>VHZZ01000045.1:180154-208414 GCA_009801015.1 Silene noctiflora | reverse complement strand
CTTCCGAACGGCTCAAAAGCCGTATATTAAACTGGATAATACACGGTTTTCGGGTTTCTACGCCGGAACAAAAATATTCGTAAATCGCACATAGAATTTCTCTAGTTAGCTAAAGACGCCTCATGAATTTTGACGAATAACGGATGACCTTTGAGGTTGTCGGTGTTCGACAATTAAATTTGTGACGGAAATCGGATACTCACAAAAATTGGTTTATAATACTAGTTATTTGGGGCTTAAATTGAATAATGTAACTCCTGAAGCGACCCCGAACACGTGGTAAGAAAAAACAAAAGAAAAAGAAACACGACCCGAAACGGCCTCTTGAACGGCTCAAATTGAAGTGTATAATACACGGTTTTCGGGATTCTAAGGCCTCGAACAAAAATGTCCGAAAATCACACGGATGATTTCTCTAGTCATAAAAAGCGGCCTTACAAAGTTTTAGGAGGAACAGAGGACATTTGACGCTGAGGGTGTGCGATAAATAAACCAGTCTCTAGCGAAAATAGGATATTTTTAAAAAATGGTTTAATACTTGTAATTTTGAGCTAAAATTGAATACGGTAACACCTGAAGGTAACACGGTCACGTTGTTAAAAACCGGTTGAAAAAGAAACAATACCCGACACGGCCTCCCGAATGGCTGAAAATTAAGTGTATAATACACGTTTTTGAGGATTTTATGCTCCCCGAACAAAAGTGTGTGTAAATCATACAGGCGGTTTGTTTGGGTTTGATAAAGTGGCCTCAAAAATTTTGAGGAGTAACGGATGTCATTTGAGGATGTCGGCGTGCGATAAACGAGTCTCGGGCGAAAATCGGATACTCTTTGAAATTGGTTTAACGCTTGTTATTTGGTGGTGAAATTGAATAGAGTAATTCCTGAA
Source organism: Silene noctiflora (assembly GCA_009801015.1). Taxonomy (NCBI): domain Eukaryota; kingdom Viridiplantae; phylum Streptophyta; class Magnoliopsida; order Caryophyllales; family Caryophyllaceae; genus Silene; species Silene noctiflora. The sequence goes on along the minus strand of VHZZ01000045.1, from coordinate 207,524 downwards.
TCGACCCTGGACACGCGGTAGAAAAACCGGGAGAAGTATAAACACGACCCAGTACAACCCCCGAATGGCTCAAAAGTCGTATATTGAACTAGATAATACACGGTTTTCGGGATTCTACGGTCCTAGAGCAAAAATACTCGTAAATCGCACATAGGATTTCTCTAGTCAGATAAGACGCCTCGCATATTTTGATGAATAACGGATGACCTTTGAGGATGTCGGTGTGCGAAAAACCAATTTCGGGCGAAAATCGGATACTCTTTGAAATTGGTTTAACACTTGTTATTTGGTGTTGAAATTGAATAGAGTAATTCCTTAATCAACCCTGTACACGCGGTAGAAAAATCGGGAGAAGTATACAAACAACCCATTACAGCCCCCGAACGGCTCAAAAGCCGTAAATTGAATTGAAAAATACACGGTTTTCGGGATTCTTCTGTCCTGGAGCAAAAATATTCGTAAATCGCATATAGGCCTTCTCTGGTCAGATAAACAGGCCTCACAAATTTTGACGAATATCGGATGACCTTTGAGGTTGCCACTGTTCGATAATTAAGTTTGTGACGGAAATCAGATACTCGTTATAAATGGTTTAAATAATACTAGTTATTTGAGGCTTAAATTGAATAATGTAACTCCTGAAACGACCCCGGACACTTGTTAAGAAAAATAAGAAAAGAAAAGAAACACGACCCAAAACGGCCTCTTAAACGGCTCAATTTGAAGTAATACACGGTTTTCGGGATTCTAAGTTTTTGAACAAAAACGTCCGTAAATCACACGGATGATTTCTATGGTCATGAAAAGCGGCCTTACAAAGTTTGAGGAGGAACAAAGGACATTTGACGCTGAGGGTGTGCGATAAACCAGTCTCGAGCGAAATAGGATATTCTTAAAAAATGGTTTAATGCTTGTTATTTTGAGCTGAAATCGAATACGGTAACACGTGAAACTACCACGAACACGTGGTTGAGAAACTGGCAGAAAAAGAAACAATACTCGACACGGCCTCCTGAACGGCTCAAAATTGAGTGTATAATACACATTTTTCAGGATTTTTTTGTCCCGGAACAAAAGTGTGTGTAAATCACACAGGCGGTTTTTCGGGTTAAAAAAAAGTGCCCTCGCAAATTTTGAGGAGTAAGGGAGAATATTTGAGGATGTCGGTGTGCGATAAACCAAGCTCGGGCGACAATCGGATACTCTTTGAAATTGGTTTAACACTTGTTATTTGGTGCTGAAATTGAATAGAGTAATTCCTGAATCGACCCTCGACACGTGGTATAAAAACCGGGAGAAGTATACTGTAATACCCCGTAATTTAGTTAAGATTATATGAATAATTTACTTAATTTGAGTAGTTAATTAAAGGCTTTATTGTAATAATTAATAAGTAATTATTTAGACGGTAATTAAATAAATAAAGAAAAGAAGTAAGACGATGCTAAATAATAATAATAATAATTAATGATAATAATATTTGATAGTTGTACGATAATAATAATTATTATATGAATAATAATTGGCCTCCCTTTGTATAAATAGATAAGAATAGACCTTACCCTAGCCTTTACAATCACAAAAACTGAAAACTATATACACAATAAGGGATCTAGAGAGAAGGGAGCAAGTTTACATCGCATAATTGATTAAAGGTGATTCAATTTCATAATTAATTGTTTAATTAGTCGATTTCGTTTAATTGTTTAAAGGCAAGTGTGTATCATATCGTAAACCACCTTGTCACCGCATAAACCATCGGGGGTTGGGCTCGTGTTTGACTTTGGACCACCGTGACCCTATTCTGACCAAGCTTACATCGTCGACTGTCGCCTGGGGTGGTTGTGAAGGGGTTATTTTGGGGCGGTGCAGGACTGTGTCACAAGGATTCAACAAGGGATTAAACCCGTGTTTCTGACCCGTCTTAACCAACGTGGGTTTGGGGTGGCTGCTGGAGGAAGATCGATCGCGGGGGAGTTGACCTGGTGGTGAAAAGAGGCGACTTGGGTTGTGAGGTGGCCGAAGAGAACGAAAACAAGGGAGATTTGGGGTGTTTTGTGAAACCGTCTTAAGACGGATTTGATGACTGTTGTGGGGGCGTTGTGGGTAATTGGACCCCACCACTGGAACCACCATACGTCAGAGGTGATGTGGGTGGTGGCCAGTGGTGGCGTGGTGGTCTGGATGGTGGTTTAAGGGGATGGTTTGCGGGGTTGACTATGTGATTGTTTCTAAAGGTGACCGTACAACGGTGGCTAGGGCGGATTGTTTTGGTGTGATGGTTGGGTTCGGCGGTGACCCAGGTGGCCAGTGGGGCCCACCGTGGTGCCGGGTGGCTGACCACGGTGGTGTAGGCTATAGGTGTGTTGTTTGGGCGTGTGTATACGGGAGAGGGAGTGTTGTTTGGTTGTGTTTATTATAATTTCGTAACGATAACAATCATATGTTTTTTGTACGTAATAATTAATAATTAATTAATAATTCATAAGTAATATAATTCGTAAACTAATATAATAATCGAATAATGAATTAATTATTTAAGATACTTGTTTTTAGGTGACGGTTTCGAGGTGGAGTATTTCTAATTGTTTCTTGGGTTTTGCTGACGGAGTTTCTAGCTGCGAGGTAGGATATACCTAGTCAACCGTAATTATAGTGTGTTTATTAATTGTTGGCATGTTTACACGTAATGATGTTTTGTTGGATGATATTTAAAGGCATGTGACGTTTATATTATTTGTTATTTGTATGGCAAGCATTCATATTGTGTCGGATGTTGGTGTGGTTGATGTTGGAGAATGGTTACTTTGTTTAGGCCCATGGCCGGTCTGCAGGCTTGATCATGGTGTCTTCAGGCATTGTCCTGGATCTCAACGACGGTTGAGTTTAACCTTGACCTAGGGAATGACGAGGCGAGTGTTTCGGGATGTGATCACGGGGAGTATTGAAGTTGTGTTGGATGCGGAGGTGCATCGGTTGCATTGTCTCATATTTGTATGCATTTATTACTCTATTGTTGTTTATTTATATCCTACTCAATCTCGTGGTTGACAGTGTATTCGTGAACACCTGTGATAGCGTGAGGCTACAAGAGAACTTAGGAGTCTAGATCACTTTAGTTAATTACTCAGTTTCTTATTTTCCGCTGCGACTGTAATTTATATAATTAAGTATTTTGAATTTGGTTTTGTAATAATGGCCTTAACGCTATATTTAATTTAAAGTACTGTTGTTCATTTATCTTTGTAATCACTACCTCAGACAACTGAGATGGTAACAGTCTTATTTATTTGGGAATGTCTTGCTAAAAGCTCCTGAATAAATGGGGGTGTTACATATACACACGACCCAGTACAGCCCCCGAACGGCTCAAAAGCTGTATATTGAAATTGATAATACACGGTTTTCGGAATTCTACGGTGCCGGAGCAAAAATATTCATAAATCGCACATAGGCTTTCTCTGGTCAGATAAAGAGGTCTCACAAATTTTGACGAATAATGGATGACCTTTGAGGTTGTCGGTGTTCGATACTTAAGTGTGACGGAAATCAAATATTATTAAAAAATGGTTTATAATACTAGTTATTTGGGGCTTAAAATGAATGATGTAACTCCTGAACGACTCCGTACATGTGGTAAGAAAAAACAAAAAAAAAAGAAACACGGCCTGGAACAGCCTCTTGAACAGCTCAAATTGAAGTGTATAATACACGGTTTTCGGGATTCCAAGTTCCCGAACAAAAACGTCCGTAAATCATACGGATAATTTCTCTGGTCATAAAAAGCGGCCTTTCAAAGTTTGAGGAGGAATAAAGGACATGTGACGCTGTGGGTGTGCGATAAACCAGTGTCGAGCGAAAATAAGATATTCTTAAAAAATGGTTTAATACTTGTTATTTTGAGCTGAAATTGAATACGGTAACACCAGAATCGAGCACGGACACGTGGTTGAAAAACCGGTAGAAAAAGAAACAATACCTGACACGGCCTCCCGAACGGCTCAAAATCAAGTGTATAATACACGGTGTTCGGGATTTTATGCTTCCGGAACAAAAATGTCTGTAAATCACACAGACGGCTTGTTGGGTCATATAAAGTGCCCTCGCAAATTTTGAGGAGTAACAGAAAACATTTGAGGATGTCGGTGTGCGATAAACCAGGCTCGTGCGAAAATCGGATACTCTTTGAAATTGGTTTAACACTTGTTATTTGGTGCTTGAATTGAATAAAGTATTTCCTGAATCGACCCTGCACACGCGGTAGAAAAACCGATAGAAGTATACACATGACCCAGTATAACCCGCGAATGGCTCAAAAGTTGTATATTGAAATGGATAATACACGGTTTTCGGAAATCTACGGTGCCGGAGCAAAAATATTCGTAAATCACACATAGGCTTTCTCTGGTCAGATAAAGAGGCCTCACAAATTTTGACGAATAACGGATGACCTTTGAGGTTGCCGGTGTTCGCTAATTAAGTTTGTGATGTAAATCGGATACTCGTTAAAAGTGATTTAATACTAGTTATTTGGGGCTAAAATTGAATAATGTAACTCTTAAAGCGACCCCAGACACGTGGTAATAAAAAGCAAAAGAAAAAGAGCCACGACCCGGAACAACTCTAATTGAAGTGTATATGTATAATATAACACGGTTTTTGGGATTCTAAGGCCCCGGAACAAAAATGTCCGAAAATCACACGGATGATTTCTCTGGTCATAAAAAGTGGCCTTACAAAGTTTGAGGAGGAACATAGGACATTTGACATTGTGGGTGTGCGATAAACCAGTCTCGAGCGAAAATAGGATATTCTTAAAAAATAGTTTAATACTTGTTATTTAGAACTGAAATTAAATAAGATAACTTTTGAAGCGACCACGGACACGTGACTGAAAAACCGGTAGAAAAAAAAAAAACAATACCCGACACGGCCTCCCGAACGACTCAAAATAAAGTGTAGAATACACGGTTTTCGGGATTCCAGGGGCCGAAACAAAAATGTCTTTAAATCACATAGGCGGTTACTCTGGTTAGATAAAGCGACCTCGCAAATTTTGAGGAGCAACGGATGATATTTGAGGTTGTGGTTGTGCTATAATTAAGTCTGAGACGAAAATCGGATACTCCTTAAAAATGGTGTAATACTTATATGGGGTTGGAATTGAATAATGCAACTCTTGAAGCGACATTGGACACGTGGGAGATAAAAAACAAGTAAAAGAAACACGACCCAAACGGCCTCTTGAACGACTTAAATTGAAGTTATTAATACATAGTTTTTGAGATTCTAAGGCCTCGGAACAAAAATGCCCGTAAATCACACGGATGATTTCTCTGGTTAGTCAAAGCGGCCCCACAAAGTTTGAGGAGGAACATGGGACATTTGAGTCTACGGGTGTGCGATAAATCAGTCTTAGGCGAAAATCGAATACTCGTTCAAACTCAAGAAGCGACCCCTGAACACATGGAAGAAAAACCGGGAGAAAAATAAGCACAACCTAGTATGGCCTCCCGAACTTTTCAAATTGGAGTGTATAATAGTCCCTCCATTCAACTCTACACTACCACTATCTATTTTGCACACTATTCACAAGCGAGTATTCAAATTCAATTTTCTCTCAATACGTAAATGAAATTATATTCATGTGGCATCTTGTTTGATTCGTCTTTACAAGTATGTTATAAATATGTAACTTTTATAATTTTTGCAAATACGTAGCTAATAATATTTATCGCGTAAAACACGCGAAGAAAGTGGTAGTGTAGAGTTGAATGGAGAGAGTACACGGTTATCATGATTACAAGGTTCGGGTACAAAAATGTCCGTAAATCACACGGATGATCTCTCGAATCAAATTGTTGAATATCCAATCCACTGCAATATTTGCACGGGTATAAAACTAGTATAGTTTCAAATTCTTAATGGGTTCTTTTATTGTGTTTGGGTGGGTTTTTGTTATGCTTTAGCTTTCTGTCACATAAATATTCCCGTGCAATATTTTGCTACTCAAATTTTTGTTTAAGATGGACTTATCCGTTTCAAAAAATGAGACGACTCAACTAAAACAACAACGCATGGATAAAAATCATACATGTTGTACTAGGTTTTCTAAATTCTTAAACTAGGTAAAAATTAACAACATTATAGGCCTAGGTAATCCAATTTAGAAGATTTCAAACCTGGTATTACTAAACCAGGAAATAGCTAAAATCTCAGACTTTGTTTACACGTATTATAAGACGTGTAATAATATATGTAAATCTAATAAGAAAATAATATTGTTTATTTTGATCGTTACAAAATTCGTGAGTTTTAATTTTATATATTAAAACCTTGTCGATGACAATCATAATTGGTCCACTTTGGTCCGTTTGATCTGGTCCACACGTTTTTCAAATCCAGACCGTACCGAACCAAATATTAATATGGTAATGTGCTTTGTCCACCTTTTGACTCTTATTTAATCTCGGGCCCACAAAGTTTGGTCCCGTTTCGAACCAATGAACACCCCAATAGGGATGAGCCATCTCTATGGATTTAGCATAGATTAATAGAGTGAGGGTGGTCCAAAACTCCAAAAAGTCAAATAGATATTAGGATATGGACTAAGTCAACGGCGATCAATTAAGGCTCGCATTTGGTCATACCCAACTCAAATCCGGACTAAACCAGATAATATACACCAAAAAAGTTTAAGACCCATTTTTTCTCAAAAGGGAAAGCCCTTAACAAAACTCGTGTAAGGTGGTCTTATTGTAGGACCGATCTTACCCGAGATTTGGTAAACAAACTCGAAGTTAAAGATTTAAGTATATCGCTGCATATATATATAGAGGAATAACCAATTAACCATCCATGCTTAATCAAGAACTCTCAATCAACATTTTGAACATAAAACTATGCAAAAACAACTAACAATTTGTTGAACTTAGTGACTATCCTGACCACACATGCATGAAAACAATACAGGAACTCCATACCCATTATTTCCTGGCTCTATTCCTCTACTGTCACCATTTTCGCCTTCCGAGCCTGGCCAAGGGCTTAATTGAGGTGGGGCAACACGGCCATTCTCGAACAGTGAGTTAGGCTCGGAGTTAGGCTGGGATAGAGAAATTTCGTCAGGAACGAAGGCTCGAGGGACTTGATTTTGCCTCTCGACTGCAAGAAATTGGGCAAGGGATGGAGTGGTGGTTGTAGTAGTCTTGACATCTATACTGTCCCTTGAGCACAGGGAGAAGATCCATGGTCTTGTCTTACATGGCTTTTTGACTTTCAGCGGTTCGGATCTTCGTCCCCTGATTGATCTTCTGGAAAATTCTAGAATGTTGGAGACTCCGATAAGGCTTCCCAGTGTGATGCTCCTGTCATGGAAGAAGGACCCTGTAGACTGCTTGGAATAACAGCATAAGATGTGTCAGACTGTCAGAGTGTACCTTAGAATTCGGTACGAGGAAATAAGGAATCAGATTGCATAATAACAACTTCAGAAGCTAAACGTTCACTTACACCTTGGCATATAACCAAAATTTACACATACAACAACATAACATTAGCTCCCCAATGGTTCCCACCTTTGACGGATAAGGAATAATGGGATGTACGTAGTCTTACTCTTATGTGAAGAATGCACAGAGAAGGTTTCTGAATGAACGATAATGAAAATGCACGCGGGTACTTCAATATATAACAAGCATAGTCGCATAGAGAGTTAATCGAACCATTTTGTTTTATTCCACCATAATCCACAACCAAAGAACATTAAGTCTTTGTCCCGTTAAAAATGAAAATCAACTAACATGTACAAGTCATGTTATACAAATTTCGCAGGTGCAGATCAAGCTTTATGCCGCAAGGATTCTGATTTTGGTGCACAGAGGCTAATTCTTGCAATAACATCATCTAAGGAGGACATTCTGAGACTCTACTACTACGATTGCACAAAACAGATTTCAGACCCGCCACTGCAGCACTGTTTCATCACAATCAAGCAGAAATGAATCCTCAATCAGTTGTGCTTGCTCTGAAGAAATAAGGAACATAGTTTATTGTAGGTTTCTAATTACAAAGACTTAAGATGATAATTTATTTTATGACGGGGGAATCCGCAGTTGCAACCTTTTTACAAGATGTACGTGGTAACGGGCAAACCACATATACAAGGTTAGCTATCATTTTTACTAGGGTTACAGACTCGTCTGGAATGCCATACTTCACTCTTTTGGGCAAGATACAAGTTGTTCTAGTTACAAGTTCTACTTCTTGTCTCACTTATCATAGCACATTGTCCATTAGAGTTGAATAATTAGGACTTTAGCAAAAAAAAGCACAAAAAGATCACAACACTTAAATTTCAGTAAGTCTCTTTTAGAACGACAATATCCTTCTTAAGATGAAACAACAACAACAACAACAACAACAACAACAACAACAACAACAACAACAACAACAACAACAACAACAGAGCCTTAATCCCAAAATGATTTGGGGTCGGTTGACATGAATCATCGTTTAGAACCGTCAATGGGTAAACGCACACCTCAAAATGCGAAAACAGAAAAGGGAGAGTGAAAAACGAAAGGGGARTGCAACATAGTACAGGAGCCAAAGTAAACTTATAGGTTTTAAAATCGGAGTCCGGTTTTCTTTTATAAAACCTAAAAATTTAAATCGAGGATAAAGATTAAAACGATTTTGAAACCGAAGTAAAATATAAGGATCCGAGATACCTTAAAAGTGTACTAGTATTAAAATATAAGAAAACGGGACAAATATGCTACTACCACTTGCATATATAAGACCGTCCCTAAGCTTCCTCCTTTTGTCTCATCTACCCTACTTTGTTCGTTTTAAGCTTAATACAGATATTTTCATCTTAAACAACAATTTGTGTCTAAATTTTAAACATATTAAAAATAGAAAACAAAGAGCAAGAAACCAAAAACTTAGGTGCATGCAAAATTGCAAATCACATCAATCAAAGTACATAGAAGTTGCACCTAGCATGTGAAAGCTAGAGAAAAGTTAGAATATTGATGCAGTTTTAGTAACTATAAAGACTGTCATGTCTCAACAATACTAGAAAAAAAGTTAAAAATGTTGGTTTAACTGACCTCTGTGTCTAAATCAGATGAAGAATCTGTTGAAGAAGTTGGAGAAGCAGTAAGAACATTTGTACGACTTGTATTGAATGACATTGACCCAAAATAATCACGATTTCTTCCTAACCCAATTCTCACATTCAATGGTTGTAATCCTAGAGGCCAACCTTCTTCCTGCACCATCAAAATCAACCTTCTAAATTAGTGTCGGCGATATTATTCCGATTCTGATATATTATAATATTCACATTCAAAGAAAATATCCAAGGATAAAAGCACAATATTTGTCCATGTACATTTAGAACAATGTTACTTGTTCCGTCGTCTCAGTCATTTGTTCTTGATGAAATGTAAACAAATGATTGGGACGGAGGGGGTAAATGGCTCAGTTTTCGCTACCAGTTGAAAATTGAAATGTATATAAAGCTCATTTGCTACCATGTTCAGAAAAAAAACTCCGTTCCAGACTTTCGGACCCAAGAAACATTTTTTGTGTACTAACTCTGCACCAATCATTTGTTTACCTTTTTTAGGTATTCTAATAATTGAAGTAAACAGATGACCGAAACGAGACGGAACAAGTACAAGGAAAAGGGCATGTAAGCAAATACCTGGGGAGCAGACATAGCTGCACAACACAACCAGAGAATGTGAAGTGTGAGAAATGCAAGTATTTTTTAGAGAGCAAAATGCATGAAATTTAATGGTCACCTCAATGAAGGAAGCTCAAGAGAAGAGAAGAGAAGATCTTGTCATTTCATTTCTTATTATTATTAATCAACAATGTGAAGACTGAAGATGGTGTGGGTGTTGCAGTCTTGCAGAGTTTTCACACTCTCAAGAACATTATTTTAGCTCTTTACACTTAGAAAGAAGTGAGGGAAGAGTGGGAAAAAAAAAAAAAAAAAAAAAAAAAAAGGAAAGGAAAAGAAAAAAGGTAAGTAACCAATTAGCATATGTACAAAATCATTTGTTGACTGAAAAGAAGAAACAGAATAATTTGGTTACCCCAGACAAAAACTTATTAATTGAACAAAGTTAAAAAAAAGGAAAAAAAGAGGCATAACTGTTGCAGATGCTGTTAAAAGTGATAAAGATGTGCAGATGTTAGTTTCTTTCATTGTGTTTGGGTAACATTGTATTTCAATCTTGGTTTTGGTCGCGACTAAGGTATCGGTTGTGGCGGTCTAATCTCGCTAAATGTAGTCAATATCTCCTTAGAAGATGGTTGCATAAACTTCAAAACCATTTATAACTTGGTCGTGTATCGGTGGTGCAACCGATATTGAAAGTTGTGTTGGGTAACTTATTTTGCTCAAGAGTGAAGGGTTATTAGAGGAAAACGAGCCACGGCAATACAACTGAAAGTAATTTATAATAGGTGGGCAGCATTCTAACTTAAAGGTAAATCACAACCTTCTCGGGAATAGCTTTTAACAAACTAATCATGGAAAAAAATTACTCGAAATAAAATTACACATTTTGATGCAAGTGCAGTTGTGTGCATTATACGAGCGTTATTTATTTGTATTTATATGCTAACGACACATTATTGTTACACAAATTCTTATTAAAGACGGGCATATCCGTCACAAGTTGAAAAAGGGTCAAGTAATATCCAAGTGGGTAGATAAGACAAAAGCAGGATGCTACTCCCTAAACATCCTGCTTTTGTCTTATTTACCCACTTGGTTATTACTTGACCTGTCTTCAGCTTATGACGGATATGTCCGTCTTCAAAGAGTAAGACCATCTTAACTTATACGCACTCATAACCATGTAAAATAAAGATAAAACGCAATGAAGGCTATCAGAGGTGGTAAATTAAGACGATTTTAAGTAAGATTTGTCGTATTTGTTTAGCTCAATTGGGATCTTGGTTTTGTGTCGGTTAGGATTAACAAGGTAGAAGAGAAAAGGGAGTCAAAAGTTTGTGCTCCCACATCAATTAAATGTGGAATGTGGGACATGCAAACTTGGTGATTAATTAGTGGGCAATTCTCATTTGTGACGGAAGGTATCCGTCACAAAGAGAAGACGGGTACCAAATTGTGGGACAAAAGATCCATGAGAGGAGAGAGGAAAGCAAGTGGAGGGGTGCCCCACCTTTTGCTTTATTCGTTTTGTGAGTGGCATTACCCGTCACAAATACCGACCCGTCACAAGGGAGACGCTTTGTTAATTAGTTGATTACTCAAGTATAGGGGAATAAATAGAAACAACAAAGTCTCATGAAATTGTCAATCAATAAATACTTACTCCATTATGGAGTAGTAATTAATGCAAGTGAATTATACTTCATAATACACACTTTTTCAGGTCACATGAAACAAGCAAGACTGGCACAAGTTAAGCATTGAAGCCAGGTGAGAAGTTGAGAAAAAGTTGTAGGTAAAATGAATAGATATGGGTCAAAAAGCGTCTCCCTTGTGACGGGTCGGATCCGAAGACGAATAATGCCACTCACCAAACAAATAAGGGGACAAGGTGGGGGCACCCCCACTTGCTTTCCTCTCTCCTCTATTTGGGCATTTTGTCTCACAAAATGGTACCCGTCTTCTCATTTGTGACGGATACCTTCCGTCACAAATGAGAATTTGCCTATGGGTCATATGGGCCATTGTTGTTTGACCCTATTTAAAGTGGTTGGCATGGCTATGTATGATTAGTCTTTACCAAGAAGGGACCCATATGGTCATGAACCAAAAAGTTGGGCACAGATGATAATATCCGTCACAAGTTTGTAACGGGTCAAATAAAATCCACATGAGTAGATAAAGACAAGATATTTGTATCTCCCTAGATACTTTATGTTTGTCTTATCTACTCAAGTGGGTCATATTGATCCGTCACAAGAGAGACTTATTGAAAGTTGGGGTAGATTTCAAAACCTCCTTTCTTATTTTAACATTATTTAAATCAGTTGTGATTTGTGAGTGCCGTCTTAACTTATGACTGTCATAGGTAAGAATTTCTGAAACGAAGAGGGTTGTATTAAGGTATAAGATCACTGATCGGACTTTAAGCTGATGGTTGAGAACTTGAGATGGGTTTATAGCGGCCGGCATGGAAAAAAGAGAGGAAAAACTGAAAAGCAGTTTGTAAATTTTCTCATGGTCGTTTTTACACTCGTCATCAAGTTTATGCTTGCTAATTATTCGATCCAACACCCAAATTTCACCAACACAACCACAAAGAAACGGTCTAGGGCGACGTGGCCTGAAAACATGCCATTATCCCTGTTCCATTCATGATGGGATTCTATATTTCTAATGCACACATTACACACACAGGAGTCATGAATCATGATAACTTGCTTGATATATAGAATGCTTGAAAATCTCCGCCTTTGCGAATGCACACCGAATCAGAGCAAGCATCAGATTGTACTGTGATTAAAGTGAACTGTAGGATGCATACAGCATACAGGGTAGAACTAGTTGCACATACACAGTGAATGAACATGCAACTTCAGATAAATGAATAATTGGAACTGAAATTGACAGCAAATAGAAGCTAGCTACTGATAACTGAATAATGCAGAACAATGCAGGCAACAAATACCACAGTATTAAATCTAGGCCTCGACACCTAATCATAACCGAGTTATTAAGGTTTTGAAGGTTACCTCAACAGCATTTCAAGGCAGTATATCGGATAGCATTGATAGCGTAATCCTTGGACCACTGGGTATGTTATCCTTTCTGTGGCAGCTTGTTCCCCATTGCGGCATGAATTTCAACAGTGAGTCAGTGACTGCAAAAACCTCTTGTCCTCATCCGAGATGGGTTGATTGTCATTGGCTCACGCTTTAGATGAGATAGATAAGTTTGTCTAAAACAGTACAATATTAAATCTAGGCCTCCACACCCGATCAAGACCGAGTTATCAAGGTTTTGAAGCCTAACCAACCAAGATCAGATTAAACTATGATTGCGAGATCAAGTCCCAGATCGAGATTTAAGGACAGTATTCACATATTGCAAACCCATGAAGCATTAGGTGACCACCACACACGCTCATCCTCGTGAGACCGTCTAGAGCATTTACTATTGGCTTTCTTGACCACCAGGCAGTAAGGGTACATGACGTATGGTAACTCATAGAACCCGACCAAACCCTAGGACCAATATAATGTCTCGCTGTGTGTCGATTTAGCCGTTTGGCCGTGTCCTGACCGACCAAACTCCTTCTCATTCAGCCATGTCGAAAATTGGGGGTGCAGAACTTTATTTTAGACAAATGATCACCCTTATACCCTCCAAATTAAAATCCACTACGTTGCTTTCCGACAATTTTCATTCAATTCTTGAACGTATATTATAACCTTCAAAATCATCATAATTTCGCAAAATATGTCACTGTTGAAGTAACGCTAGACTGTAATTATCTCAATTTTATTGAATTTCGACGTACGATATTACCAATCGCACCCAAAATACGAACTATCAAGTCTAGCGCAATATACATTCGAATCAATAATATCGTAATCAAACAATTCGGCACACAAGCATGAGAACTCGCGATATAACAATAATTATGAGAAATCGTGAAATTTACGGGTGCAAAATTGACGATAAATAGTAACGGAAAATAATCGAAAAACCGTAAACAAGAAAGAAATGAGAAATTGAAAAGTTAAGGGAATGTACCCTTAGGAATTAGGACGTTGGAGTCTTAGAGATTTGGCTCCCGTGAGATTGCGAGAAATGTCGAATTTATTGGGCGCGACAGATTTTGAGGCATTTACGGGCTTTTAAAATTTATCGATGGGCCGACTGCCAAATATTAGCCCAGTTAGTGATCATGGGTCGAATCAATTGGGTCAGGTTTGGTTTGAGTTGTTCAGATTTGCAAGAATTCAAGATGGGTCAGGTTGTTTTATTTCAGGTTCGAGTTATTTTTGGATGGATTATTATCAAGCTATTTGGAGATAACAGTCAATGTGCGATAATAAAAAAAACTTTTGAAATGCAGTTATGGTGTGTTTGGGAATACGGATTGTATTCTCAAATATAAATTTGAATCAATTTGCATGTTTGCAAACCTATTAATTTTGGATTTGGAAATCTTATCAAATTTAAGTAAGGCTAAAATAAACTAATTTGAAATTCACTCTTTAACCCCCTCATTTCCAAATCTTTATTTCACTTTGCTAAATTGAAAATGCGGCATTTCAAATTAAATTCTTCTTACCAAAACTCTCTTATATGATTTTTGCCGCTTATGCACATAGATAGACCTGTAAAACGGGTTGGACGGGTCGGACCAAAATACGGGTCGGATCATACGAGCCACGGGTCGGGTTAGGGTCAGAATACGGGTCAATAAAAAATTTCTAACGTCTTTTTTAATCTATGTTTTTAATTAAAAAAATATTTTTTAAAAACGTATAACATATTTAAAATTAATATTTTAATTATATTCAACTGACTTTTTAGTTATGTTTGTAATTTTTAATAATAATAAAACAACTTTTTAACAATTTTTTTCAATATAATATATAAATATTAATATTTTAATAAAAAATTTGATGTATCTTTGACCCAATGGGTCGACCCGTTCGGGTCAGGTGTCGACCCTAAAATAACGGGTCATTTCGGGTTTGGGTCAAACGGGTCACGGGTTGAAAAACCCGGGTTTGTAACCCTAAAAACGGGTCGGTCGGGTCGGGTTTTCGGACCGAGCCGAGTTTTGACAGGCCTGCACATAGATATGCCAAAACCTAGCTCATTATAGGCTACAATTTTTGGCGTAAAGGGAATTATAAGGATAATTTTGATGCTGACGGTGTTTAAATCTAGTTCATAAGTAAATATCATCTTTCATGAGTCAAGAGTCGTGATTTTACCAACTAAGCTAGTTCATTTCTTATGTCAAAAAACCGATGAATCAAAATCTGTAGTTTATATTGAATCGATTGGAAGGATATATAATTAGTGGTCCAACAAAGTTATAATGCAGAAAAGAACATAACTTTAAATCTTTAATAGAGAATGAAAATGATACACCGATGTTGTTGATGAATGATGATCCTCCCATTAACGCGTTCTGACCCATTATTCTTTCTATTTCTTTTATCATAGAGATTCACTACTTTGTTATGTACTATGTTTGTTCCTCCATGTCTCTAATCAAATCTACTCCCTCATCTCGAATCTCTATTATTTGATTACCTTTAATTTTAGGAAAATGATAAATATAATCCTTAGGGCTGTATTTAAGAAGCTAAAAAAGGAAACAAATACTTAATATATGCATTAATTGCATCAGTGGATGTGTAATTTGGTTATTGATTCCAAAATTAATACCAAATTTGAAAGGTATTTAATGCTTAAATACAACCCTAAGGGCTGTATTTATCATTACCCTTAATTTTAACACAAAGATCAAAGAATGAGGAAAGGTCGATTATTAGATAACAAATAGACCAAATTAAGTGTGAATAATCAAATTACCTATAAAGACATTTCAAAATAAAAAGGTAAACAATTGACCAAGAGTCCAAGACACCTTAAAATAAAATAGGTAAACAAATAACTGACAGAAAAAGTAAATTTTATTGTTCTTTTACAAAAGAAATGGTATTAAATGTAGATGGATATAGAAGAACCAAAAGAAATGGAGTATTTATTCCAAAGTTTTTGGTGAATATATTGGTTGAACTACTAGGGCTTTGAGAGGTCTTGATAGAGGTCTCTCAACCCATACCTTGAGTAATACTTATTGCACCTGATTTTATAAACCTGCAATAAAGGACTCGGTAGTTAGTATATCTGACAAATAGGTTATCCAAATCAAATATGAGTCGTGATTATTTTTATAAACCCGCTCCGGAGGATTGAATAGTTAGTATATTTGACAAATAGATTATCTTTTTTTTTTTTTTTTTGATAAGGTAAGAAAACTAGCTAGATTGATCCTCTGGGATATGAGTATAGGACCAACCTATCTCATTCTTTCGAATGAGTGAGGTGATACGAAAATGGTAGCTGCTCGAATATGGTCCGAAAATAAGTAGTTACTCGGTATTACGTGGGTTTCGATGAATGYGCAATCAACTATCCTTATTAGCAATTAACTAAATCAATAAGTGTGTGGCTTAATTTCGGGATTAATTAGAGGGATTAATTAGATGGTTTAATATCTCGAGTTAATTATAAGATTTATAATAGACATGTAATAAGTTTAGCTTTTCATTTTCCTGTTTTGAAGGCTATATAATCCGCCCTTGTAATGCATTTCCAATACACATGATTTGAAATTAAAAAAAAGAGCTTGTTGTTTTCAATTACACGTGGTGTTAATTGTGAATTACGGATTGTTGCGATAATCCAAAACTGGTGATTAATTAGGACGCGTTTCCTAATTGTTGCTCGATTGGAACCAATAGGTCTTGGTTAGCCAGTCTCGTTCATCAAGTTATAGGTCTAACTTGGTGTCTGCTTATCCGGTTATGTTATCATGTCCATTTCCGCTGCCAAATCGCATCATGAGGTAAGTTGAAGCCACCAGCTTTCAAACCACCTCGAAAGAGTTGGACATGAACGTCCAATTGAAGTCATAAATTCAACAACTTTATTAGTTTCACGGAAGCAGTGATTAATTATCATTTCATCAAAAGATTGAAGATCTAATTTCACATCCTTAATAATACTAGAAATTTCTCAAGGGATTTGTCAAATATTACGAATTGAGTTAATAACATATAAATTATCACTTTCGACAATTAGCTTTGAGATTCTAAGGATTTAGCTGCTGAAATGCCTTATTTTAAAGTCAGAGCTTCCGCAACAAGAATACTATTGGATCTGCACTTTTTTGCTCCTAGCAAAACGACATTATCATTATGATATCTTATACAATATCATAAAGCAACTTTATTGCTTTCTATTCTCGAACCGTCAAAATTTAGTTTTAGGAAACCGTTTCTAGGTTTCTCCCACCAGATTTCTTTCTTACTAGAAATTATTCTAGTTGACTTGTCTTTTTCAAGATTATTGGGATCCTTATGTCTTGTCTCATTCCACGTCTTAATGTTATTAATACACAAATAGTTAATTTTAGTTGTGTCATTTTCAGGTGGGTCATTTTCAAGTTAGGAATAGCTAGTCTAGGTCACTAGTGCATTGTCCAAATTGTCAAGCTAACTACCTAATTTATGGAATAAAATTTATTAGTTTCAACTCACCCTATAAAAGAGCAAATAATCACAAACTTATAATCTCAAAGAGATGCAACACGAATATAATAATTTAATTTAATCTAATAGATACGAAATCTACATATATTATTGATCAAGATTGTGATTGATCGTGCATCTTATTAAAGTCCTTTTCTTTTCAACTCAATTCATTTTGCTTTATCAGTTCGGCTCAGCTCTATAAAGTTAAGTTTACTTGAGCTCAATTTAGCACATTTGTACTCACTTTAACCCTTAGTTTAGCTCCTTTTAATTAACCTTACCTCTATTTATTTCAATTCAGTTCAACTTAACTGTTTCGCAATTCTATTCGGTTCCGGAAAAACATGCCCTAACAACATTGCAAAATTCTATTGTAAGTTCATTCTTTTTTGAATTGAGCATAAAGTGATTGGAATCTAAAAGACATGAACACATATTTTCCATAAAATAATATTTTATTTTGATTACTATATTAATTAGCTGATAAAGAGTAGATATAGACCATCCATTGGGAATCACGATGTAAAAAAGATGTACATAAGAGTGGCAACCATGATCATTACTAATTTATCCATTGACTTTATAAAACCAAGTACTCCATATACTTACTTAATTAATACACCCTCCGTTCCGGTTATTTGTTGTCCGACCTGTTCCATTTAAGGGTATTTCAGTCTATTCTTGTCATTTTTATTTTAGGATTACATTTGATGAACAATTTGATCATTCACATTCAATTTAGTTCACTTATCACTTATAATTAGTCATTTTCTCCTTCCTTAATCTTTGTGCCAAAACCAAGGGACTGCAATTGACCGAGACCAATGAAGTATAAGGTAAGGATACTATACTAGTTCATTACCACTCGTATAAAACTATATACTCCCTCCTATTCTACATAACACTCCCCTTTCCTCTTTGGCACAAAAATTAAGATCTTGATTAAAATAAGTATAAAGTATTGTTGTGGGTTGAGGTGATTGGAGAGAGGGAAGGTATTGTGAGTGTTGTTGTGGGGTGAGGTGAATAAAATAAGGATAAAGTATTGTATTGTGGGGTATTGTTGTGGGATGTGGTGATTAAAATAAATATAAAACTTTACCAAAAAAGGAAATAGGGAAGGTATTGTGAATAGACGAAAAATGAAATAGGGAGGGTTATTGAGAATAGGAGGGAGTAAAAAGTACAACTAGGAAATGGCTTGAGATTATGTCATTTAGATTTTGAGTATAATTTTCGTGGATTTTCTATACTGATTGTACAATTTTTTAAAACCAATTTACTAAATAATCATAAATACAAATCTAAATTTTTCCTTTACTCCTATAAATACTTCATGTTTATGTCATTTTCTATACACAACAATATCCATTCTCTTTTATATTCTCTCTAAATATTTTATGATATTCTAAGGTCTCGTTTGGTTGCCCTTTCAATTTATGGAAAAATTAAAATCCCATGAATTGTAAAAAGGGGATGTTTGGTTGCCAACTTTTTGGCAAATGTAGGCATTCAATTCTCCTAGGAGTTTTGAACGCCTACATAATGGTGGAATTGAACTACCTAGCCCCTCCTAGGTAGTTCACAACTCCTATGGAATTCAACTCCTGTATGCGCAACCAAACGACTTTTCCGAATTCATGTGAATTTGTATACAGGAAAATAATTCACGTGAATTGGATATTCCGATGTCAGTTGAATTCCTACATAAACCAAACGAGGCCTAAGCAGATATTTGGCAACGTTCTGCAAGTAATCTTCATTTTGAGTCTTTATCGTACACCTTAGACTCGAACTTCATGTAACCCTTGAATTGGTTGCAAAGAGGCCGTGTGTATCGAGCGGGACAAATTCAGCTTTAGGGCAGTGATTTATTTACCTAGGTTTAAACCGGATACCTCAAATTTAAACAAGAATTCGTGTTTTTCAAATTATACTGTCACTTTAAAAATGTTGAAAAATGGAATGTAAGTGTATGTAGTGGAAGGGACCAAATTAGGTGGGTGGATGTAGTGATGACTCCAAGGGTTGTTTTTTCTTGAAGTTACAAATCATCAATTAACATAATCACTAAATTTGTACTAGACTGATTTAATTAATAGTAAAAACAATTGCTAATGTTTCAGTGGGTGAATCATAGTTCCTGCCATATGGATATATGATCCCATGGAATATTCACCTTTGAGTTAAATAATAAAGTTAAAGTTGAATTATTTACAATTTTACAGCAGAGAATTAAGTATAATTAGTAATTAGTAAAACATGTGTGCATCTCTGTAAATATGACAGTCCATTATTTGTAAAACTTGTCACCAAAATAAAATAAAATTAAAGTCAACTTAATTTTCTTAATAACCACTCTATGGTATTTATTGGATTTACTTCGAGATTGTCACCCTTTTAAAATAAAGTAATTGATTTGATATACGTAATTTGCATGTTATCATGAATTATTAGAGTTTATCTTAGTGCGATGGCCGATGTGCAATGACAGTGAATATGAATTATCTTCATTTCTTTTTCTCTAATACAACAATAGTGAATCATTATTCATTCTCCATCTCATAAAATAACTAACCGTTCCATTAAATTGTCTTCAGTACCCCGAAGGAGATTGCCCCAGCTGTCGGTAGGGGATACTCCTAGTCAACACCAAAAAAATAAAATAAAATAAAATAACTAACCGTTTGATAGTTTTGAGACTAATCTAGGCGGTCATTGAGAGATAATGAAAGAAAATAAAACGAGGAAGAAATGGAAAGAATTCTAATCGAAACAATATGACACAATAAAGCACAAAGAATTGTATTTGAGCTTTCTAAAAGGTGTTTTGGTGAAATTATTTAGGGTAAGTTTTAATATAAGTTAGTCTTTTACAATTAACGTTAAAAACTTTGAAACAAGTAAAATAAACTCTATTTTGGGACATGAAAATGGGACAGAGGATACGTCTAGTGGTGTAACCGAGCCGATTTGAGCTCGAGCTTGGGTGGGTTTGGAATCAGCTCGGAAACTTGATGTAGAGCTCGGATTAAGCTCGAGCTCAACTCGAGCTCCATTAAATCGTTATTTTCTATATATTTTTTAACTTTTAAATCAAATTAGAAAGAAATATATTATTAGAAAAATGTAAATATAAAATGCTTATCAAATATAATAAAAATTAAAATTATGCATGCTAAATTAACACTTTATTAAGAATAAAAACATTTGTCAAGTATCAAAATTAACTAATAATAAAAAATAAAACGACCCTAAATGAGCTTCCGATTCGAGCTCTACTCGGCTCAGAATCAATTTTGACCGATTTCGAGCCGAGCTTTGACCGAGCTAATTCCAAGGGTTCTGCGAGCCAGCTTAGATCACTTACACCCCTAGATACGTCTATCCGCTTTCGCAATTTGGGAGAATTTATCTTTTGATAAATTTATGGAGGAGACCCGGCTAATATGGTGGTAAACTTTAGTAGATGAACATGAAAATAATGTGTAGAGAATATAATCATAAAGATGAGTTAATAATCTTGTTATGGAAGCAATGTGAGATACACATGAATCACATAAAACTGAAACCTAACACCTTCATTCAAACTAAAAGGAACAATAATAATAACTTTAACCTTAGGTCATATAGCTTCTTCATCACATTTTGTTGCTCTTTTTCATAACAACTAACCATCTAAAATATACTACAAATTCAATTCTTATTTCATTCCTAAGATTAAATAAAGTTGTTCCTAATCATGCATATATTACCAACTCATCAAACAAAGAATCTTATACTCCCACCGTCCCGGTCAGTTGTTATCCTTTGGTTTTGGCACAAAGACCAAGGAAAGAGGAGGGATCCAATTATAACATGACAAGTGGAATAAATTAAAGGTGAAAGATCAAATTACTCATCAAATGCAATCCTAAAATAGAAAGGACAACAATTGACTGAGACACCCTAAAATGGAAAAGGACAACAAATGACCGGGACGGAGGGAGTATATATTAACAACTACAAATAGCGGCGGAGCCAATATTCAAGCTTACGGAGTTACGAAGGAGGAAAATTTTAAGGGGAGAAGTGGTAATAATATAAGATACACTCGAAAAAATTTCGAAAATTTTAGAGTAAATTGGATATTACTCTCTTTTGAAATCAAAATTTTTAAAATTACTCCCTTTTAAATTATTTTTGCTAAAATTACCCTCTTAATAAGTTGTCTTTTTTGCTAAAATTGCTCCGAAACTCCACATTAAGTGACTTATTTTGTCTGCTTTTGAACTTATTCTGTTTGTGGCTTAGCCAATCTATACATTTAAAGGCATACCTATGTAGACAAATGTACGGGAAGTTCAAAAACAGAGAAAATAAGTCAACTCAAATTGGAGTTTTGAAACAATTTTAGGAAAAAATGCAACTTAATTAAGGGAGTAATTTTAGCAAAAAAATATAACTTAAGGAAATAATTTTAGAAAACGAATTCAAAAGAGAGTAATTTAAAAAAAAAATGATTTTAAAAGGGTGTAAAATTTAATTTACTCAAATTTTTAACTAAACGTTTCGAAAATTTCATCTCCTAACCCCATAACTCCACCACTGACTACAAAGTGCTTCCTCTGTTCTGTTGAATTTTATACATTTGATTTAAAAATATCTCTATACCTTATATATATTGAATAAATGCATGAAATTAACCGAGCGGAGAGAGTAATAGATATTGCAATTACATAGTCTCATTATTCATATAAAACTTACTATTAAGCCGGTAATTTTGTTTTAAGTACGTCACCAAACTTTCAACGAATGACGGAGTCAGGATTTACATTCAATGGGAGTGAACAAATAATAGGCATAACGTTAACTTGTAAAAATTCGGAATTATTTTAATAAAAACTTTCGAATTTTCCCTTCGCTAGTGAAAGCGAGTACCAATTATATTTACGTACGTGAGTACCAATTATATTTACCAAGTTATCTCATACGGGGTAAATTCAATATTAATTACAATGTTTACCCAAATGGGGCTAACAATTCAATATCACACGATGACGCATTATTATTTGATCCGTGTTGAGCAGATTATACACTGTTATCGATGATATAAAGAAGAAAAATAATTAATCAACAATATATTAATCAATATTAAGAACAATAAGAATAAGAAGATGAATATGATCAAACTAAATATCCAAAATTCAGAAATTTATTAAAGTCAAGGCTAATTAAAGTAGTGGAATTATATTCATCAATATAATTTGGACAAATTAAAAAACTAATTATTATTAGATAACTAAAAGTCAAAATTAAGAAAAAAAAAAAAGATAATCTTTGATGATAATAATAATCACCTAAAAGACATAAGATTGCATAAATTAGCCTTATCGACTTTTTTAATACCACCGGATGACGTCCTATCAGAACCGCCAAGAACAAAAGAACGAGGTTGAAACAATAATTCTAAATCTTGATGAGACACTTGAAAAAACCTCATCATCGACGACGACGATGACGACTTATTATCATGAACACGACGTCGTTTCATCGGCTTTGATATGAGTTTTCTTGGTGCAGGTGGCGGACATGAATAATTCACCGTAATCTTGTTTTGTATTCCCGTAGGAGTTTTAAATCCGTCATTATCTTCATCAATATTATTACCGTTATCGTTATCGTTATCATTATCATTATCGAAAGTTTTTACCTTAACCAGCTCGAATTTACTGTCTTGATCGTCTTGGCCGGTTGACGGACTAGAAGAAACGCGATCATCTGAAATACGTAACATTTTGTCGGAAACCCCCATGATATAATAATATACGACGATATAATACGATATAATACGATATAAATATCGGAAAATGAAAGGGGAAGGAAATGGAGAGGAATTGAATTGAAGGAGATTAAAGGGTGTGGTTAAATTTAATTTATGGTAAGGTAAGGTAATATTTAAGGAGGAGGAGGAAGAGGAAAAAGTAAAAATAGGAAGTAAATTAGGAAGTAGTTCTACCACTTTTGGCGATGGATCCAATGCAAAAAGAAAACAACTAACTTGAGTAATACCTCAACATCTTAACTTTTATAGTTATGTTGTCACGTTACTACTCTCTTCTTTTTCATATTAAAGATTAATAAAGTTTACGTAGACGGTTTAACTGTTGATAAGGAATACTCTGAATAAAGAAAGGAAAATGAGTTAGCGTTATTGGGTGACACCTAATTTTGGCGACACCCTCTCACATGTAAAAAGTGAGGATCCCTATAACAAGCAGGGAGTGGATTATACATCTGATGTACTAGTGTACTACCACTAATTTTATAGTTTTTG
The DNA here is from genome assembly GCA_009801015.1 of Silene noctiflora. Classification (NCBI taxonomy): domain Eukaryota; kingdom Viridiplantae; phylum Streptophyta; class Magnoliopsida; order Caryophyllales; family Caryophyllaceae; genus Silene; species Silene noctiflora. The sequence continues at coordinate 183,919 of VHZZ01000045.1, read as the reverse complement.
AGCATTATAATAAAGTTTTTGAGTTCATTTACTTGGACAATTAGCTCAAAAATTACAATGAAACTCAAAAACATTACATATAAACTTAGTTAAATTTGAGTTTTGACAAGAAAAAAAAAAAAAATTTAACATATAAACTTTCATAAGCTCAAAAAAAATACACATACGCTCAAAAACAAATAAAGTTTGAGGTAATAAGCTCGGAAAAAATCAATATATACTCAAAAACAAATAAAGTATGAGGTAATACATCCGATGTATGTTCCTTTTTCTCTATAACAAGAGATGCATGTGAAAGGGTGACACACGCCCTATCAATATCTAGAAAGAAATGACTCTTTATTTAAGTTTTATAAAATCAACAGGTAAAAGGTTATTCTAATTTACTAATCAAAGATCTCGAGTTCGAGTCTTGATAATACAGTTCTTGACTCCTTTTTTTTTTTTTTTACATATGGAGAATAAAGGTTCTAGACTCCTAATGGTTCTTTTCAGCTCAAATCTGGACTAAACCAAATGATATACACAAAAAATGACGTTTACAGAGTATTTCATTTGGGTATGATTATAAAAGTGATAAAACTTCTTAGGCACTATTTAAAAAAGCTTATTAATATGGATTTTATTGTATTAGACAATTCTGTTTAACGAAAATATTAATTACTTTAGCTGGTGTTGATACTCGTAGTTATGGCTTCAGATTATAAACTTTTTTTTTTTTTTTTTAATTAAAATCGCATTTAGAGCTCGGTTTATGTGCATCAAAAAAAATTCCCCTTAATGCCTTATATTTTTATTTTTTATTCTAAATTGAGAAATTATTGAAACCTAGATAATTAGATAATGTAAAATTGACATTATAAAGTAGGGTAAGTATATCTATGTTACAGTATACAAGAACAACTTTAGGCAAGTGACAACTCTTAATCACCTTTTTCTACTAACCCTTGCGTTTTACGCACTTTGAGGCAACAATGCACGTGCTGGCCTACTACATTTGAACGTTAGTAAAAAAAAAAAAAAAAAAAAAAAGTAAATAAATCGAACTGTCCGTCTTGCTTGTGACTGTTAAAAACGTAATACCCATGAACACTTAGATCAACTGACAAGGGATTGTTCTAGCTTAACCAGAGATCTCGTGTTCGAACCCTGGGAACGCAGTAGTGTTAAAACTCATGAGGGAGAGCTTTACCACCCTAGTGGTCATATCCGGCTCGAATCCGGATTAAACCGGATGGTTTACACCAAAAACTGTTAAAAACGTAATAAATTGAACAGTTAGTCTTATTTGTAACAGTCACAAATTTGTGACCTCTAACACATCACAAGCTACCAATATTTTTTTTATTATAAACGATCATTTTTTAATATAAATGAATCATTTATAAATTTATTATAAATGTCGTTTTTTTTCCGTCGTATACAATAATTACTGCATAATCTTCACTTGTTTGGTATTATTGTGATGCAAAATTAATTAAAAATCTTCCATTATTATTGTGTTTGCCTAAGTTGGTAGGTGTTGATTACAATTAGGCAAAATTCAAAATCTAATAATTAATTAAGCTTTATAATTAATGAATTAATTATTAATTATATGGTTAAGAATATAATTAGAAGTCATGATTTTAGGTTATGACAAATTGACTATGGTGTTGATATTTCAACTCTTATTATGATTAGGTTCACCATATTATGCATGTTATGAGTATTATTAGGAGCACACATTATTTGTTTGGGAGTGTGATTCAAGTATTGAACATCATGTACAATGCATGGTGTTAAAGTCAAAGATACTAATTTAGATGCAAATTAAACTTACAATAATGTCAATGAATATGATGTTTAATTATTGATTGTTGTTATTTCTCATTATATTTCTAATAATTGAGTGGATGCCTAGACCTGGCAAATCGGATCAACGGGTCGGGTTCAGGTCGGGCCAGTTCGGGTCGGATCAGTTTGGGTCTTTCATTAGTTTCGGGTTAACTCGGGTCGTCTCGGGTCATTTCGGGTTTCGGGTCTATTTCGGGTTTGTTTGTCGGGTCAGTTTCGGGTAACCGGGTCGGGTTATTCTGGGTCGGGTCATTTTCGGGTCAATGAATAAGAGAGAAAAAGTCATTTTAAGTCTATTCGGTTCAATTAGAGTTATGTTTTGTCGGGTCATTTTCGGGTTGGGTGGTTTCACAACCGGGTCATTTAAGATCGGGTCAGTTACGGGTCAAGAGCTCGGGTCATGTTCGGGTCGGATCGGGTCTGTTCGGGTTTTCGGGTCACATTCGGGTGACGGAGTTCGGGTCATTTCGGGTATCGGGTCAGCCTTTTCGGGTCGTGTCAATCGGATCGGGTTACTTTTGTCAGGTCTATGGATGCCTAGGAGAAAAAGGAACATAATTTTTGCGTTTACTTTTAATTTTGGCACAAAAACTAAGGTAATATCAGAAAAGTGGGTCAATTATTGGATGACCAGTGAAGCAAATTGAGTGTGGATGATCAAATTGCTCATCAAAGCTATTCTTAAATAGAAAAGTAAACAATTGATTAAGGCAATCCAAAATAGAATAGGTAAACAAATGATCAGAATAAGAATGTATATATTATATTTATAAAATTAATTATTTCATGAAACAATGAATATGCACGATAATGGAGTTCGAACATGAGAACATGTCATTTTAATAATTTACGTACTTTTTTCAAAAATAAAATTCATTTTGAAATCTTATTCCTATTTATAATTCAGTGCCTAGATAGTTACCTATATTATACTAATAAAATGAATTATCTGTTATTTATCTCGGATGAAATATTGAAAATGCACGACAATGGAGTTAGAAGTTAGAACACATGTCATTTTAATTGTCACATACTTTTTTTCAAAACAAATTACATTTTGAAAATCTAACTTAGGTAAATATACAGGGGCGGAGCCAGGATTTGAATTTAGGGGGTGAAAATTTTTAGAGGACGGATAAGTAATAATATAAAGGATACTCGGAAAAATTTAAAAAATCTAACTAAAAACTTCGAAAAACTCAACCGTCGGGGGGACGGCCGCCCCTACTAGCCCCTAACTCCACCACTGTAAATATATAAAAAATTTAAAATTAATATAAATAGTGATAAAAAGAAAGGAATTATGAAACGTTACAAATTTACAAGCCGTAACCGTCACAAGTCAAACTTGTAGTTTCATAATAATGAGTACAATCCTTTCAAGTCACTCTAAAATTTAACGTAAAAACCAAGGGTTTGACGATGCCATCATAATAAGCAACCACAAAAATTAATCTTAATTTTGATCAGAATTCTTATATGCATTTAGTAATTAATTATTTTCAAATCATATGCATGGAATGCATTTTTAATAATCAACAATAAAATCTTGTCTATATTTTAAATTCTAATTAATTACATGAACGAACGGGACCGTTGGTCATATATGTATTGCATTCACCCGAAAAACATAGTTTTTCGGTATTTTACACGGAAATAAGCTTATGAATTCATACGTAGTAGGTTATTACTTATTTGAGACGGATTTTCGATAACTTATTGATCATAACTTCACAAGGTTTTTGTGATCTATGATACGTAAAATTTATTTGTGGCCACGGGACGTTGTCATTTTATCACGCTATGCATGATAAGAAGAAGAATTACTGTTTTTTTTTTTTTTGGTTCAAATGAGCGCACTATGTCGCGGGTGAGAATCGAACCCCCAACTTCATGGTCGGGGTAAAAGAGCTCTTACCACTTGAGCTA
>VHZZ01000045.1:114887-144871 GCA_009801015.1 Silene noctiflora | reverse complement strand
GAATATGATGAGATAAAGCATAATGTCTTAACTGGTGGTGCGTCAAATATTGTAGAGTAGCCATCCGTCCATGCCATTTTAATTACGCGTCATGCAAAACAGTTTGCGTGTGTTTTTTAGTTAGGTGGTCTACATCCTACCCTCTTTCCCTTTCCTTAATACGCAAGAGCCTTTGAGATACTACATTAACGCCGTTTAGCTGGATTCTTTCCCTCGTTTTTCTCTTACAAACAGTTTGTTGTTTTAGCATAGGTCCTAATTATCGCAGAGCGCATCTATCATCTATATCATTTATACTTTCTTTTTCATATTATAATCTGAATAATTTTGAACAAGCTTCGGTTACCCATTGCAGGAGGAATGCAAGGACTGAATGTGACTGTGGCGATGACTGTTCCTGCGATCCATGCACTTGCGAGTAAAAAAAAGAGATCTGTGTCAATGATGAACTTGTGTGCTTTATTTCCGTATCAAAAATGACTGCATTGTGAACTGTCCCGGCATTTTTCAGGTTTTGTTGATGCTATCGCGGATGTTTGTAACCGTGTGTACTGTGTAATACTGCTGATTGCTGAACTTTGAATTTAATCTAATCGTTTTGTGTTTAGATTGCTTGTGAATTTCCTGATTGTTCCTTCTAAACTCGATATTTTGAATATTTATCGTTCCTTTTTTTTTGTTTCCATTATCCGGTATAATTTAGATTTGAGCCGCGTGTTACACAAATGTGATAGAAGTCTTCCTCATGAATTTTAACACAGTTATAGACTTATAGTCTTAGTAACCGAGGTTGAGACGACTTGTTGACATATCAACTTCTTACAATTTGAATTTACCGAAAAAAAAATTGTTATAAATTGACTGATTAAAGTAAATTAAAATAAATTTGACAATAACCTGGAAAAAAATTAGAACATGGCCCGTCCAATTAACACCTCTAATCCTATTCAACTATCACCGATTCCAAATAGGAGACAAAATACATAAACTCTTGTATATAAACATACGAAATTAAATTATTATCGTCAATTTGGTTATTAAATCACATACTAAATAATTCATAAGAAAACTATTATTATTCATTTTCTCATTGATAATTTGATATACTAATGGACCAACCATCGAGTGTATTTCACGTTAGTAACGATATTAATTTTTCTCTTATGATATTCGCAGCAGTATTGGCTTTGTGTACGATAACATATAAGACTAGTAGTTTGTGGTTTCCTAGACTCCGTTGTTTCCTTTATCGCAACCACCCAATCCAACCGCAGTCTCCGATCATCCCCGACCACCTTGCCACTAACGCATCTGTACCCGTGGAGCTCCCCGATGATTATCGGGCCGACTTAACCGATACACCAGACATGGAGGGTAACGAATCTAACGATAATATGGACGGTACTATGATCTTGAGCACTGGTGGGCCAAATGGCTATTGGGCTGATTCAGTCCAGACCTATGTTGGACTAGCCCAGGCACTGGACCGGTTCTTTTCAGCTCGAAAACGATCCATGGATTGGACCAATATAGGGAGCCAGTATAATCTTGGAAATTGGTCTAGCTCAGGTGTGAACCGGGCCACAAGAGAACCACGTCGCAAGGTCCGGGTAAAGCGTGAGAAAAATTTAAATAAAGAACGGTTTTACCATGATCCGATCCAAGATCGAGCCCTAAACCATGTTAACAAGCCTAGGCTCCGAAAAAACTAGGTTAATCGTAACCTAAATAAAACTCGAGTTGGCTCTGAATGTACATGAACCGGTCCATGGTCACCTCTAGTATTTCAGCTACTTGTGCATACACAAATTTAATTTTGCTTGTAAAAGAGGAATTGTTAGCCAATTTATTAAATTGTCTTAATTTTTGCTCATTTATTTGATTGTACATAATTTATAGTTGTAGCTTGCAAAATTAGAGTATATTGCTTTATTCTTGTTCATGCGTACGAAAAAAAATGGAAAATGATAAATACAACCCTTAGGGCTGTATTTAAGAAGCTAAAAAGGGAAAAAAAAAATTTAATATACGCATTAATTGCATCGGTGGATGTGTAATTTAGTTCTTAATTCCAAAATTAATACCAAATTTGGAAGGTATTTAATGCTTAAATATTAGGGCTGTATTTATCATTACCCAAAAAAAATAATTACGTTCTTTTATTCGCAGTCTTGTAGAACTTTTCAAGAATACAATCCTCAATTCATACCTACATTCCTATATCAATTCGTATACTAAAAAGTCGCTTAGTCAATCGATTTTTATTTACTTCTAATTTAGTTTGTAATAAAAATAATTATCACTATAAATCGCGATATATTGTGCTAATCGGATTTAATTAATTTAACCGTTCGGATATAAATAGAAAGAGTTTTCCTTGATTATTTACTATTTATAAATTTGTATTACAATTCACAAAGACTTTATTTCTTTTTGTGTCAAAAGAGCAATGAATTGATTCTTTACCATATTAGCAAGTTTGGACCCTATTTTCCTTCGCAAATTCTTATTTCAGACGGACTGTTTTCCGTCTGAAATAAGACGGACAAAATGTTGTCATTTTTTAATAAAATGTAACCATTTAATGACAAAATGTTATAACTAAAGTTGTCACTTTTTACCCTGAAAATGATGTGAAAAATAATGGTAACATGTTATCATAAAATAGCAACATTTTATTGTAAAATGGCAACATATAGTCCGGCTTATTTCAGACGGGAAAAAACCCGTCTGAAGCAAGACGCGCTAATTTTCCTTAGTTACTTGACAACATTAACCTTTTTTACCTTTATAGTACAAAATATTTTTTCTTCTCAATTCATATTCCTGCAATTATATTATCTGGATTATGACAATAAAAGCGAAATAGCGGCGGTGGAATCGATATAATACTCGTTATAAACAAGAAAAATAATTGAAAATTTAGTTAAATCTTAAATAAAAAAGAATCTGTTTTACAATTAACTTGTGTAAGGCCTCCTCATACAAGTAATCGTGTTGAAAATTTCAACTAAGAAATTTAGAAGTTTTTATTTAATCGTAGGGAGTGCAAAAGAGTGATAAAATAAACAGTAATTCTTATTTAATATTTAAGACAGTGTTAACTTAAGAAATACAGAGTATCTCATAACTGATTAAAATAAAGGTGAAAATAAAAGAAATTGTGAAAATTTTTACGGAAAATGCACGCGGTGCCCTTGAGGTTTGCTATTTTGCCCGAAATACCTAATTTTTTGATCCGGAAAACTTTAAGAGGCCATAACTCGTGTTTACGAGTTCAGAAAGTGATAATTTTTTTTTTTCAAATTGATCATCTTTCCGAGAACTACGACTTGAAAAAAAAATTGTTGAGTTTGGAATTCGTGACCAAGAGATATGGTCATCACTCAAAGTTTGTTCAGTCAAAAAAACTTTGACACGCAATAACTCCTAGCCACGGGATTCAAATACGATAAATTTTTTTTTTGAAATCGTAGTTCTCGGAAAGATGATCAATTTGAAAAAAAAAATTATCACTCTCGGAAATCGTAAGCACGAGTTATGGCCTCTTAAAGTTCCCCGGATAAAAAAATTGGATATTTCGAGCAAAATATCAAACCTCAAGGGCACCGCGTGCATTATCCGAAAATTTTAAGTTAAGACGGTTTTAAGCAAAATCAGCGGTAAAATAAAATAAATAAATTATCCAATATCCACAAATTAATGACTAATATATTTCATGCAAGTATTGTGTAATCTACCCATGAATGACTTGCCAGAATCATATTTTTTGCTCACAAATTACCCATTTAAGAAGGAAACTCCAAAAAAAAAATATTTTAGTTTTTTTGTATGATTTTCTCTTTTAAAAATACTCAAAATTATATACACAATTCACTTAATTTCTCTTCATCTTCTATCTCTCACAATAATATAGTCTCTCTTAAAATTAAAAAAACCGTCTTCAATATCCCGAAGAAGATTGTCAGACTGTCGATAGGGAATACTGCTGGTCGATTAACAAAATGTTTGAAGACAAGCAATTAGTTGGAGAAAATTCCCATCAGAAATTAGATGTTAATCAACAAATGTGGCCAGATTGGCTTCCTCAAGATTGGAGTATTCATCAAAATATTGATGATCTTGGTGACCCTTCTTCTAATGTGGTAAGTCGATTTCCGTCTCAATCATTTGTTTACCTTATCAAATTCCGTAGCAAGTGTTACACCATTATTGAAAAAACATGTAAAAATCGATGTTTTGAGTTTTGAATTCGAGAGGGGAGAAAGCATAACGATAATCCAGTTCCGTAAACTAATGCATTTGTACTCTATAATTTCGCTACATCGTATTATAAATCCTGAACTCGCCCACTTACAGGTTTTACATGGTCGAAAAAAAAAAAAAAAAAAAAAAAAAAAAAAATTGACGCATGTTTATTATAAAATGTTGTAAGGTCCAACGTGTATACAAGAATATCGTACTATAAAAAAAAAAAAAATTGAGTTTGTTAGGAAATGCATTATTATTGTCAAAACGTCTTGTTTGTGACGAGAATAAGGCAGGTGGAACCGTGGAAGGCAAGTGGGGGAGAAATGGACCAAATTTCCGTCTTCAACTTGTGACGGATAGTGTCCGTCTTCAACGAGAATTTGCGTATTATTGTAGATCTGTTTGTTTGTGATTTGTAGGAGAATTCAGTTATGTACCATATTATTTGCAATATTTTTAGTCAAACGTTGATTTTTTCTTTTTTTTTTTTTGGGCTCCAAAAACATGCATTTACTGTGTGTTACTTTAATTCCGTCTTAAATGAAAATTTGTGTGATACGTTTATATTTCAATTAGAAAGTCATGGTATTACCATACTTAATGTAAACTAATTAAAAAGTTGTTGGATTATGGTTTCCATGAGTCATGTCTTTGTGTTGTTTTTCCGTGTGACCGACATTTACCCGTAACACAAAAACTTCGGAGAGACGGTCTCTCAATATCGTTATTGAGAGACTTCTCACATGATGGGGTGAGGGACCCACTGAATTTTTTGTTTCTCTATTATGTCTCTCATTAAATTAGTGAGAGACGGTCTCTCATGAGACCTACTGCGTAACACAAAATATAAACATGAAACGTCGGAAATTGGGTAGTCTGGTTTACAAACGATTTAATTTATACCTCCTTTCGACCTAAAGATTTGACGAATTGACGAGGGGGCGAAAAAAAAAAAAAAAAAAACCCTTGTGAGATCTTAATAACATAATATTGAAGAATAAAAAAAAAATAGAATTCTGCATTATTTTCTCTTTTACCCCTTAAATTAACGGAATTTTGAAATATATTTTGCAGTTTTATTCAAATGCAAAAGGGAAGCGATTTTACTTCAAGGAAGATGTTATTCAATATATTACTAAATATCGGTCCTATAACAAGACGAGCAAGCAAATTAGGACAAAATCGAAGAAGACGAAGAGTATGTCGTCCCTCTTGTCCTTTTCTTCATTATCGTTAAATCATTGATTTGACTTCAACTATCAGCTTATTGATACTCGTGACAAATTCTTTAGATACGAGTACTAACTAACAAAGGTCATATGGTGATGCTGAAATTAGTATCACCGAGTAAGAACTCCAATTTTAACGTAAAATTTTTAACGATCATAGAAAGTCCTTGCATGTGACGTCTCACAACTCTTTTTACTTCCCCTATATACTAAAAGAATAGGTGAATTCACAAGTTTTCCTCCAAAAAACATCTTTTTAAATAAGGAAACTATGATAATTTAATTGTTTTTACTAAATAAGGAAATTAATAATTATAATATATTTCATTATACAAATTTTTTTCATTAAAATTAATCTTTTCATTAATTTATATATTTTCACTAGACATTAAACTATAATATTCTAATTAAAATATAAATAACTAATATAAAACTAGAAACTATTAAATCTTTAATTGATGTTATTATTTAAGAATGACTTGATTCATACTATGTATAAACAAAACTATAAATCGTTTTGATTACTTTCATGACWAAAAGAAATTGAGAGAATTTATATCGTTAGCTTTGTGGTATAAAAAATACTTTTTGAAAAACTCATTTCAGCACATTACTCAATTCTCTTGGATTAATTTTTAGTTTTAATTTTTTTTTTCTTGAAACAATATACAATAACAAGAAAATGAACATTTATTGAGGTACCACTATTATTTTACAGTTTAATTTTACTCGGTTTTCTTGAATAATTTTGAAGTTCAATTTTTTTTCTCATATCAGAATATAATTACGTGAAATATGAAAAATTAATAAGGTATTAATTTATGATTCAGTAATACAAAAATAAAAATTCTATAAAAACCGCGCATTGATTGCGCGGGATCTAAACTAGTTTTAACATTATTTGAATTAGTTGTGAGCGATCTGATCACAAGCTTCTGACTGTCATAAATAAGAATATTAAGATATTTTGTTCATTGTAGATATTTTAGAAGATATAAAACTATTAAGGGAAGATGTTTCAACCTCGTATTCAAACAATACACCAAATTGGCCTGAATGGCTTCCACAAGATTGGTCCATTCAACGCAGTCGTGACGATCCCGATGATCTGGTAACTGGCTACTCCCTCCGTCCCAATCATTTATTCTGTATCTAATCATAAAATTAAATACGAACAGTATAAATGACCGATACTCTAAATGATGCAGTACTACTGTAGCCCTGATCGGAAGAAGTTCCGATGCAAGGATGATGTTCTAAACCATATTGCTGTTCAATCTACAAGTCGAAAGCACAAGACCATGCCGAAGCCCAAGCAAATAAGACGTAAGAGAAAGACGTCACAAGCCGAGGGTATGTAATAATGTCGTGCATTCAGAGACCGTCTCTGGTTTTACAAAAAATAGGCCGCGTTTCTTAATCTTATAATGCTAATGCAGATGAGCAGCAGGCGTGTGGTAGTACAAAAAGACGAAAACGCAATGGGAACAATGAGGCGGCCGGAGATTGTGAACTGAAGTTAGCCGGTGCTCCCATCCCGAAAAAAGGAAAAGAAACTAAACAGTCGCGGAAGAAGCAGTAGAAGTGTAAACATCAGATGAGACTGTTGCAGAGTTTGATGTAGAGGATGTAACAAATATATGTAGAAGACGTTTTAAACGCTAAAATTGTGTAAAACCGTTTTAATTTATGAGTCCCAATTTTCTGGTTACTAAATTTTGTATGATACTCGTGATTCGTGAATATAGGCGGAGAATTATGCCTCATGTTATCACACAAAAACTTAAACAAGACCGTTGTATACATAAAACTAGGCCTGGTCATTAGTGCGGGTCGTCCGGGTCCGGTGCGGGTCAAGGGCGGGCCGGGTTAATTGGTTAATGAACCGGACACGGCCCGGTGTATAGTGGCGGGTCGTCACGGGTCGGGCCGGGCCATGTGATGGCCAACCCGGAACCGACCCGGAAGGGTAAACAGACGGGTTGAATGCCGGGTCTGGGCGGGTCTGGCGTGCCGGGTCTGACGGGTCGAGTACATGTTGGCAGCCCATGTTTAAAAAAAATCAAAATAAGAAATTGTTTACGTAATCGGAAAGATTTATTTTATTCCGTATTTTGTAATTATAACGTACATTCAATAAATTTGTAATTAAATTACATAATTATTTGACATACATAATGATGACGGAAATAGATATTTAAATTTGAAATGGCTCGATTTAAATATCACGGTATACATCACGAGTAATGCCACGGGCCATCTTTAAATGACGATACATAACGTCGTAGCCTCCATCGATGCTCCATTTGTAATCTCTAGTAATGTTATTAATTTCACAAACCTTGCAAATACACTTGAATTCATTATCTGTATTTGAAACCGAGATTTTGTGGAAGTACCTCCATATGAATGTTTCTCGGTTTGCCATTTTTTTTAATAATGAGTCCGGGTCTGGCGGGTCAGACCCACGGGTCCTGGGCGGGTCAGACCCACGGGTCTGGGGGCGGGTTGGGCGGGTTACTGAGACGGGTCACCTAACGGGCCGGGTTCAAAAATTCTGACCCGGACCCGGTCATGTGGTATAAACGGGCCGGACCGGTTCCATGTCCGGGTTTGACGGGTCCGGGTGCAAGGCGGGTCCACTAGCGGGTCGGGTCCGGGTTAGCCGGGTCGACCCGCACCTTTGACCAGGCCTACATAAAACGACCCTCGACCCTCATTTTATCGGTTGTTAGTTTCATGTTCTACAACATTTCTTGTCGTATGTAGTTTCGTTACACTCGATCAAGCCATGGACGTTTTCTCGGCCAGGGACGGAACTAGAGCGTCAATTAGAAGATTTGGAGTTTGAGGAAGTGCAGGTATATGAGTCTCTTGAGGACTGTGCCAAAAATTTACTGCGTTCTGAAGAGAAGAGCTGTTATTAACTTCGGTGTTGTTTGACCTTGATTATGTAAAAGAGTTTTTTCTTTTTAAAATGAGTTTATTTCAAAGTTACTTTTTGGAAAAGTTTCGATTGTTGGCCAAACTTTAGTAAAAACGTTTTTTAATAAAAATTTATGTTTGCCCTAACTACTTTTTTGGGCTTTTTAGGCACTAGAGTGAAAAGCAGAAGTAGAAGTAGCAATTTGCTGCTTCTACTTTTGAGGGTTAGTTATCAACTTTTGGCTTTTTAAAAACATTTTTAATCCTCCCTAATTTCTAGTGTTTGACCTAGTTTCTAATTTTTCAATTACAAAAACACTTTAAAAGCTAGGTGAAACACCACTTATATACGGCGGAAACCCCCAAAGAGAATTAAGGTGCCGTCAAGAGTTGGCGCGTCTTCAATTGGGAGAAATCATCATACGACTCTTCCAGAATTTGACGCGGAGGACAATAAAGGGAAAAGGGAAGAAACCGTCCAAAGCCAGTAGGTTATCGGAGATTTGCAGATTCTTGTGTTAGCGAAACAGCTTCAAATTGAAATAATTATGGTGGTTGTATGGTGAATCCGAACTTTCCGGTTGATAAAATTAAATTTTCTTGTTATTTCCATATTTTGTGATTGTTAACTACAATGGCTATAAGTTACAAGGCTTTGTGCATCGCTTCACATAAATTACAGCGGTATCAGTATCAGGAAACGAAACATGCAAATTATGTTTACATTACTATACTGGTGCCGAAGAAAAAAAAAAAAAAAAAAAAAATAGCAATTATTTGCATTGAAAATTAGAAATATTTTAATCTATGTTACAGAAACATTCATAAACATTAAAGCTTAAGATTGACATGTTTACATCGTCAAACGTTTCCTCTTAGGCTCTTAGTACCTGCGATGCAAGGGCACGGGAGGACGATTATCATCAGATCTATAATACTCAGAGTACCGTCCCCCAGCCAGAGAATAATTATAAGGATCTTGCCTCGGTTCAGCCACATATGCTGGCTCACGGTACCCGAGGGGTTCCCGGTATGTCGTGTATGGGTCATGAAGAGTGGGGCGTTCAGGATAATGTCTCGAATCCCGAGGAGCTGAAATCCCAGGATCTCGATAACCCATAGTGGAATCTCTCCGGTAAGTATCAACTCCCGGGTCTCTCTCGTAAGTGTAAACTCTAGTGCGAGGAGGATCTTCTCCTCTGATAGGCTGATACAGTGATGATGGTGCCACAGGTGGCCGGTAAGATTCACGGTCATAAACGACTACGGGATGACGATACCTTTCGTCAGTGACCCTGGGAGCAAGCCTTAGTTGTTCCTGACCCCGGACAACAACAGCACTCCTCATTTCCTCCTGGACTCTGACCACTGGAGCGTATCTTGTCTCCTGACCTCTGATCATGTGAACATGCCTAACTGGTTCCTGAACTTTTCTCCTCCTTTCCTGGCCACGTGATGAACTAGGACCCAGGCCTACTCTTTTGCTGCTATCTTCTTCCCATTTCCTTTTCCTGTCTACTCGGGAGGACGAAGGCGCAACAGCTCTCTGACTTCGACCCCCAAGCTTGGATTCTGATCTTTTGTTGGCCTCATGGAAAAGCTTGCACAAGTTTTTGACCTGTTGTTGGCCAAATGATTTCGATAGAGAAGTCAACAAAGTTCCAAATCAGTTCAGTGAACCTTGTATGATAAAAGTCACATATGTGAGACGAAGCCCTAAACCTACTTATCCGTTTCTCATTTAAGAGTAATTTAATAAAACTCCTACCTATTACAAATTTTCTTCTATCTGAAAATTTCTTTGGCTCCTCAGATAAGACAAATTTCCAAAGAATTAACTTTTAGGAGGGGAAGATAATACATGGCTGATCTTCACAATGTCTTTTTTTCTCCACCCAAAACATAATTTTATAGGACGTGCGGAATACATGTTCCGAAAAGGTAGAAGTATTCTGACAATTTTAATAGGTACAAATTTTGAAAATAGATACTCCATCAGTTCAAGTATTTCACTGCATTAATCAAATTCTCTCTCACATATTTTGAGAAATGTAATGAAATGGACCGAACAAAGTAAGTATTGTTTACCAAGCATCTCCTCATCTAATCTAATAATATGGTTAGAGGGATGGTATATAAGTTTTGTGGAATCAACCACTCAAAACAAACCCTTCAACATGAAGGCAGGAGAAGTGATGAAATCAAACCTGCTCACTGGTCAGCTGGCAATCGAACTTGTTTTTCGTAAAGTAATTTTCCTTGATGACCTTCTTGAACTTCTCCTCTGCTATGGGCAAGCAATCTTCGAGAATAGTAAAACGGACCTGTCAGAGGCAAAGTTCAAAATTAGACTTTTTTTCAGTTTTTTTGGGGTTGCCAAACATAAAAGGCTCTGTAGCTTTGCCTTTTCCATGGCCCAGGGCTAAACCGAATTTACACGTGCTCTGTAAAGTTAATATCCAATCTATATACTGCAAGCCATATCTTGATACCAAACTCTCATAAACTAGCTGACGAATAGGCCCCTATCCTTAAAAGTAATCACCACCATCACTCAAATAATATAATGTCATTGGCCTAAGTAAGCTTGCCACGTGTCATATCATGAGGTAAGAAGACCAAGCAACCAAGGCTCGGGACAGAACCAAAAACCGCAAACCCAAATGCCTCCTCTCAATATTCTCAAGTCTCAACCATCACCATGCAGAGTACCCCACCCATTAGATTTCCAGAACCATGTTGACTTTCTGTGTTTATCTATTGACAGATTCGTGCAACATAAATTGCCAATCCTTTACACAAATACACAGTTAATACCGCAGATTGGTGAGCTGTTTGACATGCAAGAGGTATACCAGAAGAAACTTCTGGTCCATATTTAAAAGTCCATGCAATAGGTAAGATTTCCCAAGACTAATCCAGGATCTGCGAATGCCACAGTGCAACATACTGACAAGCTAAAAACAAGCAGTTGTAATAAACATACATCCTAGTATCCTATGCATAATCACAGGCAAGTGTGCTTTCAGTACATGCATGATACAACTGTCAATTGCATCGTTCTTATTTAAGGATGTAAGACTTGTTGCATCGTTGAAGATTGTTAAATCTTTGGATAGAAAAGACTAACCTGAGAAGGATATTGTGACTTGAATGCCCTGGGCTCAACATTATAACTCCCTGGGCCAGCAGCTTTGTATATTCCATACAACATTTTGAGATCAATATCAAACAAAAAAAGTCTCATGCCTTTGTAAATTTTTGACACAATATCTTTCTTGGCAGCGGGTAGCCCAAAAACTTTATACTTATAGCAATCCTTTTTTGTTTCAGAATTGCACATAAAGATCATGCCCATACCATCAACTTTCTTTGGCAACTTGATTTTTTTGGAAGAACCCGACCTATCTACGTCCTCGGCATTCACATTCTGGGTGTTTTCATCCACTGCCTTTCTATTTTTCCTCTTCTGTGAGCGGCTAAGCCTGGGTTTAGACTTTACCGCCTCTTCATTCTTAGTTTCGTGCTCAATAGGTTGATTCTCTTTACTTGTGGGATCATCATTTGTGGGTTCAAGCTTAGGCTGCTGCTCAGCAATGGCTGTCTGCATACCAGGTTGGCCCTGTAGTTTCTTTTTCCTGATTCTGTTCAATTTCTTATTGATCTTAACTATTGGTTTTCCTTCCACTGTCTCTTCGTTCTTTAAATTCTCAATTTTGCCTTCTCTGCCTACTTCACCTGATGTGTCATTATTTTCCAAACATGGTACATTGACTTCAGCTGATGTGCCTGCCTCACACGGTACACCAGATCCCTCGTTAACAGCAGAGAGTTGCAGCTTAGCTTCATTAACGGCAGTCACATTGCCTAGTGATATTCTCTTCCTAATCAACTTCCTTACAATTTTTTTCTTTGGTTGAAGCACTTCTTCAGCAGCAGCTATGACTTCATTACCAACGCTTTCATCTTCTTTGATAGACTCATCTCCCCCATTTTCGGCAGGACAGCTAACAGGCACATTGCCTAGTGATGTATTCTTCTTGATCAATTTTTTCCTTATAATTTTCTTCTTTGGTTGAATCATTTTTTCAGCAGCAGCTATGACTTCATTAGCAGGGCTCACATCTTCTTTGATAGACTCATCTCCCCCATTTTTGGCAGGAGAGCTAACAAGCACATCTCCCCCATTTTCGGCAGGAGAGCTAACAGGCACATTGCCTAGTGCTATATTCTTCCTGATCAATTTTTTTCTTATAATTTTCTTCTTTGGTTGAATCATTTTTTCAGCAGCAGCTATGACTTCATTAGCAAGGCTTACGTCTTCTTTGATAGGCTCATCTCCCCCATTTTCGGCAGAAGAGTTAACAGGAACATTGCCTAGTGATATGTTCTTCTTGATCAATTTTCTCCTAATAATTTTTTTCTTTGGTTGAGTCACTTTTTCAGTAGCAGCTATGACCTCATTAGTAGGGCTTGCATTTTCTTTGATAAATTCATCTCCCTCATTTTGGGCACGAGCAATCAGCTCATTTGCTTCTTTGTCATTGTGCAGAAGCACATGTTCAGAAGCAGCCAATCCTTCATCAGTATTTGTCACACATGCATTTACGTCAGGTCCCTTTTCTTCTTCCCCAGTACATAAGTTTTCATTTTCCCCTGGCTCCTCTGCATTTGTTCCCTCGTTACTGCCTTTAACATCCACATTAAGAACTGCATCACCTCCAACAGTCATGTATGCCTCTGTCTCATTTTCATTGGTTCTCTCGAGACAGTAGTCAACCTCTATGTTAGTAATTGCATTACCTCCATCACTTACGTCCTCCAATTTGTCTTCTCCATCTAAACTTGTAAGAACCGTCACATTTCCATCATTAATCTCATATCCAATGGCATGCCCATCGTCCATCAATTGTTCCTCATCAACTTGTAAAGGAACAGCCTCACTATAGAAAACTTCAACTTTTTCTTCCTCGCTAAGAGAACCCTCAGCTGCTTCTGAAATCATGATTTGCAAAGGCTCGGGTTCATCAGGCACAAAAGCAAGGTCTCTGGATTTTGATTTGGGCCCCTTTCCTCTTGTACCAACCATTTCAGCCTGAATGAAATCAGCATAAAGCTACTGAGAGATCATTCAATAACTGATAAGTACAACAGAAGGAAGTTGAAAAGGCTTGCAAGATGGCGTAGAAATAATAATGGACTTCAATCGCGTTGTCAATTTCCCTCAACACCATAACCAAAGATTTGCGATTCTTTGGGCAAAAAATATGATGGGATAAAGCCCAATAGAACACAACAACATTACCCCGGTGTGTAAGGGGGGCCAGATGTACGCAGTCTTACCCTTGTGTCAACAACACAAAGACGCTGTTTCCAAATGACTCAAAATGGAATAAAGCCCAATGACTCGCTAAATTGTTTGCATTTCTTTTTAATAGAAGTCATAGGCGGACGATAGGAATCGTAATGCAATTCTCAACGTGGCTCATTGAGAAAAACTTCGAAGTAAAGGTTGGAAACATTTGGCCCTCGGAACCATTCAAAGACTTTTAAAGATTGGGGTAATGTCTTTTACCTCGCCATAGGCGAGTACCTTTGAGACAATGGGGGTAATCCCACTTCACTAGCCTCGAGCACATGCCTTGAGTGACTAGGGTAGTGTTATCGTTGTATTAAATTGCTATCGACGTAGCACAAATTGTGAATCACGGTAGCATACTATGACGTGTGGCATGGACTATGGCGTGATTTTTTTTGCCCCCTTTTTTTCTAAATTGAAAAAGGCATGAAGCACACCAAGGCGACGATGCACGAGAGAGGTGAGAGTGAGACGAAGGCACACACCTTATAGACACATTGTGTAGGATTTTTTAAAAGAAACTTATATTTTCAAAATAAAATAGTGTTATCAATTATCAACTTGTTTTCATTTGACAAAGGCTTAACGAGTAAATAAGTTAAAACTAGAAGGGGAAAAATGCGTATTGCATATTAATGTGCCTGGCTAGATGTTCCTTTTCTACAAGGCACAATTAGGTGTTTTGGTGCCTTATTTTTTTAATTTTATTTTTTTGATCTAATAGGAGCCACAAAGGGCAAGACTTTGATGCTCACGAAATTTGAACCAAGGTCATGAGCACCAACTCTCCTGACTTTACTAACTAAGCTAGTTGACGTCTGCTTGGCTAGTGCTTTATAAAGCCTTGGATAAAGCATGCTTTTAAAAACTTATCGCCTTTTATTATAAGCCATCTAGATTTAGTTGTAGCAAATAAGCCCAATCAATATATTGGTGATACAAAACATGGAGTTAATAGTTAAAACCACGCTCATGCGCCAATGTTCATTATTGGATGGAGATTCTCTATACTCTACGCTAGTTTATTATCATTGCAAAGAGAGTCCATTTTGACTACGGTATTCGACCACGGTCCTAACACCATATCACGACCAACTTATAGAATTTCCAAGGTTGTCTTACCGTATTTTGCAATAGTGTATGATGCATATAGAGTCGGTGAATCTTGCACTTTACGGAGGTAAGTGTCGCATTCACAGCGCAAGGAACAAGAATGCGGCAAAAACCAATTTCAAATCCAAAGTGCTAAACTATTGTTGCCATACACATCCATAAGCATTTTAAAAAGTATTAATTCCACTCTGGTGCCCTTGTTTGTGATAATTTCACTTTCATGCCAAGAGGTTTTACTAACTACGTTAATGGTGAACTAGGTTTGAGCTGCGTCTACTTTGGTTGCCATAATATGAACAAAGTTTCATCCTACGAACAAATTTCTTAAGCAAAATCATATGAAAGTTCACTTTAATAGTTATTATGATATTACTTTTCCAAATTATTTTGCGGTAATCAAAGAGGGAAGTACCACAAACTTCATATCACTATATGGAATTCGTGAAAACTTACAGCATCTAAATGGAATTAGCTCAAACCACATAACGCCAAAAGGAAATAACCCGTTTAATGAACAGGTTACCACAGTAGGCACTAGCACTTTCGCAAATGGCGTGGTAAGATCGTAAAAGAGATAGGAGATACGCATTGTCATATTTTATTATTTCGATAGTGACATTTGATACGATAATACCCCTCCCCAAAGTATGGTTTGTTAAGAATCATCTAGAAGTAACTTGTGCACCCTAACATCAATGCAGACCCAACAATAAACTCAACAATGTAATCAGGGGCGAGATTTCTAATTTCACTTCAATAATAGCAAAGCCAGTTTGTGATTATAAGGATAACCCTCTCATCAGAACCATAAGAGCAATGATTTGCGGAACAGAACAGTTAAATGAATTCATAAACATAATAAAAAATGTTTACGGAAACAAGAAAGTACATAAATTTTCAAACACAATAACAAACCATTCGTATTAATTTCTATGACAAAAACAATAACATTATCTCATGCGCACGTAGGGATGACAATATCATCATCTAAATGGTGCTAAGTCCTCATTCCCCCAAACAAAATAAGCATATGAAAAGCCAAAAACAAACGGGTCAAAGGCAAACCATGAGGAAAAGGAGCACATTGGAAATTAATCATGAATGTTTCCTTTAATTACCTATTTCTATTTTGTTAAAAAAAGCAAATTCATTACTCAAGTAACACACATGAGTTGAAATTCAGTTCCTAAGTATTTGCTACTCTCTCCAACTCAACCGATTCCTTATTTTTTATTCTTACGTGAGGAGTATTTTAATCAATAACTAAATAATCAGCTGATGGACTACTTAGAATCTCAGTGCTTCACTAACAACTTTTGCAATAATAATCACACTCCAAAATCCTAAATCAGCCACATTATTGGAGTTTTATCGACAACAAATAACACGCCTTCATCATCATACCCATTGAATTAAGAAAAAAAAAAACAATATATCCTAGCTCTATAGTCTATACTACATTCTCCGACTCAACCTATTCCTTAATTTATATTCTTGCGTGATTAGTATTTTAATCAAACGTAAAGAATCAGTTGAGTCAAATCGACTAATTAGAATCTCATCTCAATGTTTCACCAACAACTTTTGCAATAATTCCCAAATCAGCCATACTATCGGAGTTTTATCGACAGCAAATAACCCGCCTTCATCATCATTCCCGTTAAATTTCGTCTAACAACTAACTCTACAGCATCTTCCACAATCAAAATTCAATCAATTTAACTACTTTCCTGGTAGAATTAATCCAATTTATCATGTTAACCTATACAATTAACTACACACAAATCACAAATGCAAGAATAATTAATCAAAAAATCAATCGAATAACAACTCAGGTGATAAAATCGGAAAATCAAACGCATATAATTATAATTCATTAAATCGAAACGAATATGAAATCAACAATAACAAAATCATAAAATAAAGGAAATTGACGATAAATTAATAGAGATCTGGTGAAGAAATACCTGGAAATTGAGTAAATTGAAGATAATAATTGATTTAATTAATTTGGGTGGAATAAATTGAGGAATAAAAAGGATGAGGATGATGATGATGATGATGATGATGAAGGTAGTAGAGGTAGTTACTTGTTAGGTTATATATACGGACTTTGTTGGTAAAGTTATGTTATTGGGCTTTGAAGATCGAGACGAGACAGCTCGCGAGCAACTTGAGTTCGGCTCGGTCAAATCTTGATTCGTGTGAGCTCGGATCAGGCTCAGGATCGGCTTAGTCAAACCGAGCTAACGTTGGCTCGGCTTGAAAAACTTACGGCTCTAAAGTGGTAGAAATTAGAAAATAGACTCGAGCCAAAAGTATTGTAATTAGTAAAATGATGCTAAAATGTCGTCCAACTACTAATATATTGGATGCACGGGAATGTTAGTCTCTTCTACAGACTTCAAAGTACTTTTTAGAAACTCACTTGCATAAAAATACTGTAATGAGTAAAATAAGTACTGTAATTAATAAAATACGTTACTGCGAAAATCAATACCTTTTAATATTTTAAAACATATGGAAAAAAAGTAACATGCACTTAAATTAATCTCACATTATATTAACTAGTACATATCCCGCGCCATTGCACGGTATATAAAGTTTTTATTTTTTTTAGTGTATTAAATTTGCACACCATAAATATTTAATATTTATCTCTTTTATATTTTGATATGAAACAAAAAATTTGAAATGGAAAACTAATTAAAGAGAATTAAGCTAAGGTGTGATTTTTTTTAAATGAATTTTTTTGTCACGAAACTAATAATAAATATTAAATATGTGCCAAATTATTATCTACAATAATATAATATTGCAGTATTAAAAAAATTAGCAACATTTACAGTAATATATTATTGCATTATTCAAAAATTTAGCAACATCTACGGTAATATATTATTGCATTATTAAAAAAAATTAGCAACTTAAAGTTTATAGTTTAAAACCAATTTGGGACATAAAAGTGGGACATGTAATCTCTACTGTTTAGGCATAAAACCATACAAATCCATCTGTATCTAATCACAATCACAATTGTTATTTTAAGACGGATATATTGGTCTTAAACAATCAAACGGGATAAATAGATGGATGAACCAAAAAATAAAATGTCTAGAACAAACTCTTATATCATTTGCCTACATGTGTTAGTATTCGACATGTTATAAACTTAAAATGCATATACGTTTTTGTTAGAATATTACGTATGTAAATACGTTTATTATTTACCTTTGGAGAGACGGTCTCTCACTAAGTTATTGAGAAACCATTTTGTTGTACCTCTTTACATATTTTTCAATTATAAAAAATGTATCTTTTACATGGTACATGTTTTAATAACAACTAGTTTTATACCCGTGCAACTTTGCACGGGCTTATTGTTAAAAAATTAGACATAGATAATTTTAAATAAATATACACATTATTGTTTATGTTATATAGTTCAGAGTATTGTGTATTGTAAATTAAGTCACATATTATAGAGAGCTTGAAATGGGTRATAACTATTGAACGGTAGTGATAAAATATGTCATTGTCTAGAATTTTGACTAATAAACAATTCATAAAAACCGCAATTATAATTTATTCACAAAAAWTTAGAAGAGACGGTATTTAACTAAATTATCGAGCGGTTACTATTTTGTCATAAAAATGTTATGGTATACTTTTTTTTCTCGATAATCAAATAATACATGTATATTTACATTTTTCATTTTTTATTTTTTTTGTATAATCATCTGATTTATGAAACATGAGGAAACATACATCCTTAAAATAAAATGAATTCTATAATTTCTATTAAGTAGTGGGGGTAGTGGTGGGGTAGTCAATTTTTAAATTTTTTTAATCCCTATAAAATTAATTAGCCAATATATAAGAGTCTTTAAAAAGACTTAGCTTTTATATATAAAAGATTTTACCTAATTTTATCATAATATTGTAACCATTTTTTAAGTACCCATTTTATGGTAAACGTACCCCTTTTACTACTTTTTTTACCATTTTTCTATCAGTTTATAATTGTTCTCTCAATAAATTTATTGAGAAACCGTTTCTCAGAAGACCTACTGATTTATTATTTACCAACACTAAAACTTGGGAGACTAAAACTTGGGAGAGACGGTATCTTCTTTAAGTTATTGAGAGACCAATCTTTCGTACCCATTTATTTGTTTTACGTGACCATTTTATTGTTTATCGTGACATAGTAATTTTGTACCTATTTATATAATAAATGTACTCATTTTATCTTTAATCATGATTTGTACCTATTTTATTATCTTTAGTATCATTTTTTCTTTAAGAGTGTCAAATAATCTCTCAATAAATTTATAAGAGATCGTCTCTCAGGAGAACTACTGTATTAACCGAGAAAAAGGAACATACATCGGATGTACTACCTCATACTTTATTTGTTTTTTAGCATATATATTTTTTTCTGAGCTTATTAATTACCTCAAACTTTATTTGTTTTTTAGCATATGCGTATTTTTTTTAACTTATAAAAGTTTATATGTTAAATTTTATTTTATTTTCTTGTTAAAACTTAAATTTAACTAAGTTTATGAGTTTTATTGTAATTTTTTGAGCTAATTGTCAAGTAAATTAACTCAGAAACTTTATACTAAAACTCATAATTTTTAAAACAAAACCCAAAAACTTTATTACAATGCTCAAAAACTATAAAGTTGTGGTAGACTGGTAGTAAATTGGATGTATAATCCATTTACTCGTATTAACCAATTGCAATTCGATGTGGACACCATTAGTTACCCAAAAGGTAATTACATGTTTGTCAAATTTGATACAAAATACAAGGTACATTGAATTATTCAGCTCATTTCACTATTTTTTTGCTTAAATTCAAGATCCAAAAAAACAGAAAATTAAACAAAATTCATATTGCCAATACACACATATCACACATTTCCAAAATTATTACAAAATTCCCATAATTGTAACTCCTTTTATTATTTCCCTTACATTGTCATTTGCTGTTCTTCATGTTACAAATAAACCAATCTTATGTCCTTCAAAAACTCCACTTAACTCATATTGTCAAGTTAGATGGTAAATCGGAAACCGCGTCGCGACCCGTTTCAAGTTAAAAAATCAACCATGGGAATATGTAGGAGCAAATTTTGGGTAATAGCTATGCCATTATTTACAATATGGTTAGTTTTAATTTGTTTTAATTATACTTCTTTGATCAAAAGTGTAGCATCATTAGCAAAATTTTATGTATATTATTTAGATTATGTAGAACCTGTTCATGTTATATCGAATCCGAATTACAATATTAATAATAATTATTCTATAAATAATGATCAAATTAATATTAATAATAGTGAAAATGTACAAGAAGAAATTTTGGATAAAAAAACAGAGGAAAAAACAGGGGAAAAAGATGATGAAGAAATTGATAGGTTATTAAATGTGAATATACATGATCTTATAGATCATGAACATGAACATGAACATGAACACGATCATCCGAGTGACGAAAATACAAAGACAAAGGTGATTCCGGATGAGATTGTGCAACAAAATCCGCTTCCAAAGAAGCGGAAAAAAAGAGGGAAGCCAAAAAAGAGAAGGCCTAAGAATTTGCCAAATATGCAAAAGGCGGTGGAGGGAATCGTAAATTTATCCCCTCCACCACCAATATCGTCACCACCACCACCACCACCACCAGTACCGTCTCCTCCACCTCCTCCACCAAGGAAGTGTGTTACAGAAAGGACGTATGATGAGAATTCGTGTTCAGAACGGTATGTGTATATACATACTCTCCCTAGGAGATTTAACATGGATTTACTAAGGGATTGTAAATCTCTTGACCTGTGGATGGATATGTGCCAATATGTGAGGAATTACGGGTTAGGCCCTAGTCTTCCTAACTCAGACCGAGTTTTTTCTGAACATGGATGGTTTGCGACAAATCAGTTCTTACTGGAGGTGATTTTTCATAATAGAATGAAGCAATATGATTGTTTGACTACTGATTCATCTAAAGCATCAGCTATCTTTGTCCCATTTTACACGGGGCTTGATGTAGCGCGGCATTTATGGAATACAGACTCGAATGTAAGGGATTCAAGCGGGTTTGAGCTCGTCAAGCTTTTGAAGAGGAAGCCGGAGTGGAAGAGGTGGTCAGGTAGAGACCATTTCTTTGTTGCAGGTCGGATCACTTGGGATTTTAGGCGGTCTGCAAACTCGAAGGATCCTGACTGGGGGACTAAGTTTCTTTATTTACCGGAGGTAAAAAACATGACGGGTCTGGTAATTGAATCATCACCGTGGAATAACAATGATTTCGGAATACCTTATCCTACTTATTTTCACCCTGCAAACGATGATGAAGTATTTCAATGGCAAAATCGGATGAGAAGGCAGAAAAGAAAGAATTTGTTTTGCTTTGCCGGAGCTCCAAGACCAGACAGACCCGACTCAATCAGGAACCAGTTGATAAACCAATGTGAAAAGTCGCGAAAATGCATGATGATTCACTGCAATAACTGGAAGAACAAGTGCCATAAACCGGCTGAATTAATGAAGACGTTTCAGAATGCTGAATTTTGTCTGCAGCCTCCAGGGGATTCATATACCAGGAGATCAACATTCGACTCGATTCTTGCAGGTTGCATTCCTGTTTTCTTCCATCCAGGTTCAGCTTACATCCAATATTTATGGCATTTCCCTCGCGACTTCACCAAATACTCGGTATTTATCTCTATGTATGACATAAGAGACGGAAAGGTAAGCATACAAACAGTCTTGGAAAACATCCCAGCAAAAAAAGTAGTCCAAATGAGGGAAGAAATCATAAAGTTAATACCAAAGATAGTGTATGCTGATCCAAGGTGCAGACTCGAGACACTAGAAGACGCGTTTGATGAAACGATAAAAGGGGTACTCGATAGAGTAAAGAGGATCAAAGACGATATGAAGGCTGGAAAAAGTGACAGTTTCGAGTATGACGAGACGCAATCTTGGAAGTATAGATGGCTTGGAAAATTGAAGGAACATGAATGGGATCCTTACTTTTCTGGATCATTTGATACTAGAAATTTCACAAATTTCTAAGATTAAAGAATTAAATATTGTTTTCAAATTTGTATTTTACAATTTCAGTAAGAACCAAGTACAGTTCATTATACTTATGTTTCTCTTTTCTCTGAATTTTTTTTCTGCATGGATTACACTGCGAGACCGTCTCATTACATAAAAACGACATAATCAGCAAGTCTTGCTTATAACCGTTGTAAGTTACAACGATAGTAGGTTTTGGTTTTTATGCTTTTCCTAACAGATCGATAAAGTACTATTGGCAGTTAAAAACTCCGACAGGAAAGGATTCTGGCAAGACAGATTATATTTACGTGTTGCGAAATTCTTCTCAACCATATTGTGAGAGGGCACTATCCGTCGTCTTCAATGAGAATTTGTGTCAAGGGATATGCATTATGCAATGAAATAGAAAAGCTAATTAAGGACTCCGTCCCTCTAGCGAATTTCTTTACGTTTACTTTTTCATATTTGCCAAAGTATATTTTATTTGGTTCATATTTTTATTTACATATTATTAAAAATTACAAAAATTTGATATTGTTAATGTACTCATTAAGACGATTAAAAGAGGATCTCAGATGAATTTGATATTGTTAAAAATTACAAAAAATCAGTTCAACTCAACTCTTCTCTCCACAAATTAACTTTTACTTCAGTTCAGTTTAGTTCTAACTCCGTTAAGTTCAGTTCAATTCAGTTCAACCCCAAAAGAACGAGATCTAACTTTCGAGGACGAAGTACTTCTATACTATAGTTTGGTTAATGGTCATAACCTAGGTAGCACGGTCACTCCTCCTAACTAGCCGTTTAGTGTCGGACGCCGTGTCGGACACACGACACTCATCGGACACACGCCTATAGTTAGACGAGGAATAAAATGTAAATTAAATATCAAAAATACATTAAAAAAATAAAATCATACGTTATTTATAACCATAAAATATATACTCCCTCCTATCCACTATCTTCTTCCCCTTTCAAGTGGGCACGGAGATTAAGGGAGGGAGTATTATATTGATAAAAGAAAATGTGGGGTTGGAGGATTGTAGAGGGGTAGGAATAAAATAAGAGTAAAAGAGTTGGTGGGGTTTGGTGATAAGAGAGAGGAATGAATAAAATAAGAGTAAAAGTGTTGGGTGGGGTTTGTGATAGGAGAGAGGGATGAATAAAATAAGAGTAAAAGTGTTGGGTGAGGTTTGTGATAGGAGAGATGGATGAATAAAATAAGAGTAAATTGTTACCAAAAATAGAAAGGGGAAGAAAACCTGAATAATCCGTTTTAGGAAATAGGGAAGAAAATAGGGGATATGAGGGAGTATGTTTTATTAAATTTAAATAGCGTATCTCGTGTCCTAAATTTCATGAAAAGTCGTATTACATGTCCGTATCGTGTCCGTTTCCGTTTTGATGCTACTTCGGCCACAACTGGAGAGTTGATCATTTCGCCCACAACAACATACACAAAAATCTTAAGATACGACACCAAACAAACAAACCAAGTCGTCGTCGTGTGTAAATTGCACATTATCCACACACCACACCTTACATATTCTCTCTCTATCTTTCTCTCTCTAGTGACATGGCAGGTACTTCTCTCTATCCTCCTCATCTAGTGGTCCCCTCCAAATCCTCCGCCGCCGTCAAGTTTATCCGGCCGACACTGTTAGCTGCCGCCGTTCGCCACCGTATCCCCGCCGCCTGTTCCGCCGCGAATCAGCCGTCTTGTCCGGTTCTTTCTGAAGGTCCTTCCTGTATCTTCGTCGGACCTATCGAATCCGCCAGCCAGGAGACTCTCGAAGCGCTTTACCGTCAGGTCTTTTATTACTCCCTTCGTCTCAATCATTTATTGCTTTCGAGTTTCGATATTTTATAATGAAAACCGGAGATAATCATTTGTTTACGTTTAATTAAAATTACGTCAATTAGTTTGCCGCCAGGTTTTTGTCCGTCACTCGATATTTTATCATGATAAACCGGCATATTTATTGATGTATTAGACATTTAGACCAATAATGAGCTTCAATTATCAGTACCGGAGATAATCATTTGTTTACCTTTGATTAAAATTCCGTCAATTAGTTTGCCGCCTGGTTTTTTTTTGTCACTCGATATTTTATCATGATAAACCGGCATATTTATTGATGTATTAGACATTTAGACCAATAATGAGCTGTAATTATCAGTCTCTTAATCATTTGTTTACCTTTAATAAGAATACGGAAGTTTAAGCGTAAGCTGATGGTTGAGAGGCCTAATTATTGGTCTTATACGTTTGTAATATTTAAATATGACGCAAGATACTCCGTCTCTTAATCATTTGTTTACCTTTCATTAAACTTCATTAAACTTACCGCTAGGTAAGAATACGGAGATTAGTTTAATGATGTTTTTTATTTGGAATAGGCAAGAGATGCGTATTACAGTGGTAAACCTCGGTATTATATAAATATGAGGCGACGTACTCCACCGTGTTAATCATTTGTTTACCTTTAATAAGAATACGGAGATTAGTTTAATGATGTTTTTTATTTGGAATAGGCAAGAGATGCGTATTACAGTGGTAAGCCGTTGATCGTGGATGACATGTTTGATAGGGTTGAGGTTAGTATTTGTTTGTTACTGAATTTCTGACATTTTGATTTGTTTTGGTTGATAAATGAGCGAGAAAATTTGATTGATTAATTGATTAATGGATAATAAATATTGATTATTGAATGAATATGGTGTAGTTGAAATTGAGGTGGTATGGATCCAAATACGTGGTCAAGTATCCTAGATGCAGTTTACGCCGTCAATCAACTTATGCTGATGCTCAGGTGAACCTTCTTATTGTTGCTTGCATATATCGTGTACAATGTTTGTTGATTGGATGATGATTAGGTTGTGCTCCTGTTGTAAAGTTGCGGTGTCTTAGGTTGATCTTGAGCAGTTGTGCTGACATCAAGTCATATTCTTGAATAATCACCCTCTTGTACATGTTTTTTTGCAAATTCCTTTGCGTAATGGGATGCATTGGACATTAACATAGCGTATACGATTAAAACCAACAAAACATGCTACTCCGTATGTATGTTTTGTCTAAAGATTAATTCTATTGAGCATGCTTTCAAGGTGTGACCCGTGTTTCTGTCCGAGTCTAGAAGTGTAGATGTATACGTGGGCACACAGAACTCTATTTACATGTTCTTCGAGGGATAGAAGTGTGGTTGTATACTTGTTGTCGTGATGAAGATGTAATGACGTGTATGTAGGGCAGGAAGACCCTTCACAGGTGTTTGCTTTGGCTAGCGTGTGGTTCCTGATTCTTGTGTTTGGCGGCTCAGTATGTCTTCTACCCATCATGTACACCGTTAATCAAGCTTATCAAGAGACCTTCAACTCAAGTGCAGCCTACATTAACCAATCACCAGCAATGCATATTTTTGCCATATTGAACTGTGCATTGTTTATGCTGCTTGGTTCGGTTATTGGCTGTCCTATAGCGATAGCTTCGGGTAATGTTGTTTTCCTTGGCATTTTTATCGCTCTAGTATGAATTTTTGTAGTTGAAATTCTCTTGTTTTTTTCGACTCCATTGCTGCATGTTTAATTTGACTCGTACAGTTTTCAAATATTCAATGCATTCACAAGCTTGATGTTCATCTTCATTGTTAATTATTCAGCTAGAGCACTGAAGGGATTATGGCGGAGTGACTTAGTTGCTTTGAAGGGTGCATGCCCAAATTGTGGCGAGGAGGTTAGTTTCAAGTTTCAACCGCCTCTCCAGTCTCTACTTAACCTATTTACAGTTTACATCTTTATTGCGTGATCTAATAATCCCGGCTCACTAATGAGTAATGACTAAACAATGTTGATATATTCTTGCAGGTCTTTGCATTTGTGAGGTCAGATCAGAGCAATAGCTCTCCACATCGAGGGCGCTGCCACGTATGTGAATGCCTCCTAGAATTTCGCACGATATCTGAGGTAAACTCAGCTCTCCTAAATTGCTAGATGGGGTGCACTCTTGACATGATTTATTCGCACAAATCCCCCCATAAAAATCTGCCTTATCTGGAATCGAATATTAGTCCCATTTTCTGTGAGAGGATAACCTAACATGTACAGTAATTCTTTTTTAAAAAACAAAGTCCGAGCAACATGGCTCTCCTCTCCCCCTGATTCCGTTAACCATAATTCATAATTTTGGAACAAGCTAACCAACCTCGCAGTTCACTAGTTCAGCATTGATAGTTTGATAGATGTTCTTAGCTGAAGGTTATACGTGCCACTTATTTACGGTCTTATATCATATACAGAAATCTCTATCAAATTTGGGCAGACAGTGGGTTCACGGACGTATCTACTTGATCTCTGATAGGAGTCGCCGGCGTCACGTTCAGACATGATACCTGGTGCATAAGAGCGTTGTATATGAATCCGATCTCATGTACAGTACTACAGTATGATGATGATGATGATGATGATGATTTTTGCGCTGATGTTGGTCTCCAGAATGTCGGAACGGAGCAGCAAGCAGCCAATACCAGTAGTAAACAAATGAAAATGATACTCCGCTTTGGGAATCTGTTTGATCATTTTGTTATCATTTTTTTTTTCTCCTGCCGGTTTTTCATAGGAGTTTGCCTTACCTGAGCTGGAGTTTCATATATCAGCTGTAGTACATAGAAATCTGTTTTCTCGGCCTTGTGGGTTTCTCCGCGATTGGATGTGATTAGTTGCAAGGCTTTGATTATACCCATCCTCTATATACTAAAAGATCTAGCATATTCCCGTTCAATTATTCCCGCTCAACTAAGCAAATTGCGCTCAATATTTCTCTGTATATATTTTTTGATTTTATTCTGCTGCTCAAAAAATATTCTCGGAAATTGAGGGATCCATTATTAACTAGGGATTAGAATCAAATCTTTTATATAATTGGGGGTTGCAATCAAATCTTTTATATTCTCAGCAACATTCTCACTAATTGGAATTAACCTCATTCAAATGATTTACTGGCGTAATTTCAATAAAATAATATTTTAATAAATATAATTGAAAATAAAATAATAATCTATAAAATATTTCAATATTTCCCCCATAATTTAACTGTGGTTAATCTCTACCGATATTATTTCAAAAAATTTTAAGCTTCTTATTAATATGGCTCCAAGGCTCAAAATTTTCAAAAAATGTCGTTATTTTTTGCACTAGCTACTTCTAAGTTTTATATTCCATTGTGATCATTTTCAAGTGATTTTTATAGAAAAAAGTACAGTTAATGTTGAAAAAGATCGTGCTGTAGCACGGGATCTACACCAGTCATATACTATTCGTGTTTCTGTAGCAGATTTCTCTTTGGACATCAGCAAAATGAATGAAATGAATTAGTTTCTCTTCGGGATTTCAAAAAAAAAAAGTCGCCTTCAAAACAGGCGTCGAAGGCAAAATGATTCCGTAAGCTAGCTGCCGTTCTAATTACTAGTTGTTCTGATCAAGTAATTAACCATCGCTAACAAAACTTGAGTCGATGTTTATTCATAGGGCTGAACCCTCTCCATGTGAAAAAAAATCAACGGAAAATGCACGCGGTGCCCTTGAGGTTTGTTTTTTTTTGCCCGAAATACCCAATTTTTTGATCCAGAAACTTTGAGAGGCCATAATTCGTGTTTACGAGTTTAGAAAGTGATAATTTTTTTCTTCAATTTGATCATCTTTCTGAGAACTACGACTTGAGAAAAAAAGTTGTTGGGTTTGGAATTCGTGACCAGGAGATATGGTCACTCAAAGTTTGTTTGTCGAAAAAACTTTGACACGCAATAACTCATAGCCACGGGATCCAAATATGATAATTTTTTTTTCAAATCGTAGTTCTCGGAAAGATATCGATTTGAAAAAAAAAAAAAAAAATTATCACTTTCTGAAATCGTAAACACGAGTTATGGCCTCTTAAAGTTTCTCGGATCAAAAAATTGGGTATTTCGGGCAAAATGTCAAACCTCAAGAGCACCGTGTGCATTTTCCGAAAAATCAAATGAGGCACCGTTTCAAAAATATTTCGGATTTAAATTTGAGACTCGGCATCTGTGTTCAGTGAGTATAACATACAGACCACTAAACTGGCAAACAAACTTCAAACAGAGAGCATATATCTAACTAAGACCCTGAATAATCAAACTTCGTCCTCGTGAAGAAGCATATTTGGGATGCCCTTAGTAACAGGGAACTTGCGTCCGGTTTCTGGGCAAATGAGGGCACCTTCTTCAAGGTGAAGCTCAAGCAAAGCATGATGGAATTTGCCGGCAAAATCTTGGTTGTCGAGCAGAGAAGAGTCCGCATCTTCTGGAAGTTCAGAGTACCCCATCGTCTTGGCAGCTTCAACAAAAGGCTTCCACTCAATCTTGGAGAAAATGTTCTTAAGGAAATCGATGTTCAAATCAACCTGCTTCTCCACCACATTTCCTGCCTCTATTTTCAGAGGGAACCCGTTTACCACTCCCTTTATGTTTGACGATAGCATGTTGTGTGTTAGCAGCCTCATCGTTCTTTTTTATCCTTACTTTGTAGCAGTCGAGAAGCCAGATACGGTTTCTACAGATCCAATGGCATCCAAAACATTAGGAAATATACCAGTCATATTAACGATGCAGTACGAGTAACATCAGCATAAAACACCCAAGATTGGCTTCTCAACAGGCTAAAATACAGAAAGAAATAAACACAAATGTCCTCCAAATTGTAGGACTTTAATCTGGCGTAATCTTTGGAAAACAGCTGGGACAGTAACGAATTAGGTATTAAGTTCCAGGCTCTCGATCTCAAGAAAATGATTGATTCTTCAAATTTCAAACATAAAAGTAAACCATCTAATTTCAAGACTTATCTCACAGACTCGCAATGGATCTATCTAGTTCAGTAACTTTTGATGCAGTCTCTGCAACATCCCTCGAAACTCTAATCAACTGAGCTCGCAGCAGTAGGACTTTTCTCACTCTTAAGGAGTCTTGGTGAAAACATACATGCTTTCGTTTTCTTGTTTGCTACACCGTTTTCAGGGGCTAATGGTCCTCAACACAGGAACTTGCATTCAGTGGCGTAGCCACTAAGGGCGAGTAGTGAGAACGCCACATGTTTTTGGACAATTGACGTTTTATGGTGTTAAATTCTATGTTACTCGGACTCCTTTACTCGTATCCGGCAAAATACGTATCGGAGGATCTCATACGGCTATTTTGTGCGAAATTTTCAATATTTTGGTCTAAAATGAAGTATCAAAGTGTCGTATCGTATCCGACAAAATACGTATCGGATACGTAATACGGCAACTAAGTGAAGTATTCGAGTAACATAGGTTAAATTTGTCAGATTTGAAAATGTTGTACGGTTGTATGACCCTGTAGTAAAAGAGAACGGGTGATAATTATATAAAATTTACACCACAGCCCACACTCGAAAAACTCTAGCTACGCCACTGCTTGCATTCATAGACAAGAAGTTGTGACCAATCCCAGAAGAGCAAACCCTACATATAATTTGGGTATCAAGCTAATCTACGTAGAAAATCTCATCTCCGAATCATACTGTCAAGTGCCAATACAGTTTGATCTGAACCCTAACTTCTTTACTAAATTATAACGTCAATCATGTAATCAACCTACAATCTAAATTCAAGAGCAACGCCTGAGCCAGGAGTCGAAGTTATAGAAAGGGCTACACAGACCGATATTCAGAACTAATTATGCAATACAATAACTTGGCTAAAATCAAAAAATCATAATTTTATCTCTCCGTCATTGATTAACATACAACCAAGGTAAACAATACAGTAAGCACACTAGCTCGAAAATGCCCTTAAACTCGAGCATTCCCAATTCTAAAAAGCACATAAACGTATCTATATACGAGGTATTCTTAAGCAATAATCATCTTCATAGCTACAACAGCTAAACAATATCGTATCTATTAAACCAACAACCAAAGTGCTTACACATAATCATCTTCATAGCTACAACAGCAGCTAAACAATATCGTATCTATTAAACCAACAACCA
>VHZZ01000045.1:75130-88517 GCA_009801015.1 Silene noctiflora | reverse complement strand
GCATTTTCCTTGAAGCTTCATCAAAGCTTGGCTATCAACCCTTACGTAATCTTCCACACATAACCCAGAAAATAAAAAATCCAATTGTTTTTTTTCCCAAGTTTTATTAGTCAAGTAATTGTATTTTGTTACTGGGTTTTTGTTGGTGTAGCTCATTTCTTTTGTACTCGTCATTGTAATTGAAAGTTCTTCATGCACACCACCTGTTTGATCTGTTGCCTGAGAGAAACTAGGCCTAATTTTTGGTTTTTCAAAGTTTTATTAGTCAAGTAATTGGATATTGTTACTGGGTTTTTGTTGGGTTAGCTCATTTCTTTTCTAGCTGTTAGTTTGATTGAAACTTTTTTACGTGTGCTACCGGTTTGATTTATTACCTGAGAAATAACCGGGATGTATCCGGTACCTGATAATCCTGAGTTGATATACAACCCTGATTTTCTTTCAAATTGTCCAGATCACCAAAACAATGTTAGTGAGATTGAAAATGTTGATGTTTTCGAAACCGCTGATTTGGTTGATGAGAAATCCAATTTTGTTTGCTTAAATGAAAGTTGGAATACTAGTGCAGATTCAGTAGAAATCCCAGATTTCTCTGATCATTGCATCAAGTTCTTGGGTGATATTCTGTTGGAAGAGGAGTTGGATGAGCCTCCTGCAACTTTGCAAGAGTACAGGGCTTTGCAGGCTACAGAGAAATCTCTGTATGATGCTCTTGGAGAGCAGTATGCACCGGATGATAATGATCTAGTGTCATCTTTGCATCGGAATGGCGAGCATGAAATTGATGGGTTTGATGGGAGTTTTGGTGATACTCATGGTGTTAAGTTTCATTATAATGGTCACACCAACTCCGAGTTGAAAGTGACGCCAAACGAAATGCCATTAGAGCCTTTTCTGAGTTTGGATGACCTTGCTAATTCATTTTTGCAAATGAATTCTCCGTCATCTAAGTCTAGCAACAGTGAGGATTCGAAGAATATGGTAGCGAATTCCCCTGTTAGCACGCTTACATCAAAAATCGTTCTGCAGAAAGATAAGAAACTGGTGGCCCATCCAAGAAGAAAGAAAAACCGTCAAAGGGATGAGGTCGGTTATGAAGATGGTAGGGGTAACAAGCTGCAAGCTTCTTCAAATGAAGATTATGTTGAGATGGAAGAATTTGATGATATACTGTTATCTACGGAAAACAAGGCTGATGCTTCAACCCCCAAGAGTGGCTTATCATGTAAGGAAGCGAGTGAGAAGTTGCCGAAGAAAGGGTCTAAAGGTAAAACCACACGAGGCAAGAAGTCGAATGATTCAGTCGAAGAGGTTGATCTTAGGGCTCTACTTAATCAGTGTGCTGAAGCTGTTTCAAGCTTTGATCTTAGGAGTGCAAATGAGAGGCTTAAACGAATAAGACAACATTCCTCTCAGTATGGAGATAGCATTGAGAGGGTTGCCCATTACTTTGCTAATGCTTTGGAGGCTCGCATAGCCGGGACCGGCTCAACGTTTTCAACTGACATCATTGATACACAAGTCTCGTCATCGGAATTTCTAAAGGCTTATAGGGTCTTTGTTATAGCAATTCCTTACCAAAGGATGACATTTTTTCTTGCCAATAGGACAATCTTGAAGTGGGTTAAGACTGCAAAGAAAATCCACATAATTGATTTTGGCATACTATTGGGCCTACAATGGCCCAGTCTGATCGAGGCCCTTTCTAAGCGACCTGGTGGTCCACCGGAGCTTCGTATCACTGGGATCGATATTCCCCAGCAAGGGTTTCGACCAGCCGAGAAGGTGGAGGCAACAGGACGCCGTTTATCCGGGTATTGTGAGAGATTTAATGTTCCCTTTAAATTTCAGGCCATTTCGCAGAATTGGAGTAACATTAAGCCTGAGGATCTTAAATCTGAGAGTGATGAAATAGTGATAGTCAATAGTATGTGTCGATCTGCAACCCTTCTTGATGAGACAGTTGAGGCCAATAGCTCAAAAGACGCGTTCTTGAGGTTAGTTAAGCAATTAAACCCCAAGCTTTTCGTTCATGGGATTCTCAATGGCACCTTCAATGCTCCATTTTTCCTATCCCGGTTTAAAGAGGCACTGTTCCATTTTGCGGCCCTTTTTGATGTATTTGAAGCAACTATGCCTCGGGAAGAACATGCCAGGCAGTTGATTGAGAGTGAGATCGCTGGGAAAGAGCTTTTGAATGTTGTAGCGTGTGAGGGTGCTGAGAGAATTCAAAGGCCTGAATCGTACAAGCTGTGGCAGGTGCGGTCATCTAGGGCTGGGTTAAAGCAGCTCCCGTTAGACCGGGAGCTGTTCAAGGAAGCAAAGGCCACGGTTAAGGCTAATTACCTTGACGACTTTTTGGTCGATGAGGATAAGAACTGGATGCTGCAAGGTTGGAAAGGGAGGATCTTTGGTGCTGTCTCCTTTTGGCAATCTAGCTAATTGTTTTCTTTTGTTTACTCTCTTGTAAAATGTAGGAATGGTTGAGCAACTTTCACAAGTTTTATGGACCAAAATCTAATACAGTAATAGTTTCTTGCTCTAGGCTTTATTTATTTCGAGTATAAGTGTATACACAGGCCCTATGATATTGTTTCTCTGATAGTTCGTATTATTTCCTTAGTTGTTTCGACAGTTTTTTGGGCCACGGACAAGCAGGTTAGCGGTTTTGGGATTGGTTAGTGGACTGCGCCTGTGTAATTTTTTAAAATGCCTTGTGCATACCCGTTTCTTTGGCTGGCGGAATGGACTGGGTTTAATGGACGGGATGTCCCATGAGCAGTTCAAGATTTAACCCGTTTAAGCTTAAGACAAATAAACACTCCCTTTTTAAATAAGAATTTGTGTTAATGTTGAGATAGATACCTCCGTCTGTCTTATCGGAGACGCACTTTTGACGAAGGTGATGACCCTAAGCTGAATGAAGACTTGGAGTTTTCTATTTTGGTTCAAACTTTCAGGTGTACATGTTACTTGACACGGTTGACACTTGACAGTATCTCATTATCTCTGTTTTCTCACAAAAACAATAATCTTCCACACATAACCCAGATAATTAAAACTCCTAGATTTTTTATTTTCAATGTTTAATTAGTCAATTAACTGTCTTTTATTACTGGGTTTTTGTTGGTTTTATTTAATGCTTTTTATTTCTGTTTTTCTGTTATGCACACCAACTGTTTGATCTATTGTCTGAGAGAAATTAAGGATGTATAAAGCAGTTTTTGATAATGAATTAATGAACGATGAGCTGAGATACAACCCTGAATTTATGTTGAATTTCTCAGATCACCAGAACACTGTTAGTGAGGTTGAAAATGGTGGGGTTTTCGAAACCCCGGCTTTGTTTGATGAGAAACCCAATTTTGTCGACTTGAATGAGAGTTGGAATACTAATCCAGATTCAGTAAAAATCCCTGATTTTTCTGATGCTTGTATCAAGTTCTTGGGTGATATTTTGTCTGAAGAGGGTTTAGATGAAGCTCCTGCAACTGAGCAGGAGTATAGGGCATTGCAGGCTACTGAGAAATCGCTGTATGACGCGCTTGGAGAGCGGTATATACCGGATGATCGTGAGCTAATGTCTCGGAATGTTGGGCGTGAAATTGATGGATTTGATGGGAGTTCTGGTGCTAGTCGTGGTGTTGAGTTTCATTATAGTGGTCAGATCAACTTTCAGTCGAAAATGATGCCAAATGAAATGCCAGTAGAGAATTTTCTTGGTTTGGATGAGCTTGCTAATTCCTTTTTGCAGTTGAATTCTCAGTCATCTGGGTCTAGCAATAGTGAGGATTTTATCCATTCAAAGGATAGGGTAGCGACTTCCTCTGATTGCACACTTACGTCAGACATTATCCTGGAAAAAGAGAAGAAACCGGTGGACCTGCCAAGAAGAAAGAAAGACCGTCAAAGGGATGAAGTTGGTTATGACGATGGTAGGGGTAATAAGGTTCAAGCATCTACAAATGAAGATTATGTTGAGATGGAGGAATATGATGATGTATTGTTATGTAGGGAACACAAGGTTGATGCTTCGACACCTAAGAGTGGCTTGTCATGTAATGAAGTGAGCGAAAAGATGTCTGAGAAAGGGGCTAAAGGTAGAAGCACGCGAGGGAAGAAGTTGAATAATTTGGTCGAAGAGGTTGATCTTAGGGGTCTACTCAATCAGTGTGCTCAAGCTGTTTCAAACTTTGATCTTAGGCGTGCAAATGAGAGGCTTAAGGAGATAAGGCAGCATTCTTCTCCGTATGGAAATAGCAATGAGAGGGCTGCCCATTACTTTGCTAATGCTCTTGAGGCTCGCATAGCCGGGACTGGTTCAACAGTTGCTGCTAACATCGTTGATGCACGAATCTCGTCATCAGATTTTCTGAAGGCTCATAGGGCATATATTAAAGCAATTCCTTTCCTAAGAATGGCATTTTTTCTTGCCAACAGAACAATCATGAAGTTTGCTGAGACTGCAAAGAAAGTCCACATAATTGATTTTGGTATACTAATAGGCCTGCAATGGCCTTGCCTGATCCAGGCCCTTTCAGAGCGTCCGGGTGGCCCACCAGAGCTCCATATCACCGGGATTGAATTTCCTCAGCACAGGTTTCGACCAGCAGAGAGGGTTGAGGCTACAGGACGTCGCTTGGCCGGGTATTGTGAGAGATTTAATGTGCCCTTTAAATATCAAGCTATTGCTCAAAATTGGAAAACAATTAAACCTGAGGATCTGAAAACAGAGAGTGATGAACTATTGATAGTCAACTGTATGTGGCGGTCAGGAACTCTACTCGATGAGACAGTTGAGGCTGATAGCTCAAAAGACGCGTTCTTGAGGCTAGTTAAACAATTAAACCCTAATCTTTTCATTCATGAGGTTGTCAATGGCGCCTTCAATGCACCATTTTTCGTAACGCGGTTTAAAGAAACACTGTTCCATTACTCAGCTCTTTTCCAAGTTTTTGAAGCGACTATGCCTCGAGAAGAACATGCCAGGCAGTTGATGGAGAGTGAGATCAGTGGGAAGGAGGTATTGAATATCATAGCATGCGAGGGTGCTGAGAGGGTTCAAAGGGCAGAATCGTACAAGCAGTGGCAGGTGCGGTCAGCAAGGATCGGGTTAAAGCAGCTCCCGCTTGACCAGGAGCTCTTCAAGGCAGCGAGGGCTATTGCGAAGTCTAATTACCTTAAGGACTTTGTGGTGGATGAGGATAAGAACTGGATGCTGCAAGGCTGGAAAGGGAGGATCATGTGTGCTCTCTCCTTTTGGCAACCTAGCTAATAATTTGTTCATCACTCACCACTGTGACTTGGTCCATATACTCCTAATTCATACCACTACTTCAAGTTAGTACTCCATTACTTATATTCCCTTTATTCATTTTATTCCCAATCGTATCACTTACTCCCTCTGTCCGGGTGAATCCTTTACGTTTTCCTTATTTAGGATTTTCCACTATTTAAGTACGCTTTCATTTTATGTATGTAAATGTTGGAGTACTTTTCTTCCCACATGCACGCTGCTTTCTCACTTTTTGTTTTTTTTATACGTCTTTTTTTCCTTGGTTTTTGTGCTAAAAGCAAACGTAAAGAAAATGATCGACAGAGAAGAGTGCCAGTTTGACTTGATCCACATATGACTTACTTATACCTCTACTTAAACAATAATTGTCGTGTCAAACCGTTTTACAGGATGAAGCAACTTTGGAGTATATAAAAATGCTCGTTTACCGACCGTTTCATAGAATTTCAACTTTAATGAAGCTAGATAGATTAGTCCTCCATTATTTCAAAATAATTTAATTGATAAATATTTGATTCAAGATTTGGCATTTTCCTTGAAGCTTCATCAAATCTTGACTATGAACCCTTGTGTAATCTTCCACACACAACCCAGAAAATAAAAAATCCAATTGTTTTTTTTTTTCTGTTTTATTAGTCAAGAAATTGTATTTTGTTACTGGGTTTTTGTTGGGTTAGCTCATTCTTTTCTAGCTGTTAATTTGATTGAAACTTTTTTACGCGAGCTACTGGTTTGCTTTATTGCCTGAGAAATAACCGGGATGTATCCGGTAGCTGTTAATCCGGAGTTGAGATACAACCCTGATTTTCTTTCAAACTTTTCAGCTTACTAAAATTATGTTAGTGCAAAGAAAGTCCACATAATTGCTTTTGCCATACTATTGGGCCTGCAATGGCTCTGTCGAAAGTTGAGACAACAGGATGCCGTTTATCCGAGTATTGTGAGAGATATAATGTTCCCTTTAAATTTCATCTCAGGCCATTTCGCAGAATTTGAGTAGCATTAAGCCTGAGGATCTTAAAAGTGAGAGTGATGAAATAGTGATAGTCAATAGTATTTGTCGGTCTGGAACCCTTCTTGATGAGACAGTTAAGGCCAATAGCTCAAAAAGACACGTTCTTGAGGTTGGTTCAGCAATTAAACCCCAAGCTTTTCATTCATGGGATTCTCTGTGGCAGCTTCAATGCTCCATTTTTCCTAACCCGGGTTAAAGAGGCACTGTTCCATTTTGCGGCCCTTTTCGATGTATTTGAAGCTACTATGCCTCGGGAAGAACATGCCAGGCAGTTGATTGAGAGTGAGATCTCAGGGAAAGAGTTTTTGAATGTTGTAGCGTGCGAGGGTGCTGAGAGAATCCAAAGGCCTGAATCGTACAAGCTGTGGCAGGTGCGGTCATCTAGGCTTAAATCAGCTCCCATTAGACCGCGAGCTCTTCAAGGAAGCAAAGGCTAGGGTTAAGCCTAATTACCTAGAGGACTTTGTCGTCGATGAAGATAAAAACCAGATGCTCCAAGCTAAGGTTGGAAAGGGAGGATCTTTGGTGCTGTCTCTTTTTGGCAACCTAGCTAATTATTATCATATGTTTGTTCTACTTTGATGAAAAAATGTAGGAATTGTTTGAATAATTTTTATCAGTTTTCTGAATCATTTGATCCATATACTCATGCATACCACTACTTTAATAATATTACTTATTAATTTTTACTCGCTCTAATTCATCTCATTTCCGATCTTATCAGTTACTCCCGTCTGCTCCCGCAGCCTTGGTAAATGCTTTACGTTTTTCTTATTTAGGGGTTTCTTCATCTGTGTACGTTTTCATTTAAAGTAGGTAAATGTTACGTTTTCTTCCCACGTGCATATTGGTTTTTCTCCTTTTGTTTTTCTTATACGTCTTTCTTTTTCTTGGTTTTTGTGGCAAAAACAAGCGTAAAAAAATGACCGAGCCAGAAGAGTATCAGTTTGATTTGATCCATATGGCTAACTTGTACCTTTTCTTTAACAATAATTGTCGTGTCAAACCGTTTTATAGGATGAAACAACTTTATATATATAAAAACGCTCATTTACCGACTGTTTTTAAGAATCTCAACTTTAATAATGCTAGATTGATTAGTACACCACTATTTCATTAGTTAATAATTAATCACTGACAAGTATTTGATTAAAGATTTGGCATTTTCTTTTTTGTTTCAGATTTTCAGGTGTTGCATCATATTGTTAGCTTCCTTGAAACTTCATCAAATCTTGACTTTCACCCTTGTGTAATTTTCTTATAAGGGTATCACATTTTCTCTGTTTTCTCAGTAAAACAATCTTCTACACACAACCCAGAAAATTAAAATTCAAAATTTTTGATTTTTCACACTTTTATTAGTCAATTTACTGCCTTTTATTACTGGGTTTTTCTTGGTTTTGATCATTTCTTTTCTATTTGTGTTTTTTTTGTTGTGCACACCACCTGTTTGATCTATTGCCTGAGAGAAGAAACTAGTCCTAATTTTTGGTTTTTTCCAAGTTTTTTTAGTCAAGTATTGTGTTTTGTTACTGGATTTTTGTTGGGTTAGCTCATTTGTTTTGTAGCTTGTTAGTTTGATTGAAACTTTTTTACAAGCATTACCGGTTTAATCTATTGTCTGAGAAGAAAATAGGGATGTATCCGGGAGTTGTTAATCCGGAATTAATGAATCATGAGTTGAAATACAACCCTGATTTTCTGTCAAACTTTTCAGATCACCAAAACTCTGTTAGTGAGATTGAAAATGGTGAGGTTTTTCAATCCCGTGATTTGTTTGATCAGAAATCCGAATTTGTTGATCTGAGTGATAGCTGGAATACTAGTGCAGATTCAGTAGAAATTCCTGATTTCTCTGATGCTTGCATCAAGTTTTTGGGTGATATTTTGTTGGAAGAGGGGTTGGATGAGACTCCTGCAACTGTACAGGAGTACAGGGCTTTGCAGGCTACTGAGAAATCTCTGTATAGTGTTCTTGGAGAGCGGTATACACCGGATGATCATGATCTAGTGTCATCTTTGCAGAATGTTGAGCACGGTATTGATGGGTTTGATGGGAGTTTTGGTGATGTTCATGGTGTCTTTCAATATAATGGTCACACCAAGTACGAGTCGAACATGATTCCAAATGAAAAGCCATTAGAGCCATTTCTGAGTTTGGATGACCTTTCTAATTCCTTTTTGCAATTGAATTCTCCGTCATCTGGGTCTAGCAATAGTGAGGATTTTATCCATTCAAAGGATAGGGTAGCGACTTCCCCTGTTAGCACGCTTACATCAGAAATTACCACGAAGAAAGAGAAGAAACCGGTGGCCCGTCCAAGAAAAAAGAAAAACCGTCAAAGGGATGAATTTGGTAATGAGGATGTTAGGGGTAACAAGCAGCAAGCATCTTCAAATGAAGATTATGTTGAGATGGAGGAATTTGATGATGTGCTTTTATGTAGGGAAGACAAGGTTGATGCTTCCTCCCCTAACAGTGGCTTATCATGTAATGAAGTGAGCGAGAAGTTGCCGAAGAAAGGGTCTAAAGGTCGAACCACACGAGGAAAGAAGTTGAGTGATGTGGTCGAAGAGGTGGATCTTAGGACTCTACTCCATCAGTGTGCTCAAGCTGTTTCAAGCTTTGATCTTAGGAGTGCAAATGAAAGGCTTAAGCAAATAAGGCAGCATTCTTCTCCGTACGGAGATAGCATTGAGAGGGCTGCCCATTACTTTGCTAATGCTCTTGAGGCTCGCATAGCCGGGACCGGCTCAACGTTTTCAACTGACATCATTGATGCACGAATCTCGTCATCAGAATTTCTAAAGGCTTATAGGGTCTATGTTATGGCAATTCCGTACCAAAGGATGACGTATTTTCTTGCCAACAGTACAATCATGAAGATGGCTGAGACTGCAAAGAAAATCCACATAATTGATTTTGGCATACTGTTAGGCCTGCAGTGGCCCTGTCTGATTCAGGCCCTTTCAAAACGACCTGGTGGCCCACCAGAGCTCCGTATCACTGGGATCGATTTTCCTCAACAAGGGTTTCGACC
Source organism: Silene noctiflora (assembly GCA_009801015.1). NCBI lineage: Eukaryota > Viridiplantae > Streptophyta > Magnoliopsida > Caryophyllales > Caryophyllaceae > Silene > Silene noctiflora. Next base: position 79,165 of record VHZZ01000045.1, on the reverse strand, counting down.
AGCAGAGAAGGTTGAGGCAACAGGACGCCGACTGTCTGGGTATTGTGAGAGATTTAAGGTTCCGTTTAAATTTCAAGCCATTGCCCAGAATTGGAGTAGCATTAAGCGCGAGGATATTAAAACTGAGAGTGATGAATTTGTGATAGTCAACAGTATTTGTCGGTCTGGAACCCTACTTGATGAGACAGTTGAGGCCGATAGCTCAAAAGACGCGTTCTTGAGGTTAATTAAGCAATTAAACCCCAAGCTTTTCATTCATGGAATTCTGAATGGTACCTTCAATGCTCCATTTTTCCTAACCCGGTTTAAAGAGGCAGTGTTCCATTTCGCGGCCCTTTTTGATGTATTTGAAGCGACTATTCCTCGGGATGAACATGCCAGACAATTGATTGAGAGTGAAATCAGTGGGAAAGAGCTTATGAATGTTGTAGCCTGTGAGGGTGCTGAGAGGATTCAAAGGCCTGAAACGTACAAGCAGTGGCAAGTACGGACATCTAGGGCTGGGTTAAAGCAACTCCCATTAGACCGGGAGCTCTTCAAGGGAGCAAAAGCGAGGACTAAGGCTAATTACCTTGACGATTTTGTGGTCGATGAGGACAAGAACTGGATGCTGCAAGGTTGGAAAGGGAGGATCTTTTGTGCTGTCTCCTTCTGGCAATCTAGCTAATTGTTAGCCTTAGTTTGTTTATTTTGATGTAAAATGTAGGAATGTTTTAAGCAGCTTTCATCAGTTTTCTGGATCGAAATCTAATAGTTTCTTGCTCTAGATTTTATTTATTTACTGTAACCAGGTTATTAACTCTAATGATGCAAGATATATAAAATTATATTTGGTTTTGTTCCTGGTATTCCAGTTCAGTTTTGGCTGGTTCTCCTGTGATATTGGTTCTCTGACTGTTCGTATTATTTCCGTACTTGTCCCGACACTCAACTTCCTCTCGATCCAGTAATACAAAAATTTCTTGTAAAATTGTTAAGTTTGACACATGCACATAACTCGGAAGCTTGGAAGGTCAAGGTGTTCAAGTGCTTGAAGACGATTTTAGACAAATATGTCGGGGTCATTTCGCCTGCCACCTTTATTATCGATGATTGTCTTTACAGTTTATACAACTGTAAAAACCAGATGTAAATGGCAATACAGGCTACTGTAAACTGTTTATCTGCAAGCAGAAACTGCTGATAATGCCGAAACCAAAGAATACAGAAGGGTGAATCAACTACTACAGTGAATTTTCAGAAACCAGACAGTACATTTTTCATTGAATAAATCTGAGATGTGTCAGCTTCAATCAGAATACATGGAGATTTCAACAAATAATGTTCAGTATGTCATGTTAGGTGTGCGTCTCATTTCCAGCGATATGACAGTTCGATACTTCAGAAAACATGAGAATGCTTTATAAAATTACCGATACACAACCTACGCTGGCTGGACGTATCAGACATGAATGTGTGTCCAAGTGTTGGAGTAACAATTATACAACATTCCAATACTAGCAGCCAAGTCCTACTAACACAGTGTTATCCTTCATGCAGGTTTCCAACAGGATACCGCGCTTATAATCCGTCCTTTCCAACCCTGGACCATCCAGTGCCTATCTTGATCCACCATAATATCCTTATGGTAATTAGCCTTGACCATAGCCCTAGCTCTGTTCACCACTTCCTGGTCTAGCCCGACCTGCGTGAACCCGACTCTCAGGTGCCTCATCTGCCATTGCTTATAACTCTCGGGCCTCTCAATCCTCTCGCTCCCTTCACAGGCTACTATGTTCATCACGTCTTTTCCATAAAGGTAACGCTCAATTAGAAGCCTCTCCTGGTCTTCCCGAGGCATCGTGGCTTCAAACACATCAAATAAAGCCGAGTAATGATACAGCGCCTCCCTAAACCGGGTTATAAAAAATGGAGCATTGAATGTGCCATTTACGACACCATGGATAAAAAGATCAGGATTCAAACTTTTGATCAATTTCAAGAAACGATCCCTTGGGCTATCAATATCAAGACTTTCATCCGGTAGCTTCCTTGATTGGTAGAGACAGGAAACCACCACAAGCTCATCCTTTTCGATTTTGAAATCCGTCAATTTTAATGTATGCCATCTTTGAGCAACAGCTTGAAACTCAAAGGGTACCCCAAATCTTTTACAATAACCCGCTAACCGGCTTCCAGTCTCTTCAATTTTTTGAGCGGGTTTGAGCCCGCTCTGTGGGAAATCCACCCCTGTAATCCGGAGCCTGGGAGCCCCAACCCGTCTTCGTGAAAGGAGCTGAATAAGGCAAGGCCATTGAAACCCGAAAAAGATCCCAAAATCAATGATATGGATCTTTGTTGCAGTAGCAGCCAACTTAGCAATCGTCTGGTTTGCTAAGAAATAGGATGTTCTCTGAAAAGGTACAGAGGAAACATACACCTGGTAACTCTTCAATATATCAGCAGATGAAATCTGTTTTCCTACAAAATCTCGGTACAGGTCAGAACCCGTCCCTGTTAAGCGTGCCTCAAGGCCATTTGCAAAGAAATACGCTACACGTTGAATACTATCCCCAAATTCCGAAGCATGCTGTCTAATTTGCTTCAGTTGCTCATTTGCATTAACTATCTCAAAGCTTGTTACAGCTTGTGCACATTGAATCAGAAGATTCCTAAGATCCACCACCTCTCCTTTCTTACTTTTTCGCTTAGCTTTTCGCCTACTTTTAGACCCTTTCGCAATCTCGGACTCATTTACGTTTCCTCCTTCCACTTCACTACCTGCAGTTTTTCTAGTACAGGGCGAAATATCATCCTTTCCTTCCTTACAAATCAAAATATCATCAAATTTCTCCATCTCCACATATTCCTCATTACTCGAAGCGATTTGCTTACTACTCCTTTCTTCTAATCCACCCATATTTTCCCTCTCATGGTTCTTTCTCCCCCTCGATCCACTAACCAGTCCCCGAAGAAGCTCACTTTCGCCTGAATACCGCGATTCATCAGCAAAAAGTGTGCTGACAGGAGAATCAGCTAAATCCCTCAACTGATCAAAACCACAGCTACTGTGGCTAGTGTCCCCCCAACTCGACTCGACCAAATCCGAATTCTCAGGGTGACTAGTGTCCCCAAGAGCATCATACAAAGATTTCTCAGTAGCCTTAAGTGCATGATACTCCTGCAAAGTGACAGGTCTATCATCTAATACATCCTCTTCCATAAGAATATCAGTAATAAATTTCAGACATGCATCAGGAAAATCAGGGATTTCTGTCGAATCTTCATTCTGGTTTAAAGTTTCATACAAAAAACTGTAATTTGGGTCATTTTGCAAAACCCCATTTCTTGGCTCTTGAAATGGATCAAAATAAGAGTACATCTTCGGTTCTGAACTGAACGGAACTGAACTGAAGCGAGCTAAAACTAAGCCAAAAAGAACTAGATCTGAACCTAAATCAAAAACAAAAACAAAAACAAAATATGAAAATGGGAATTTAAGAAAAACTGAAAAATACCAATAAAATGAAATGAAAGATTTGACCTTTTACAGTTTACTTACAGTTACAGTTACAGTCACAGTTACTGAGTTACAGATTCAGGTATATAATGATGATGATAAGAGACTGATGTGAAAGTATATAAGATAATGTATGTAGGACAGATCCAACATATAGAGGACTCAAAGTAAAGCTTGACTTGATATCCTGTCATGGTATAAGTCAAAACGATTAGTCTTCCCTAAGACGGTCATATCCGACTTACCCATAAAACACGTCAAATATTATCTTATACTTCAAACTTCGTCATTCTTTAGACATTTTGCTTTTTTTTTTGTATTATCCGTTTATTTGAGTTATTGTATTACTAGTGTAAATCCCGTGCAAATGCACGGTATTTAGAGAATTGACAAATAATTAAACTAATTTAATGCAGATTATCTCTATTTTAAAAAGGGTAGAAAATTTGCATAGATATTTTATTAGCCTATTTATGTAAAAGTTAAATAATGATTGATGTTATAAAATTAATTAGGAGATTAATATTGTTTAATAG
>VHZZ01000045.1:60806-73726 GCA_009801015.1 Silene noctiflora | reverse complement strand
GTTTTGTGAGTGACATTATCCGTCTTCGGATCCGACCCGTCACAAGGGAGACGCTTTGAATTATTATTGGCTTATTATAATATAATATGTTTTGCCTTAATTATGTACCTTGGTCCTTGACATTCTAGAATATGGGTGTAACTTAAAAAAAAAAAAAAAAAAAAAAAGGGATAATCCGCAAAAAAAAAGATAATCCGCCGGACCGCCCCGTTCAAGCAAGTTTCATATGTTTGTTCAATATATCTGAGATGTATGTAATTTCAAAACTGATCCGACCAGATACCCGAAAAGTGTTGCCCAAAAACTTAAACCACTGGACCCAAACGTAACCCAACTCGAAATGATAAGGCTCCAAGTAACCAAAAATGACTTATTTAAGGCAAAAACACGACCTGTCTCGAAAAATTACCCGATAATTACTCACTCAAAATTGACCTGAATGACCTATTTGCTAGGTCTAGATATAGGATATATAAGCCAAATTGTTTGGGGTCACCAAATTCGGATCGACAGATCGCCTTTCAACCCTCGAAGATGCCGGAAATCCCTTTGATCCCTCCACTCCGATTACTAATAGGAAAACAAATTCTAAATTATTACTAAAAAATACATCAATCTTTATAAAACAGCTACAGAGGGCAAAGTAGCTGTTACATCTCGGATTCTCAGATAAAACCAGTAGACCGAAGCCATTAGAAATCTCTACTATAGCAAACTCCATTCAGATATTATGGCCTTCATCTCATGCCTAACTAGATCTATCACAAAGCATTGATTCGTGACCGCTGGATACGATTCATGAATCCACCAGTACAAGCACCGACAATTTTCTTATAGAGTAATGACTTTTCCCCTTCCTTTGATACACCACAGCACCAGTCGAAAGTACCAGCTGAGGGAATACTGACCAGTAACCAAATTCAACAAAAGGCAATACTGTTGCTAAATGAACAGTAAAAAATGCCTCTAAATCTCAACAGCGAGTCCACAAAGACGACAAAGATCATCATGATAAACACCAGACCATAAAAAAGTATCAAGAGTCTGTAACCTTCCAAACAAATGCTCTCCGCTTCACCTTTGTAATAGGCCCCTGAAACTATGAGTACCCTTCAGAGATGCAATAACAGCCACCCACAAATAAAATCCCATTAACTATGGACATATTCCATTTTGTTTTTGGTTTTTCCTTAAGAGAGCATATTTGCCCCAAACCCGCTGCTGTCAATGGCAGTAGAAAACAAGTTCCGTACTTGTATAGGTGTACAGTCAAAATTAACCATAATTGAACTACGACAAATTTAGGAGGTAATACTTTGGAATCAAAGTCATAGATTGGAGTTTTCAGAGAAACTACACTTTATAATCTTAATATGTATCCAAATCACAATTTCAATTTTGTTTGCAACGACGGAAAGGAGAGGATTAATGGAAACAAAAGGGAAGAATCTTAAGATGGCAAGGATACTACTCTATAAAGTTACAAACTTTAGCTAGAGCCTAGGATGAAAATGTGACACAATGTTACAAGCAAAAACTAGAACATGGGCACACTAGCGTCCTTTCTTCTTGTTGTGCAACTTTTGTGGCACTAAAACATTAAAGTCTAACTTGTCGCGCTTTGGTTGCTTATGAGAACTACGGTCATCGTTGGGAGAAGGTTGCTTATTACCTTGGCCATTCTTTTGTAGTTTCTTCGGATGGCTTTTCTGGGACTGCGACTTTGGCTGCTTCCTTTTAAGTTCCCCGTTAAGATTATTGTCGTCTATCTCCATATTTGATGGCCGTTTTTCCCTATCAATTCAGGCATATCAAATCGTCAACTCAAATAACTGAATACGACATTCATTAACTCAGACAAGTTAGTAGGCAATGCCCTTATGGGCTTTAAAATTTTCAAAAGACATCAGAAGCAAAATTTTTATTTTCTGCATCCATTCCTAACTACAATGACCTCTCTAGGATCAAAAACATAAGTCTTATTTCACGAACCTCTCGTTGCTCCTTCCCGACTGAAAGGCAGACGAAGTTGATGCTTCATGACCATTAGCAGCTGCTTCCTCTCTCAATTTCTATAAAGACAAGCTTAAAAATGAGCAGCAAAGGAGCCAAAAAAGAACGAAACATCGAAAAAATTCAACAGGAATACTCACATCAATTAAGGGATTGAACTGCTGAAATGACATACGACCTCGAACAGTGCCAGGTTGAGGATCTCCTTCCATTATGACCATACTGCACATGTATCTTGGGGATGTCAATTTCAGTACTTCAATATGAGGATGGCATGGAGTGAATTTTACAATATGTTCTGAAAAAAGGAGGAGCAGACACTATCTTCCGTGCTGATTCACGTAAAATGGACATGCCAATGAACAATCAAGACAATTTATTTGACACAATTAATTCGAAACGTCTTTTAGTGTACTCAAGACACAAGTCACACAACCCTTGCTGGAAGCACAAAAATCGCACAACAAGAGAAAGGGATGCTAGCGTCCCATGTTTTAGCTTCTCGTAACATAATGCATTTATAAAAGAATGAAAATCAATAACAGAAGCACAAAAAAATCATCAAAATATACTTCTCTCGATGATTTTTTTGTGCTTCTGTTATTGATGTTTCATTCTTTTATAAATGCATTATGTTATGAGAAGTATTATTTTGCCTTTTAAACATAGTGGAGCAGATCAAAATACTTCTTCATATTTGTGCTTCGTTCTCATCAGTCATCTGGTAGGAAATGTATATTCCGTATTAAGCTAAAGATCAACTAGAAACCACCTTTTTGTTGTCGGAGGAAAAGGATGTGCGTGCCCAACACTCTCATCTCAGAGTGACTTAGAACAAGCTAAGTAAACACGTGAAAGTGATACGCTTTCAGATTGATGACATAATACACAAACTCAGACAGTAAACAACTCCCAATCTCAAAGTGCAATGACTTAGCTAGAAATGAAACGATGACGATCACACAACTCCCGGCGGTCATGCGTCATGACAAGTTGACAACAAATGAAACAACTAAGGAAATTAAGGCCTATGTTACTTCGACTCTTGTATTTAGAGCCGTACTCGTGTCCAACACGACACAACATGGATATGGGTATGGAATCCGCACCCAACACATCTCAATCTGACACTTCCCTTAGATGATAAAAATAGAGACAAAGAGTGTTTATGAAGCATCTAGTATGATATTTAATTATTTTAAGCCTTATATGTCGAATTACTTTACATTTTACTGTCAAAAACTCTTAATATTTCAATTTTTTAAGTGTATTTTTGCTTTGAGACGTGTCCCCGCACCCGTATCCTTATTTTAGGACAAGGTCCCCGTGTCTGGAAAATTGTCATGACGACTCCGACACTTGGATCCACACCCATGTGATGTGTCCGACACTCATACCCGAGTCTGAATAACATAGATTAAGACACAGTAAATTGGAACTATTTTGATTTGACTCGTAGCAAGGAAAATAGATCCCTTCTTTTCCCTCCACACCATTTCCCTTGAACCCAATTTACAAATTCAAAAAATGGAAATTGCAACCATCCTTCCTCTCCAAATCCTTCCAACCAAACAATGTAGAATTCTACACAAAACAAATTGCTCAAACATTACAAAAGTAAAGTTGATAATAGAAGTCAAAGGTAATACCATTTTCTATTAACATTACTAGGGGGAACAAAATTCCCATTTAGCTTTGGTTCTTCCTCTTCCATCTTAGGTTTCTCCTCCTTTTGTGCTGATCTTTGCATAAACTTTATCCAATAAATCCCACACCAAATTCAAACAAGAACAAAACTTTGTAAGATTTTTTTGGTACAATACCCAACACTTCAGCTAAAATCACTTCAACAACAATATTACGGCAGTGCCTCAATGGCTCCCGCAAACTGCCGGGTGGGGGGTTGGATGTACGCAGCCTTAAGCTTAAGCTAAAATCACTACAACAACAACAATACCCAAAGGTTTCGATAGCTCCCGCGCATTACAGGGTAAGAGGGGTTCAGATATACGCAGCCTTATGCTTAAGTTAAAATCACTACAACATTACCCTTGTGCCTAAATGGCTCCGCAAATTGCAGGGTAAGGGGGGTTCGGATATACGCAGCCTTACACTTCAACTAAAATCACTAAAATCAAAGATTTCCCACATAAATTAAGCAATACCCAGCTCAAATTCCATAATCATAAAGCTAAATTAGCTAACACAAACACATAAATAACTCAATTGAAAACAAAAATACTAAAAATAAAGCAATACCCAGTTCAAATCTCAAGCTAAAGAAGCTTAATTTAACCAATATTATTATAAATTTATTTCCAATACATAATTTTGAGCAAATAATTACCTTTAAATTCTTCAAAACGCTCGACATCTCCGTTTTTCCCATGGTTTCTTTTGAGTAATTTTAACAAAAAAATAATCTTTGTTCCAAAAAAAAATTCCCCCTTTTTTTTTAGGGTTTATTAAGGGGTAGTCGAATTTGCAAATGATTTCGACGAAGAAATTCTGTTTAATTAATGGAAAACTAAACGGGTCAGGCGGGTCGGGTCATACGGGTTGAGTCGAGTACGGGCCGGGTTATACGGGTCACGGGTCGGGTTAGGAACAGAATACAGGTCAATAAATAATTTCTAAAGTTTTTTTTAATATATTTTTTTAATTAAAAAACTAATTTTTAAAAATGTAAAACATATTTAAAATTAATATTTTAATCATATTCAACGTTTACATTAATTATTCGAACGTTTACATTAATTATATTGACATAATTATTAAATTAAAAGTTTTTTTAATAATTATTTTATAATCAAGTATTATAAAAGTGATATAAATTTGACTTTTTAGTTATGTTTGTAATTTTTAATAATAAAAAAATATTTATTAATAATTTTTTTCAAATATAATATGTAAATATTAATATTTTAATAAAAATCTTGATTTATCTTTGACTCAACGGGTCAACCCGTTTGGGTCGGGTCTCGACCCTAAAATAACAGGTCATTTTGGGTTCGAGTAGAACGGGTCACGGGTCAAAAAAACCGGGTTTATTACCCTAAAAAACGGGTCAGACATGTCGGGTTTTCGGGTTAGGTTGAGTTTTGACAGGTCTATTAACAATTGCTTAGCACGAGCAAACCCAAAATAAATCCGATCAAACCCTGCCAAATTGACCCGTTTACGAGGTCTACTTACGGGTCAGACCCGTAAAATTAATGGGCCTTATATCACCAAATAGAAATCTACCATTGTTGGACCTTTTAATCTGCAGAGATTGTTCATCTCCTTCTCATCACCGTCTGTCTCCAATCTCCAATAAATAACCGATTAATTTTGATCAATTAAAAGATTTAAATTATCTTGGTACTTTCATTATAATCTTAATCTTTAAAGTAGTATTTAAATTTAATAAAATTGTTGTTATTCTTTTATGATGAACTATGAATTCTAATTTTACATTGTTTATTTATGATGATAATGAGATTGTTCTAACTATGGTTATAATTTGTTTGATTGTTTTTTTTTTTTTTTTTTTTTGGTGATTTTAACAGGTATTTGAATTGGGTTCTGATTTTGATCAATCCAATCAAACATGGTATGAGAAATTGAATTAATTATGATTTATTTTGATTATTCATGTTGGTGTGATTATTTTATATTTATAGTTATTATAATATTTAGGGTTTAGAGATTTAGGGATTTGATTTTGATTGGATAGATGATTGGTTGAGTAGAAATGTAGAATTGTGGAAGTTACTACTGAATTTGATGTTGAGTTCATGAATTGTACTCCCTCTCTGTTCGGTTTAATTCACTATATTTGATTCACAAATTCTCATTTGTGACGGGTGTGAACACGTCACAAGTTTTGTGACGTGAGACAAAGTTGCAAGTGGGGGAGGCAAGTGGGGAGAGGCTTGTGAACAAGCTTGTGACCGTCACAAGCAAGACGGGCTGTATTTGATTAGCTATGTCGCGGGTATTTGAAAAATGTAGTGAATTGGATCGAATAGAGTGCTGTTTGTCGCCGGAATTTAAAAATTGTAGTGAATTGGATCGAATGGAAGGAGTATTGTATTAAAGTTCATTTCGTTCTTAATTTCTTTTGTTGCAATTCACTACATTTGACTAAGTCGCGGGAATTTGAAAAATGTAGTGAATTGGATTATTAAAGTTCATTTATTTATTTATTTTGTTGCATATGATAGTGAGATAGTCTAATTAACTTCATTTGGCTAAATTGTTTCGGAAATTTGCAAAATGTAGTGAATTCGACTGAACGGAGGAAGTATTGTATTACAGTTCATTTCTTTCTTTTGTTGCATTTGATGTGATTGAGTTTGTTTGAATTGATGATAAAATCTTGGAAATGCAATTGTTTTCAGTTTTTTAATTGATTGATGGATTATTAAGAGACCGTATGATAATTTTGCTGCAATTTGATGTTTTACTGTTGATATTGGTTTTATTTGGGTGATTGCAGTCTTATGATGATGATTATGCTCCAAATGTTTCGCCATTTGTCCAAAGTTATCGATGCTATCCCTCATCTTTCATTGAAAAGGTTTATCTGCTTCTCATCTTGACGAAAATTGCACCAGTTACATATCTACAATAGAGCTATTTGTACGGCTAGATTATTTATGTTAGCTGAGTTGGTTCTTTGGTCGGCTGGTCTCTACAAGCGTTTCTTGACTAGATAATGATAAATACGATTTCTTAGCCTCGTACTTTTGCACCACATTAGTTTCTTCTTCATATTTGTATTTGTGTTACTCGTAGGTATGTCTTGCAATGTTATGCTTTAGATTGTGATTCAAGTTCCTTTTCTGTTGTGCAGCCACATTTGGAGAAGGGTGACAAGAGTAAGTACTTTACTTTAAAGCATTCGTACCTTGAAACATTTTCGTTATTCGATGAGTTTAATTTGTTCTATGAGTTTTAAATTTAGTGTCATCGGCATGAACCACAAAACCCCTCTGATGGAAAGGAAAACGAAGTAACGAGTCTTGTATGAGACGGACTTATGTATGAAACCAACCCAACTGTAGATCTCAGTTGTTACATGGTTAATGTGCTAGTCTCACTCTTGCATTTAAGATCGTCTCATACAAGTTTTTGGGAAAAGAAGTAGATAATTTCCTGTATTCTACTACGCTATTTCTCAAGCTTGGCGACTTGTCTTATGCAGTCATAATGCCTCCATCAGCTCTGGACCGGCTCGGTAAGCAATTTTCTATTAACACATACCTTGAATATTATCCATCTCTTCTGCTACTTCATTCAACTTCTTCTAGTCTTCTTTAGCCTTTTTGCATATCGAGTATCCAATGCTGTTTGAGCTGAGCAATCTCTCGGTGAGTCGTGTCACTCATTGTGGGGTCCTGGAGTTTGTTGCTGATGAAGGCCTAATTTACCTGCCATACTGGGTATTTTTTCTTTTTGTGGTTGACTAAACAGCTACATTATTCAGACTTTGTTAGAAGTATTCAACACAGTCATGTTTCGGCTATTTTATGAAAGAAAAAAAACGTGTGTTTTCCACTTAAAATGGAGTGTCTGAGTGTCGTACCCATTTCCGAGTGCCGGACATGGGTATGCAACGTAATTTAAAGACCTAGAGTAACATAAATGTCAGAGGAAAACGAACATTAGAGCTGATTTTCTATTTATTTATTTTAATGCTACTCTGATTGCGAACTCTGATTGCCTTGTTGTATTTTGTAGATGATGGAAAACTTGCTTCTTCAGGAGGGAGACATTGTGCAGGTTAAGAATGCTAGCCTGTCAAAGGGCACATTTGTGAAGCTCCAACCTCACACCAAGGACTTTCTTGATATTTCCAATCCAAAAGCCGTGTAAGCTGCTTATTGTCGGTATTTTCATTAATCGGAAATGAACTGCTCACTGTTGAGTTTCAACTGTTTATTCAGTATTTTATATTTCAACTGTTTGACATGTATGGTCAACCCATTGACTCTATAATTAAATGATGAGTATATAAGGATTTGTACGGGTCTCGACGTCTCGCTGACAAGAGTTGCTGTTTTTTCAATGTTGGTGTTTTTCTGCAGCTTGGAGACATCTCTGAGGAACTTCTCATGCTTGACCACTGGGGACACCATCATGGTTGCTTATAACAACAAAAGATTTTTTATCGATGTTGTGGAGACGAAACCCTCCACCGCTGTCAGTATTATAGAGACTGACTGTGAGGTTGATTTTGCACCTCCCCTTGACTACAAAGAACCAGAGAAGCCGTCACGCCCTACACCAACAAAGAAGCGGAAAACAGAAGGTGGTTGTCGTTAATTCTTGCTAACAAAAATGCACAGTTAAGTAGTTAACGGTAAATTTTTCATGCCTAACACAGTTGATCAATCTCAATTCTTGTAGCTGAAGAAGAGCCTACTGAAAAAGTCCCCAAATTTAGTGCATTTACTGGATCAGGCAGACGCTTGGATGGAAAAACATCAAAAGTAATCGAGGGAACTGCTGAAAAACCCGAGTCGAGTGAAACTGAAAAGCCATCGACTTCAGCTTCTACTCCGTCTAAGGAGAAGGAAACACCATCATCAAGCACGACTTCTACTAGAAGGCTTCCTGGGAAGCTTGTCTTTGGATCAAATGGAGAACTTGCTTCAAGCAGCAAACCAAAAGTATGCCTCCATGTTATATGCCCTCCATTTTTCGCTTTTTACCAAATTATTTGCATCGACCTGCTATGCTACTTACTTCCCGAGACTTATTTTTGGTTGAGAACGAAATGTCAAAATGTCATACACATGTCTAGGTGTCTGAGTACCAGACACTTGCAAGCAAGGTAATTTAAATGTGTTTAATATTTGATGTAGGTCACTGAGACGGTGAAAAGCGAGGTGGCTCCTGCGAAAGCAGAAGAACCCAAGTTCCAAGCATTCACTGGGAAGAAGTATACACTCAAGTAATTTAGCAGCCGAGCTAAAGGGAGGATCATTATATTTCAGTATTGACGTTGGCCACCTGAATTCTCAACCTTACAGTTTTTGGTTACATCTTGCTGGTTTGAAAGCAGATTTTTTATTGCAGATGACTGAGAAATCACGGTAGTTCCATTTGTTGTCGAACTGTATATAGTGTTACTTAGACAAACACGATAAATGACAAACATATTCTGGCAAATGAGTACGATGCATATGGAGCACTTCATTCAGGTGCTGTGATAGGAGTATTTCGTAAGCAAATCATTTTTTTTCGTTGGGTGAAAAGACGCTTTAGGCAAATGAAATATAAACGTTTCCAAACAAAATACTCGAGTATTGCACCCGAAAAATGTCTGAGTTATGCACCAGAAAAACAAAACAAGCAAGTACGGTAGTCATACGGTTCAAGAAAGTATCAAGCCATCGTGGTAAAGCACTTATTTTTCAGGCAGCAGCCCTGCTATTTGCGCCAATTGATCATTGTTTCCTCGATCAATTTTAACGTTCCACCAGTTCGCCTTCTCGACCCATTACTTCACTTCTTGGTCGATAATTTCACTGGTATACTGCGATATGGCTTGCTTAGCTTATAATAATTTTACACTTAAAATGCAAATAACTACATTAAAATGGAGTACTGTATTTCGGAAAAATAGTATCGTCACAAAACTAAGTCATTGATAATAATCAGCACAAATTCACTGGACTGTACAGTAAACCTTGCATCCTGACGATTTTAGAAAACTCTGATGTCTACGGATCAGAGAATAATGAATCGCTACCATACGAATCAACCAAGGAAACATGGCTGAAAGATTCAATGTAACACCTATTTCCATTGTTAATGCCGAAATACATGCTCATGGTATTTACTATTCACTTTGAATTCGGTTTCTGAAATGTTTGTACTTCCAATCTCTAATGACGACTTTGAACTGGTATAGTTTCTGCCCTAAGCTTGCTGAAATGGTCTTTCTCCGAGAACTCTAACCAAGTCCTCTCGGTGAAGGGTTTCTTTTTCAAGTAGTAGCTCTGCTACCTGACCCACCTTATCTTTATGTTCCTCGATTAGTTGAATTGTCGACTTATATGCCTTATCCACCCACTCCCTAACCTCTTCGTCAATAATTTCACCAGTCTTGTTGCTGTAAGGCTTTGTCATCTGATAGTCATCTTCCTTTGGCGGAAAAGAAAGCAGGCCTACTTTCTCACTGAACCCATATACTGCTACTTGAGCATACGTCATTTTGGTCACTTTCTCCAGGTCATCTTGAGCTCCTGTTGATATTTCCCCCAACATCACCTGTCAACCACGAAACACAATCTCAGATCATAAATCAAAAGGGCAGAAAACCCGTAATTAGAAACAAAAAATATACAGTATATAAATACCCTTGAATCATTTTCATACATTTAACTTTTTACCTGTTCTGCAGCACGGCCACCAAGGGTCATGCAAGTCCTGTCAAATAGCTGTTTCTTGGTCATCAAAACGTGTTCCTTGGGTAGATAAGATGCGAAACCTAGCGCAGAAGTACCATGGGGTATAATAGTGACTTTCATGAGAGGGTCTGTGTGTTCCAAGAACCATCCTGCTACAGCATGACCGGATTCATGGTATGCGGTAATTCTCCTCTCTTCCTTGCTTATAACCTGCACAATAAATAAAAAACTAGTAACCTTCGGTATCACAAATCATGATGGAATTTTCAATTTCGTCGAGAGCCAAAAGTTTGAACCATTGACTGGAATGTTGCCTCGGGTAAGCCACAAGCCCAAAACATGAGGCTGTCTGGTTCACAGATAATGGAGGAGCAAGATAATGACCAAAATTTTCCAGTTTTGTCTCGTTAACGTGGCAAGCAATTTTTCCATGGAAATTCCACTTACTACGGGGAGTATGGAGAGTCGGTAAGGAACTTCCTCCAGCTCATAGTAGACTAAAACTGCTAAGCGCTTCTAACAGTTTACAAAACAGCTGCAAACCAAAGCATTCAACCTACGAGTAATTTGCGGGAATTTCTTTTAAAGTTAAGCCAACAGCCACTAATATGATGCTGCAAAAGAGAATGAGTCACACACTTACCCTGTTTTTCTTCTCAAGTCCAGCGACAACTCTATTAATAGCAGCTTCGAGATGTTCCATGCTGACCATATCTGCATCCTTTCTGGCAGCAATCAATGCACCTTCATTACAAATGTTTGCTATGTCAGCTCCAGCAAGTCCAGGAGTCAAGGTTGCAAGCCTCTTAGAGTAGTCTGATGGCTTTAGTTCAAGCTTGATCTTTTTCAAAAAAATCTGAAAAATCTCTTCACGGCCTTTAATATCAGGCTTGTCAACAGTGATCACACGGTCAAATCGACCGGGCCTCAACAAAGCTTTGTCCAGAACATCAAGCCTGTTGGTTCCAGCCATGACCACAACCCCCGATGTTGTCCCAAACCCATCCATTTCAGCAAGGAGTTTATTAAGAGTTTTGTCAGATTCCCCATTTGCTCTTCCACGAATTCCACCTGATCTTTTTCGACCCATAGCATCAATCTCATCAATAAAGATAATGCTAGGTGCACATTTCCGTGCTTCTTTGAATAGGTCCCTTACCCTGGCTGTCCCAGTACCTATGTATAATTCGTCAAAATCAGACCCAGATAGACTCAAAAAGGGGACATCAGATTCACCGGCTGTCGCTTTAGCTAGGAGTGTCTTTCCTGTTCCTGGAGGACCAACCAAGAGAGCACCTTTAGGAATCTTGGCACCCAATACTTCATACTTCTCCGGGTTCTTGAGAAAGTGAACAAATTCCATGATCTCTTCCTTTGCCTCGTCACAGCCCGCAACATCTTTGAAGTACACCTGAAAACTAGCTTATAAGCATCAAAATAAATATATACGCATTTAAGATGATGTTAATTCCGATTTCCGAAGGAAAAAATGCCTGACCTTATTTTTAGAATTTTTATCCAACTTTAAAATGGGTGCTTTAGTAGAGAAGGATATTTGTTTATGCACCCAATAAAGTAAAATAACAGTAAGTAGCATTGGCACTGCTGTCGTCGCTATTTCAAACCATGCTATTTTATCCATAAGAGGAGCAGCTTTCTCCGAAACAGCATCTTTTACTTTCTCCAGGCCCTCTTCTATACATTCAGAACAACTGATTCTAAACTTCTGTCGGCCTGGACTCGGAGTTCCAAAGTTGGCAACCCCTTTCATGAACGTCGTATTCATCTGGTTATCCTTACAGTTAATTCAAGTTCCCTAGCTTTATCTGGTGAAACAAACAAGTTGCGACAGTTAAGCTTTGAACACCAGGAAACAAACTAAACTAAGTAAATAACAACTACAAACTACAAAACCTCCTATACCCGACTCAGATATGAGTTTAACCTCCAAACCCAACTCGGATAGAAAATACACCTCAGAAACAACCTACCTAGACACACCTCTCTAGGAGATCAAATTTATTGAAACCTGTTTAAAATACCACATGCGTTCAAGCTGATCAAATTAATACTACTCAGCAATGATCATTTCTTTGTTCATCTGGTTCTCCTTACAGTTTATAAAAGTTGCCCAAAGTTAAAAACTGAACACTAGGAAACGAATTAAAAATAACAACTACGGAGTACAAACCACCAAACCTCCTAACCCCGACTCACAAATGATTTTAACCTCCTAACCTAACTCGGAGAGAAATATACACCTCAGAAATAAACTACCCAGACAACACATCTCTAACAATCTAGGAGATCACCTTAACATATAAAAATCCTGTGACAATTTACAAAAACAAAGTTATCGAAACTTGTTAAACATACCAATATACCACCAATTAATTTAAGACTTTCCAAAGTAACACATAATCTTATCGAAAAATTCACATCAAGCCACCCCACATTACGATAACTCTCCTTTTAAAAAGCCTCTAACCAGCTGCCGCACGC
>VHZZ01000045.1:23568-34950 GCA_009801015.1 Silene noctiflora | reverse complement strand
AATCACCATAATAGTACATAACAAATACTTATATTGATAAAAACAAAAATATTTAAAATTGAAAAAAAATCACTATAATATTTTAAAAACCACCCATGCATTTTTATGCACGGGTCTAAAACTAGTCTATAAGTAATACCGTGAAAATTAAAAGGCCTATATATATCGCGCATTTGCGCGGGATCTACACTAGTTTTTAACGAGGTGATAACACTAACCTGGGTTATCGGCCTTGAATCGGATAGCAACCCAACCACCGGAAGGTACTCCGACCGTGTTCCGTTCAACCGGATCAACCAGATTATAATTCAACGGATCTTTAGTAGAATTGAAATTACCAAAACCTTGTCCAACAACATAAAAATTATAACCATGAAGATGCAGAGGATGACTTTCTGCACTAATTATACTTGTATCTTGCAATACAATTTCCACATTTGTATTATAAGGTATTACCACCACCTTCGTCGTTCCGTTTACGACATTCGTGTTATTCGGAGGGGTACCGGTGTAATTGAACATTTTTCGCGGGTTTTGAGGGAAATCCGTCGTGTAAATATCAGCATTTTGCGAAAAATAATACGATTGCAGAAGAGAAATTGATGGCAGAGACATTGATATATTGTTAATTGAAGCAGAAAATTTTGTCCTGTTTTTTGGACCTTGACAATTTTGCCCTTTCGGACACGGAATAGTTCCGAGTCCGACTGTGAAAAAGAATCGTTTATCGATGTTTCGAGGTAAATTAGTTGGGAATTGTACATTGTTTAAGCTTCGGAAATTTTTAGTAAAATTCGCGACAAATGAAGTGTCGTTGATCGAAGGGAGTCTAGGAAGATCTTTCGAGGTGATAATTTTGGACTCGGTTTTTGATTGTTTGGGTAGTTTGTACTCGAGGATGGCCGAGGAAGTAGTGTTGTCGAATGTGCCAGTACCAGTGAAATAAGGACTTATCGCCATTAAGTAAGTGGATCGGGTTGGATTTGGGTTGGTTTTAAGGAGGACATTGGTGCTTTGGCCGGGTGTTAGGAGAAGAATGTCGGTATTGAACGGTTTAACGTAGAGTGCATCGGCCTCGACGACGGTCATTGTGTGGTTGGCTATGCTAAAGAATAGGTCGTCATTGAGTGCAGCATTGATCAAACGTAGCATGTATGTTTTCCCTGGCTTCACTTTTAACTTGAAAGTATCTGCCATACCTAATTATCACATAAGCAATAATAATCGATCAATTTCTGACGGAATTTGAACTCAAATCATGACTTTACCAACTAATAAAACTAGTTGATATCTGCAAGTTATAATGATCATGACCATTGATTATATATGATAGTATTACTAGTTTAGACCCCGTGTATAATGCACGGTATATATAGTTTTTTTTTTTTTTTTTTTTATAAATAAATTACTTATAAAACGGTGATATTTCATTAGTTGTTCATATTTCTCGTTATTGTATTTTACTTTGTTGAAAATTAATCAAAATAATTGAGTAATGTGTTGAAATGTATTTTAAACGAAATATTTTTTTTTATCCACAAAGCCGATGATTTCAATTTTTTAATTCTCTCATTTTTTTTTTTTGGTCACGAATGTAATAATAGTGATTTACAGTTTTTTTTATATGTAATATGTGTCAAGTCATTCTCAAATAAACGATTTAGCAATTTATTGTTCTATATGAATTTTATTTATTTACATTTTAATTAAGATATATGTGAAAATAATATAACTTGATGAAAAGATTAATTTTAATTAAGAGATAATAATTTAGTGAAATAAAAATGTAATTATTAGTTTCCTTTTTTAGTGAATGAATGCACATATTTCTAATTACCTTCCTAATTTAAAAAGATGTTTTTTGGAGGGAAAAATGTGAGAATTCCTATTCTTTTAGTAGATAGGAGGTGTTTAATTAAATGTACCTTTCGCTCCGGTACACGAGTTATACAACGGTCCAGGAAACCCGTTGAAGGTATATGCATCGGATATATTAGGACCGCCACCAGTCTGAAGAGCTTGATTGATAACGGCTTCAGTGTCATTGTTCCACCATTCCCCTAAAGGAAATATATTTCAAAACGTTAATACATCAAAGCATCTTTTTAAATTAGGAAAGTAACTATAATTATAATTATGTGCATTCACTAAAAAAGGAAACTAATAATTACATTTTTATTTCATTAAATTATTATCTTTTAACTAAAATTAATATTTTCATCAACTTATATTATTTTCACCTAACTCTAAACTATAATATCTTATTAAAATATAAATAAAATTTATATAAAATTATAAATTGCTAATTTTTTTATTGATACTATTATTTTAGAATGACTTGATACATACTACATATAAAACAAAACTGTAAATCACTATTATTACTTTCGTGACCAAAAAAATTGAGATAATTAAAAAATTGAAATCATTAGTTTTGTGGATAAAAAAAATATTTTATTTAAAATACATTTCACCACATTACCCAATTTTGTTGATTAATTGTCAATAAAACAAAATCCCTTATATACTAAAAGAATAACACAACTCTAAACTTTCCTACTCAAGTTTCTCGCCTTTGTATTCACCTTCTAATAAGTGGCCTCACTCTAAATAATTGATCTCACTCTTACCCTCTTTTTATTTACATACCATAAATAATAATAAAAAAAAAATCATTTCCTTAAAGTTCTATTTTTACTAATAAATGATCATATATATTAAATTTCAAACTAAATTGTTAAATTGCAGTAATTTGATTCTAATAATCATAGATTTTATTATCATTATATTACAAATGAAGTTAATAAATTAATCGTTCTTATCTCTAATATTGTCATCTAACAAAACTGTGCATAAATGCACGAGAACTACACTAGTACAATAACAAGAAATATGAACAATTAATGAAATAATTACTATTTTATAAGTAACTAGTTTTAGCACCCGTGCAATGCACGGAATAGTCTTAATGTTAATTATTAATTTCACTTTTTTATTCATGTTAATTTAAATTGGGGATGCTGCAATAAATCAAGTTCATTGGAAAAACTTGACGGTAAAAATGCAAAATGTACGCAGTATTCATTACTAATGATGAAATCATGTGATATATGTATGTTCAGTAGGTCTCGTGAGAGACCGTCTCTCACTAATTTAGTGAGAGACATAATAGGAAAATAGAAAAAACAGTGGGTCACTCACCCCATCATGTGAGAGGTCTCTCAATAACKTTATTGAGAGACCGTCTCTCATAAGTTTTTGTGATGTATGTTATATGTGAGAAAAAATTTGACATTCCGAATAAAAAATATACATAATCATCTTAATATTATATAGAACAATTCCAATTAAAATGTGACTCATACATAGAAAAATTATTCCATAAAAAATTATCCGTAAATAAAATCAAAATCAAAGGAAATAATTTGAAAATGAATAGAAATAAATTAAATAATCAATAAAAATGAATAGAAATTATTAGGATATAAAAATGCCAAGTGGAATTAAATTGAATGTTAATGCCATGGTGGAATTAAATTAAATGCTTTAGTCTAGCTTTTTAATTATATAGTATAGATGTATTTATTAAAAAAACTATATATACCGTGCATTTATTACACGGAATCTAAACTAGTTCAGACTAAACCGTACCAAAAATGATGGTTTCTTCCTTGTGAGGCTTAGGAAATGGATATGACTCATTTTTCTTAGGAAGAATAATAAGAGGTCCATAAAGAGTAGCCCTTAACCATGAGATATGAGCATGCCATAGAAGTGTCCCTCTTTGGCCATTGATTGTGAACTTGTACACATAACTTTGGTTAGTCTTGATCGGACATTGAGTAACATATGCCGGACCGTCGGCCCATTGGCTCCCGATTTGTCGAATCCCGTGCCTAATAATGATTATTATAGTTAATTAAACAATTTATTACAAACTTTGTCATACTGTTTCAATCACTTATTTACTTTCGGGATATTCTGCGGTGTACCCTTGTATTTTTCGGTTTTCTATGTTGTACCCCTACATTTTTGAAATTGTATGGTATACCCCTAAACTTCTTACTTATTCTCCATTATGACATCTTTCAAATCTCCATTAACTTTATCATTATAAAACAGTCGTAATTTAACCTTTATTTTGACTTATTAGTATTGTATCACCACATGCTATATGAAAAGCATCACAAATCATTTTTAATAAGTACAAACTACTATTTAAAAGCTCCGTTATGAAGCATGAAATAATAATGGTGATTTGATGAATTTGAGTTAAATTCGTATACTATTTAGTGGGTTAATGATAATTCGGCGAAATAATAAGTAAATGTGTAGGTTGCCGAGTAATTGAAATGATAAATAGACGATTTAATAGATCAACTAAGAAATTAAGCTAGCAAAGACAATGAATAAGGTCATTGCATAGATTAATTTATACAGTTTAAGGGTATACCATTGAATTTCAAAAATGTAGGAGTACAACATAGAAAACTGAAAAACTCTGGGTACACAATAGAATATCCCTTTACTTTTTATATTTTTTAAAAAAAGTAATTAAAGCATTTTATTTAAAACAAAATAAATGATTGAGACGTAGGGAGTGATGATATCGGGGAATTAATTATCGAAATTATTTGTGTCATACCAGTGGAAGCTAACATTGTCTTTGACATGGTTTACAACTTTAATTATGAGTTGATCACCTTCCCTAGCAAGGACTTTAGGGCCAGGGAACTTGCCATTGACAGTCATTATTCTCTTTGTTTTGCATAAATGTGTCACACTTTGCAATTTTACCTGCCAATTTTACCATGTTAAACGTTAAATTTACCAAACAAAAATCACAGTAATAAACTCAAATATCTTTAAAATATATTGTATCTGTCTTAATCATCCCTTTACTACTAAGAGAATAAAAATTAATTTAGTTTTTCCTTCAAATGTTATATCTAAATAAAGAAACAAGTAATACTTTCTTTCTTTAAACTATTAAATTTTAATTTTATAATTAAATTCAAAATTATGATTTTTTCATCAAAATAAAATAAAATTGATGTTAAACTATAAGTTGGTAAATTTTTCATTAAATGCAATAATTCTAACTTTACAAAATAACTCGACATATTCTTACCATTAACTTTGTGACAAAAAAAAAATCATCAAAAAAATTGGAGAAAATTTATAAAATGAAATCCTTTATTTTATGGTAAAAAAATATATAGATTTCATAAAAATACACTTTTCATAACTTTTGTTTTCCATTATAAATAACACTCTAAAAAATAAATACTCTATTTATACCGCGCATTGCGCGGGATTTATACTAGTTTATTAACGTTTAATTAAAATTCTTCATAAAAAATATAACTGACAGATTGGCAGACAAGTGATTGAGACAAAGTGACTAATAATAAAAAATGAATTATAAATAACACTCTAAAAAATAAATACTCTATTTATACCGCGCATTGCGCGGGATTTATACTAGTTTATTAACGCTTAATTAAAATTCTTCATAAAAAATATAACTGACAGATTGGCAGACAAATGATTGAGACAAAGAGACTAATAATAAAAAATGAATTAGCACCCTCGTTATAAGGTAAAATAGTTATTAGATTTATGCATTAATCTTTAATCTGTTTTATATAGGTAATGTAGCGCTACTGAAACTTAGTATCACCGTGTTACACTCGTCATATGAGACAATATAAGAGGATACAACAACAACAACAACAACAACTTCTTCAGGGCCGTAGTCCCAAAATAATTTGGGAATGGCTGATATGAATCATCATCTGAAACCGTCCACAGAATATATATTATTATTGATTAATTGATAAATGATTAAGGAAGCACATACATCAAACCTATAATGCCTTATAATTCCTTGACTGAGCTCAACATTGGCAAGAACAAGAAGAATCACTGCAACAAATGCTTGTAAATTAAGAATAATATTTGCAAATATCTTCATTATTTTTCTTATATTAATTATATTAATTATATTATCCACTAATTTATTAGTATGTGCATAGTGAGAGCGTTAGAGTAGTGTTTATATAAGAAAAAACAAAGGTAGCTTAGTGTGGATAATTAGGTGAAGTTAAATAAGGTGTTGTAGAAGTTTTAATATGTACTACCTCCGTCCCGGTTAATTGCCGTCCTTTTCCACTTTGGGGTGTCTCAGTCAATTGTTGTCCTTTCTATTTTAGGATTGCATTTGATGCGTAATTTGATTTTTCACCTTCAATTTAGTCCACTTGTCTTCTTATAATTGGCTCCCTCCTCTTTCCTTGATTTTTGTGCCAAAATCAACGGGCAACAAATGACCGGGACGGAGGGAGTACTTCCTTCCCACCGGTTAATTGTCGTCCTTTGCTTTTGGCACAAATACCAAGGAAAGAGGAGGGGGTCAATTATAAGATGACAAGTGGATCAAATTGAGTGTGAATGATTAAATTACTCATTAAATATAATCCTAAAATAGAAATAACGACAATTAACCGAGACAGCTCAAAAGGGAATAGGACTAACTGGGAGAGTGGGAGTATAAGAGACTTTCAACTAACAGTAATGGAGTGTTATACGTACAAGGTAAGTCAAATTAAATGTACGTTATATATGAGTGAGTAATCACTTTCATTTTCTCACTTAGGTTAGTGTAGTCTCGGTCCTACAACTCAAATATACTCTTGCTCCGTCTCAATCATTTGTTTACCTTTAATTAAAACTAGTTTTATTCCCGTGAAAAAAAATGCACGGGTTGTACGGGTTGTTTTTTAAATAACATACGAAATATATTTGTTAGTATGATAATTAGACGTAATATTCAGAAATAATAATTAAATGAAATGATACAATTTATATGGATAAGCTAATAACATTATAAATTTTGGAAAATTTTGATATAAATATATTAGGTGTTGTATTAGATATGCACTTGATAATTACGAAAAAAACAATATTTAGAATATTAATGTTCAAAATTCTAGTGTTATATATCGTGAAATTTCATTAAATTTGTACATTTATGAACTTCTAAACACATTCGTTTTTGTCTCTATATTATAAAAAGGTGTTAGAAAAGTCTAACAAAACTAAATAACAAAACTATACAAATGTATATTATATGCTTTTTATAAGTTCTATAAATAGTTTCTACGGAGTATAAATTAAGGGATCATTGGAATCATAACATCATGATTGTAACAATAAAACGATAGGAAAATAATTAAATAAGTTAAAGAACATGGGGGTTCTATAAAAAAAAATTTCAATTATAAAAATAAGCAACCAATCAAAACAATCTAAATGACCTATCTTTTATACTATTTAGATACTTCTTACAATAAATATAAAACGTAAAACAATTAACCGAGAGAAATAGAGTATTGGTTTTTTAAGCATATATCATCAGAAATTGAGGCATAATACAAATTATAAATGTTTTTATAATTAGCTTTTTAATATGTGCGCGTCCTTAAAACACACGTAAATTCGATAAACCGATGTACATTAAATCATGGTGTCCAAAACTTTAAATCAAACAGTCTTTTTCGTGGATGATATAGTGCATGCTTAGCTTGTATGAGATTGTTAATTTGGCAATGAAATGATTAGTTGCTTAATAGGGAACACTAAATATATACAATCAGTGACGGAGCCTGAATTTGAACTTAAAGGGGCGAAAAATATTAGGAAGGACGAATGAGTAATTTTATAAGGTACACTTAAAAAAATTTCAAAAAATTAATTAAAAACTAAGAAAATTTTGTCCGCCAAGGGAGACGATGACCCCTGCTAGCCCCACCAGTGTCATGTGAGAGTGTAGATTTGGTAGGTTTTGAAAAATCTTTTTAATTTTTTATTTTCGATTTCTCTAACGGGTGTACTGTATAATTAGGGCATATTATGATCTCATGAGAAATTAAAAAATAAAATCATAACTATCATTTTTTATGAAATGATATTCAAATTTTCTTAATATCTTAAGACACGGGTTAAAAAATCCGATTTATTTTTACTTTGAATAATGTCATATTGTCATTGTTAACCTAACAACCAATAAGCTTCAAATTAAAGAGTAAAGGACCTCCTAGTTGCTTCATATAAGTGATTTTGAAATAGATGTTTTATCTACCTTTTTCTTTCAAACAAGATTATGACTCTGTTTCATAAATAGCGGATTAATTTCAGTATAAGCAGATTATAAATGACAAATTTTAACAGAAGGTTTGACTAACATATTATAATTAGCAGAGTTAATTTGAGTGTTTGGTAACTAGCGGATTACCATTAGTAGATTATTAATTTTCTTTGTAAAATGTAGTAAAATTTTCTAATTTAGAATATGTTAACCAATATGCTGGAGTAAACAACATATTGACCCTAAATATGTTGTTTTAATATGCTGTTTACCAAACACTAAAATCAGCATATTGACTGATCAAACATGCTAAAACCCTTGAATATGCTAAAAATTGACCAATATATCATTTACCAAACAATGCTTATATAAGAATAGAATAATAATGGCAATAAACATAGTTGGCAATTAAAAATCACTAAATCACCAATACTAATATATATTTACAGTCAAAGTTTTTAAATATAATTGTCAATTTTAAGGTATGTATGAAACAACAACTATTTATAACAAATGAATAATTTTATATCTTATCGTAATGTTTTATAGCTTTCTGTATATTTACGAGTTGATCTATTATTATTTCAGATAGTGTTATAGGCATGATCAGTAGTGGAGCTAGGGGGGGGGGGGCTAGCAGGGGCGGCCGCCCCTCTGGCGGTTGAATTTTTCGAAGTTTTTAGTTAAATTTTTTGAATTTTTTTCCGAGTGTCCCTTATATTATTACCCATCCGCCCCTCCTAAACTTAAATTTTGGCTCCGCTACTGGCCATGATATTCAAGTAAATTATATACTTTTAATTTAACACTACCCTTGTCTTTATAGTTGCACCAACTATAGTTCTTGTTCGTCACTCTGGTTTTTAAACTTGCTTTCTAATGTACTCAAACCGATTAAATCAAGCCCCGTCACTCACCAGTAAGTTTCATCTGTGACGGGTTAAGTATCACCCATATGGATAGATATATAAGACAAACATAAGAGTGTCTAGGAAATACAAATGGCTTATCTCGATATTTATCTACCTAAGTGGATTTTATTTGACGGATATTTCTGGTTACGAATGAGAATTTGTGGTCACTCAAACCTTACTTATCTTATGCATGCATGCATGCAGTTTAGTCTTGTGAATGTGAGACATGAGCATTGAATTAATTTTGTCCAATCGCGGAGCTAGAATTTTAACTGAGCGGGCTGAAAATTTTCAGCGAGAGCAAATGAGTAATAGTGTAAAATAAACTTGAAAAATCAGTAAAAATTTTAACTAAAGCTATAGAAATTTCTATTATTTAACGGGGGTGAGAGCCCCTGCTAGCCTTTCTCTGGCTCCGCCACTAATTTTGCCAACATAGATTAAGTGAAACTTAAATGATCTTATTCATTTCAAGTACTTCCTCCGTATCAGACGAAAGGTAACATTGACTTTTTGGCACTATTTATGGTCGTAGGCAATCTTCGATATTATTTTTAATCTATAAGACAAAATATAGTCATGTGAGATCTTGTTTGATTTATCGCAGTAAGAGGATTATACATCTGATGGGCGAAGATGGTAATGTAGAGGCATTTCCAGGATTATTATAGTAAACAATTCTTTTATAGGGAAAGACCGAAGAGTTTTAAAGGTGGGCGAAGATGGTAATGTAGAGACATTTCCAGGATTTGATCGAGCACAAATTTTCATTGAATACGGGTATATTCGTCACAAGCTGATGACGGGTCAAGTAATACCCAAATGGGTAGAAAAGACCTGTCTTCAGTTTTTGATAACTTTATTAATTACGGTACTTTTACAATTTACAAGGACAAGGGTTATATTATCGAACACATTTTCAGTGCGTCTTGCTTCAGACGGGTTGTTTCCCATCTGAAATAAAACAGATAATATATTGTCATTTTACAATAAAATGGTGCTATTTTCCGATAAACATGTTACCATTATTTTTCACGTCATTTTCTGGGTAAAAATTAACAATTTTAGTTATAACATTTTGTTACTAAATGGTTGTATTTTATTAAAAAATGACAATATTTTGTCCGTCTTATTTCAGACGAAAAACAGACCGTCTGAAATAAGAATTTGCGGAACGAATTCGATGTCGCTCAGACTGTACAATCATGAATCTACGAAATTTATCAAGAAAATGAGTTTGGTTTGATCGAGATTCATGTCACCATACTCGGTATTGTATTATTTTTCATATTTTCAAGTCTCATATATGTATTCCTTTTTATTTTAAGCTCCTTTTTAATTAAATGTGATTTATAAATTAGTGTAGATCCGGTGCTACAACACGGTCTTTTTTAGATTTGAATTTTAAAGAGACATTCTTATAAACTTTTTTGTGTAGTATAAATTAACTGTACTTTTTTTATTTTAATAAAAATCAGTTGAAAATGACCATATTAAATAAACGCAAGATAAAACCTATAAGTAACTAGTGCAAGAAAGAACGACATTTCTTGAAAATTTTGGAGCCATATTATTAAGAAGGTAAAAAAATTTCGAGATAATATCGGTAAGATTGACCACAGTTAAATCATGGGGGGAATATTGAAATATTTTATAGATCATTTTTTTTATTATATCATTCGACTAAAGTCTAAAGCTCATTCCAATTAGTGAGAATATTACCAAAAATATAAAAGATTTGATCAAACCTCAATTATATAAAAGATTTGATTGCAATCCTTAATTAATAATGGGTCCCTCAATTTCCGAGAATATTATTTTAGCTGCAGAATAGAATCAAAATAAATATACTGAGAAAAATTGAGCACAATTTGCTTAGTTGAGCGGGAAAATGTTAGGTTTGTTAATCTTTTAGTATACTAGTTTTACTCCCGTGCAAAAAAATGCACGGACCGGTTTTAAAATTATGATATACTCCCTCCGCCCCGGTCATTTGTTTGCCTTTTCCATTTTGGGGTGTCTCAGTCATTTGCTGTCCTTTCTATTTTAGGATTGCATTTGATGAGTAATTTTATCTTTCACCTTCAATTTAGTCCACTTGTCATGTTATAATTGGCTCATTCCTTTTTCCTTGGTCTTTGTGGCAAAACAAAAGGATAACAAATGACCGGGACGGAGGGAGTACTAAGCTTATATGGATATAATTAGACATAATATTCATTTTATCAGCAATTAAATAAAAAAATATATGAACTGAAATTTAATTGGAGAATTGCACCGACATTGAATTAAATTAAAATGTAGTGATAATGAATAAAA
>VHZZ01000045.1:12731-23141 GCA_009801015.1 Silene noctiflora | reverse complement strand
CCACCACAAAAGAAAAAAAATAATAATTATGTAACAGAAAGAGATACCGAGTATAAACTAAAAATTAAAACCGTTTTTCAATAAGTTATTTTCAATAATAATACACTAAATTTACATAAATAATAATTTAATAATACATGTCACTATCATTATCTACTTGATGACATTGATAAATAGTCAAACTTTTAAAAAATTAGGAAATTATTTATCTTTAAAAAATAAAATAAAAAATAAAAAATAAAACAAAACAAAAAAAATATTTATCCATTTATATTTAAGAAAAAAATTATTTTTATCTCTTTTATCATTTCTACCTTGTTCCTATTCTCTCTATCAAGTACGGAGTATCAATCAATCAAGCAAACATTACAATCACTATAAACCCTAATCTGGGTAAAACCCTTTTCAATTTTTCCCCAATTCAATTAAATTCTCCCATAATTTATCTTTCGCCTTTTAATTTCCTTTTCTTTTTAATTTCTAGTTATTAATTTTTTACTGTTAGTGTTTACTAAGTGTTTTTACCTGTAAATGTGAAAAGAAGAAGTAATTATGGAGGAAATTGTTACCTGATCATTATAATCAATCAAACAACAAAAACCCAGATAAAAGATTTTAACTTTTTTCAATTTTTATGTGTTTTTTGGTTGATTAATTGATGTGCAGCTAAAACCCACTAAACTTTTATGTGTTTAGATGATTAGAGTAGATAAAAAAGTTACTTGCTTCAGTTGTAAATAGTAATATTCCCTCCGTCTCAGTCAATTCTTTACGTTTTTTCTTATTTGGATGTCTCGGGGTCATTTCTTTCTTTATGTTTCTGTTTTAGGTATATAAAAGTTGCTATCCAGTGGGTGGTACGCCGCCTGTCCCGGTCAATTCTTTACGTTTTTCTTATTTTGATACCTCAGTTATTTCATTATGTTTCCATTTTTGGTATGTGAAAGTTGCTATTTAGTGGGTTGGGATTGATTGTGTTATGCTTGAGAGTGATAAAGGGTTAATCTTGATTATATTTGTAATTAGGGTTTTAGGTGCAAATGTTACCTGAATTAGGAAGGGGACCTGGAATTGGTGGAGGTGGAAACAATGAGGAATCATTTGGGGAGGAATTAGAGAAGGAGATAGGGATGTTGCTTCATGAACGAAGGCGGCAAGGGCAAGAATCTACTGACTCGAATAGTGAAAGGGAGCGTGAGTTAAATAGGTTGAGGAGTGGTTCTGCCCCTCCAACTGTTGAGGGGTCATTAAGTGCTGTAGGTGGGCTGTTTAGTAATGGTAATGGTGGGTTTCCAGAGTTAGCTCTGAGGAAGGATAGTAATGTCGCTATGTCTGAAGAGGAGCTTAGGTCAGACCCCACGTATTTGTCGTATTATTACTCTAAAATGAACTTAAACCCTAGATTGCCGCCACCTTTGTTGTCAAAGGAGGATTGGAGGTTGACGCAGAGGTTGCAAGGTGGGGGGACGGTGGTTGGCGGGATTGGTGATAGGAGGAAAGTGAATAAGACTGAGAATGGGCCTGGTAGGTCACCCTTTCTTATGCCGCCTGGTTTTAAACCTAAGAAAGAAGAGGGGGAGGTTCAGCCGGAGAAGGTCCAGGGAACAGCCGACTGGGTTCAAGGTGGGTTGCCAGGTATCGGGCTTGGTCCTAAACAGAAGAGTTTTGCTGAGATTTTTCAGGTAAAATGGCTGATCAGAAACTGTCTGCTGTTAATTATTTGACATCATGCTGTTTTTCTTCAAGTAATTATAGTTTATGGTGGGTTTTTGTTTGCTGAATTGCTATCTTGATACGGGGTCGGTTGTTTCTAGTCTTCTTGACATAATTGTTTGTCACCATGTGCATGACACTCTGTGAATACAAGCATTCATTTGAGCCATTTTTCAGCACAACTTACACTATGTGTCATCCGAGTACAGCCTCTTTGTGTTGTTTAACATAGGAGCAGAGTTAGGTGCCTCATTTGTAGAAACCCTCGAGGCACTGGGGTAATGTTTTTGTTTTTGTTAAAGAGTACATCTTACTTACTCTGAGGGAGCTAATACAACGTCCTCTTACTCTTTTTGCATTACCTTGACTATGCCATTTTAACACCATCTTATGTTCCACAATACTGTTGTCATCTTTTCTCAAACTTGTATATGTCGTGACACACTTTTTCTGACCCTTGCGATTTTGCTATTGTATCTGTCTAGAATGACATGGGCTGCTCCGATCCTCCCACAAGGCACCCCTCTCGCCCGACCAGTCGTAATGCTTTTGATGAAAATGTTGATGCATTAGGTTCAGTTGAAGCTGAGCTGGTTGTTTTGCAGCGTGAGGCCGCTTATATTCAAGGTTCTTCAGCCGCTAATATTCATGGTCCTTCAGCAACTCAAAATGTTGCTACTCCTACTTCATATTCTTATGCTGGTGCTTTGGGCTCGTCGCTGTCAAGAAGCAATACTCCTGATCCTCAACATTTAGCTAGGGTTCCCAGTCCTTGCCCTACTCCAATTGGCGAAGGCCGAGCAGGAGTAACAAAAAAGATTGTTACTAATGCGAAGTCCTTCAATAGCATGTCATCAGGAACGAATAATTCTTCTGATCTCGTAGCTGCTTTGTCTGGTATGAACCTGGCGACAAATGGTAATATTGACAATGGAAATCATTTGCTGTCACAACTTGAACAAGAACACTTATCTAATATGCATAGTGGCTATGAACATGGTAAGCAACAAGCTTTTCTGAACAGGTCTAATCCTGGGCATATCCATATGCCATCTGCCCATCACTCGGGTGCTTTCGGCAATATAGGGGTTGCTGACTCGTGGAGCCCACAAGGGGAGCGACTTCAAGCTGGCTCTAATTTTGGGGCCTCTTATTCTAAGAAACCAACTCCGTATTCTCTTAATGGCGATGTCTTGCCACCTCATTATAACCATTTAGATGGAAGTCATCGAATGAACTCATCGTATACAAATTATGGCATTAGTATGATGGATAGCCAACTTGGAAACTATGATACATACATGGGAAATGCTTCTCAAGCATCTCTACAAGATACCATGTATCTTCAACAGTTGAGATCCGCCGAGTATGCTGCACATATTGCTGCATTAACTGATCAAGCTCTCGATAAACGTTCTGTGGAATTGCTTCAGAAAGCATATTTGGGGTCAGTAATGTCTCCAAAGACGGCTCAGTTTGGTACTACAGGAAACAAACACAACGGACCAAATCATGGATATTATGGAAATCATGCATTTGATTTTGGAATGGGATATCCTGGAAGTCCATTATCGAGCCCAGTTATCTCGAATTTGCCTGGTGGATTTGGTAATTCTATCAGGCAGAAGGAGCTCAGCATGCGGAATGCCGATGCCATCAGAAACTTAGGAGGTGGTCTGGGACCGTGGCACGTGGATAGCAGCTTTGGGTCGTCTCTCTTGGAAGAGTTTAAGAGCAATAAGACAAAGAGCTTTGAGCTATCAGAGATTGCAAACCATGTTGTGGAGTTCAGGTCTGCTATATTGAAGAGTTTTTCTTCATCTTCCCTCATGAAGGGTTTGAATTTTAGTTTTAATTATTTGCTTGTATGAACAGTGCGGATCAGTATGGAAGTCGTTTTATTCAGCAAAAACTCGAAACTGCTACAGTAGATGAGAAAAACTTGGTGTTTGAAGAAATTAACCCACATGCTCTGTCTTTGATGACTGATGTTTTTGGGAATTATGTGATTCAAAAGGTAATCTCACTTCTAATTTTGTTCAGTACTTGAAAATTCATTGCTGATTAGGCAGTACGTCGTGCTATTGCATATATTTCTGTAACATGGTGTATTGTCTTTCGCCTTGTTCGTGTTGTAGAGCTTGCAACTGTGTGTTAATCTTCACTATTTTGTCCAATTTTCAGTTTTTCGAGCATGGACTGGATCACCAAAGAAGAGAGCTCGCCAATAAGCTTGATAATCGTGTCCTGAGCCTCAGCCTGCAAATGTATGGCTGTCGCGTTATCCAGAAGGTGAATCATTCCCATCTTGATTAGGTTTTCTATTTTTCGATTAACTTTCTTCTTTTATTAGTATTGACCCACATTTTCTGCGTGGAGTGTATGGTGTTTTTTTTATGTACTTAGTGCTTTTGTGTGGGATATTTTCGGTGGTCTGATCTTAAGACTTAAGTTACTATTATATAAATATGTATATATTCCTTATATCTCAAATTTGCTTAGTTTTGAATGTTTGATTGAAAGAGACTGCCTAATAAAGATTTTCGTTTTGATGAATAGGCCATTGAAGTAGTTGATGTTGATCAGAAGATTAATATGGTTCATGAGCTTGATGGTCATATTATGCGCTGTGTACGTGACCAGAATGGGAACCATGTAATCCAGAAGTGTATCGAGTGTGTCCCTGAAGAGCATATTCAGTTCATAATTGAATCATTCTTTGATCAAGTTGTTACTCTTTCTACTCATCCTTATGGGTGCCGTGTGATTCAGGTTTGTTAACTGCCTACATGAGTCATAGTATTAAATATCAGTCATGACAATGGATTGCCAACCGAATTATCAAGGTTTTGAAAGTTACCTCAACCGCATTTGATGGCACAACAAACAAATCAGAGATCGAGTCTTAAACCAAGATTTAGTAGCGTGGCTAGAATGGTCTTGACTATTGAGTATGTTAAACTAGATTTGCTGTTGTAATTGGTGAAGTGCTTTTTCGGAGTGTTACGTTATTTTGTTTTATTTTTGTCTATGCTTGCAGAGGGTTTTGGAGCACTGTAAAGATCCCATCACACAGAGTAAAGTTATGGATGAGGTTCTGGGATCAGTTAGCATGTTAGCGCAAGATCAGTATGGCAATTATGTGATTCAGGTTCTTCTTTTACCTTGCCTTGTTTAGACTTTAAGCTTGCGGTTTTGATGTCAAATATTTTTTTGCGAATTTTGACAGCTAAGTGAAGTCAACAAAAATTAATATGCTCAATACATATGTCACGAATCGCGATTCAGCTTCTTTCTGGTAGTGATAATGGTTTCTTGCGCTTAAAAGTTATGAATTAAGTATTGTTTCATCACTCAAGTCCAATGATGTTTCTTAATTTAGCGATCTACTTGGTACTTATTAGTTTCTAAACTTCTTCGAATTACACATTCCATCCCATAATTATTTTCCCCCCTTTGACTTTGGTGGTGAAAAAGAAAAAATCGAATTTGTCCAATATTCTACTCCCATTATATTACAGTTGCAACTTTTTTAAAATGATAATATCAAAATAGTTGATTTTATAAAATCGAACATGAAAACTTTTAAATTGTATCCCTGCACATATTTGAAGTGATTAACCGTCAAACATACATTGGTTAATCACCAAAGTCAAATGGCGATAATATAACTTTGGGATCAGATTTTGCTTAGTTTTGCTAGTCTTGTTGTTTTGCTGCGATAAATTGTGAAATGAATAAACAGTCTCTCTTATTTTTGATAGAAGTATACGTACATTAATGTATTTGTCAACACCCTCGTTATCAATTTTGTTGTTGTCTGGTTTCATCTGAACATATTTCTGCATTCATAGGCTTCCCTGGATATGCTTCACATGTGTCTGTTTTCTTCTTCTTTGTTCCGAAATTTGCTTTTAAACAGCATGTACTGGAGCACGGGAAGCCACATGAGCGAACAGCCATAATCAAAGAGTTAGCTGGAAGAATAGTCATAATGAGTCAGCAGAAGTTCGCCTCCAATGTTGTGGAGAAATGTTTGACTTTTGGTGAGGCCGGAGAACGAGAACTTTTGATGAATGAGATGCTTGGGTCTACTGATGAAAATGAGCCTCTTCAAGTATGTTAAATTCCCATTTCTCAGTTCATACTTCATATGTGCAATCTTTCCTGTATTTTGTTGATTTTTGGAAGTCCGATAGGCAGTAGTCTATTAATAAGAAAGGAAAGTTGGTATATAGAAATATATCTAAGCCTGCAAGAAATATCTCGAGGGTAGTTGAAAGGTAAAGGCTATAATTACTCTTTCAGTGTACCGCTAACCTTATCTGACTATTGTTCATGCTTTAAATTGAATGTTTATTCTCATTGTTTCGAAATCAGATGTACTGTAGTGTAAATTTGCCTGTAGTGAGATTTTTGCATGGAAATTATGCCAAGTTGCCAACTCAAACTTTTTCTTGGCGTTTTTTTACTGCCTTTTACCTTTACGTTTGTTTCATTGATGCGAGTTCTCAAATTCACTTACATGAGCATAACGGCTCTTGTTTTATTCATGTTTACTTGCGTAACAGGTGATGCAATTTAATTAACGCCTTTATTATGAACCAACTTTCTACATTTGAGTATATGTAGGATGTATATTTTCAGCTCCATTGAAACCAATGTTGTAACTTGATGGAACAAAGCAAATTAATTCGTTAAACTGTTCCTTGTGAATTGTGAAACAATCTGTGTGTTAAGTAGCATACATCTGATATGCACTACCTGTGGCAAGCCGGAACCTTGATGACACATAATGTGGTTATTTGTCGATGATTATATTCTAGTGGTGTTGCTAGTCTTGCTACTCTTTAAGTAATTTCGTTAGTATATTACGAGTTCTTGGTTTCTTAGAGTTGCTTTACTTGGCTAATCCAGGCTATGATGAAAGACCAATTTGCAAACTACGTTGTTCAGAAGGTGTTAGAAATCTGCAGTGACGAGAAGAGGGAGTATATCCTATCACGGATTAAGGTTCATCTGAATGCATTGAAGAAATACACTTATGGCAAGCATATTGTTGCTCGGGTCGAGAAGCTTGTTTTTGCTGCAGGTACTACTTTTACACTTTTCATTCTGCATGCTCTCTACAGCTATCTGCAGTAACCGTCCCTTTGAATATAAGACGCAAATAGTCCCCAACTTTCTCTGACCCTCTTTACCGCCTCAATTTTTTTAGCCCTCCCCTCGAAATTACTCCGTACTTGATTCTAGGATTTGCAACTGTTTCCAAAATTACCCTTGATGCTTAATGAGGGCTAATCCTTTATGATCGGAGTAAGTATCTAACAAGATCTGTATAATTTTCCGTGCAGAAAGGAGAATTGCGTCACAAATCTCTCAACCATCATATCCATAGGCAAGTTAGAATCAGAGTTGTACAGTTGACAGAGGCCTACCATTGACTTCACCCCCTTCCAAGCTCGTTTTTTGAGTTACCCTTTTAACTTCCGTTTGAAAGATGCTCGAGTCTCACAATCATCGTTAAGATAACCATGAAATAAGAGACGTCGAAATGTACATAGTAGAATCAAGCGAGCTTGTAGGGAGAAACATGAGCATCGATAGTGTATAAAATTGTTGAATGTCGAGGGGTTAGGGCGTCTTTCTGCTTACTTTCGTTATCTTGACTGTACAAATTAGTGTATTGAAACATTTTATTTCCGAGAAGAGAAGCATCTTCCGTGTTCAGCTAAACGATTCCTTTTTTTCCTTACGAATAGCATACTTCACCGTCACAGTGAACAATATTCCCTAATTCCCTATATACTAAAAGAATAACACAACTCTAAATTTTTTCGCTCAAATTTCCCGCCTATATATTCACCTTCCAATAAATAGATCCTACTCTCAATAATTGATTTCACTTTAATCCTCTTTTTATTTACATACCATATATAAAAAAAATTAGTTTCTTAAAAATCTATTTTACTAATAAATTATCATAAATATTAAATTACAAACTAAATTGCTAATTAACATCAACTTGATTCTAATAATCATAGATTTTATCATTAAATCCCTTTACTACTAAGAGAATAAAAATTTTCTTAATTTTCCATTCAAAATGTATCCAATTTATTACAGGAAGGAAACAAATAAAACTTCATTTTAATTAACTATTATCTTTTTCATAAAATATAATCTTATTATAATCTAATCTATTAATTAAATTTAAAATTATGATTTTTTTTTTTATTATAATAAAATAAAATTAGTATTAAACTATAGACTATATATGTTGCTAAATTTTTCACAATGCAATAATGATTACTTTAGAAAATAACTTAACACATACTTATTATTAGGTTCGTAACAAAAAAAACTCATTTAAAAAATTGGAGAAAATTATAAAATGAAATCCGTAATTTTATGGTAAAAAAAAAGTACGTTTATAAAAACACACATTTCATAACTTTACTCAATTCTCTTTGATTAGTTTTCCATTTCAATTTTTTTTATATCAAAATAAAATGGAGTAAAATATTAAATTAATAAAGTGACGATTTAAATAATACCTTTAAAAATAAAATCTCTACATATACCGCGCAGTGGCGCGAGATCTATACTAGTTCTAATCATTAAAATTAGTCACGAAATTAGTGTACAGGTAGGAATTTTAAAACAAATGTTGTGATTTCGTAATACTCCGTATATTAAATTTAGTACGAATTTGAGTCGGGTAGAACGTGAGGACGATAAGGCGACAAAGCTTTCTCTTCTTGATGTTAAACGCTCTTTGAGCTCAAACACTATTGCATTTCAGGAGATCGGACTTGAAACTTTCGGTCAAGTTAGGTTAATCCTTCTCCGTTGATCCAAGTGCTCGACTGTTCGGGTCGAACTCGAGCTGATTTCTGAAAGTGTTAAACAGGATTACCAACTACATCCTGGCAAACTCTTCAATTTCTTGTTCTCCTTCTTAATCTTGTTCTTTAATCTAGCCACATTTCCCCAACTCCCTTTTCCAGCATATAAACCCGACAATAAACTCGGCCCTGCTCCCCGAGGTTCCAGCTCAGCCAAGCGCTTTGCCGCTACTTCAGCAAGCTCTACATTATCATGTTGCCTACAAGCTCCTAGAAATGCTCCCCATATAAACAAATCCGGCTCCATTGGCATCCCATTGATTATATCATAAGCCTCCATTAATCTTCCTGCTCGACCTACGAGATCCACCAAACACGCATAATGCTCGAGTCTTGCCTTTATAGCATACTCTTCCATCGATTTAAACACGTTTTTCCCGACCTCCACCATTCCACTGTGGCTACAAGCAGTTAACACTGCAGTGAATGTCAGATGATCGAGTTTTTCTTTCTCTTCGACTTCCATCCTTCTGAAGAGCTCTATTGCTTCATTACAGTAACCGTGATTAGCATATCCAAATATCATCGAGTTCCATGTAGGTGTATTTCTTTTCGACATCTTATGAAATAAGGTTGATGCTTGATATATCGATCCACATTTCGCATACATGTCAATAAGCGTACTCTTAACATAAACGTCCTCATCGAGTCCATTCCTCATTGCAAACCCGTGTATCTCCTTCCCCCATATCACATTCCTGACATTAGCACAGGCCGATAAGAGACTACTAACTGTATTTGTAGTCGGAAAGCACCCTGAATCCAGCATTTTCAAGAACATGACAAAAGCTTCATCATTTCTAAAGTTCTTCACCAAACCCGATATGATAGAGGTCCACGACACCACATCCGGCTCAATCCCACTAACGCGCATCAACTGAAATAGTTCATCCACCATCGAGTCATCCCCTGCTTGTGAAAACCCTGCAAGCAAAGTATTCCAAGTTACAACATCCGGCCTCAATCCCGTCAACTGCACATCTTTAACTAGATTTACCGCCTCTTTCAACAACCCCAAGTGAACATAACCGGAAACCAATGCATTCACCGTAACTAAATCCTTCTTAACCATGCTGTCAAAAACACTCCTCGCTTTCTCGACGAATCCACATTTCGAGTACATATCCACCAGAGCACTACAAACATAAAGATCATCCTCAAACGAATTCCTCAAAATCAAACCATGTATTTCCTTCCCTGTCCGCCATTCCGAGAGATGCCCGCAAGCCTTAAGAGCACTCGGAACGACATAATTATTCGCCTGGACTCCATCCCCCGCCATTTTCCACAAAAAATCCAATGCTTCCCTATAAAACCCACATTTCGCATACGCCCCAATAAGAACGACCCATCGTCGATAATTTGACTGCGGCATTTCATCGAACAGCTTCTGGGCAATCCCCAATTCACTGCATTCGACATACATTGCTACGAGCTTGGAAGCGAAATGGGTCTTACCGGCCAACCCGTTTACGACTAAACGGGCATGTAGTGTTCGTCCTAATCGTAACGACCGAGTGTGGCCGCATTTTTTGACGCAAGTCAAGTACGTTTCGGACGATGTTTCGAAACAACGGGTAATAATGTAGGTCGCCTTGCAGGATTTGTGCAGGGTGGATTTTCTTAAATGAGTAAACATTTGAGTGAGTAGTGTAAAATCCGGCTCGATTGCAGGATTGTTTGTATTATCAAATGCGTCTCCCTTGTGACGGGTCGGATCCGAAGACGGATAATGCCACTCACAAAACAAATAGGGGGACAAGGTGGGGGCACCCCCACTTGCTTTCCT
>VHZZ01000044.1:301416-335830 GCA_009801015.1 Silene noctiflora | reverse complement strand
AAAAAAAAAAAATTGAGACAGATGGAGTACTTAGGTCATGTTCTTTTGAACTTAATTTTAGCTCATTTCAGTTTAGTTCAGCTCTATTCAGTTCAGTTCAGCTTCATTTAGTTTACTTCAGTTCAACTCTTCTCCTTATAAATTAACTCTTATTTCAATTCAGTTTAGTTCCATTAAGTTCAATTCTGTTCAGTTCATCTTCGTTAAGTTAATTTAAGTCCATTTAGACAGTATTAGTCCAAAAGAACAGAGTCTTATATAGACGTAATATAATGTTTTAACTTTTTATTTACTATGAAGTGTATATATTTAGGAAAGTCAACNCATTTATTAAAGTATGTTTCTTGACGGTCTATTTGATATTCATTGCCTCGGGCAACCGAGATGGTAGCACTTCTATGTCTAGGGTGGCCTGGTAAAGCACCTAGGTGTATGGGGGTGTTACAATGTTGTTATCATCTTTCCCTCGACTCGGATCAAAAGTAATCGTCTATTCACTAACTATATACGTTGTCATCATCTTTCCCTCAACTCAGATCAAAAGTAACAGATTTGAATTTCAAAAGTAACTAAAAGTAATTTATTTGGTGATAATACATGAGGATCCTCTCCATTTTTTTTAGAGAGTCCATTTCCTCCAGTTCATTTCTATATTTTCCCATTAGTCTTTATTTCTATGCATAAATTTCACACAATAGATGTTGTTAGAACGCGATTTGTACCGTTAAAAGAAAATGGAAAGGATCTGGACTTGATAATAATTGTTTACTTTTGAAGAACAAATGAGTCACTTTTGAAGGTGATTTATACGGAAGGTAGTCTCACCCTAGACATGCTCGAAAGGTGGAGGTGATATACGTATGGAATAGTTTGAAACTCATCAACGTATTGTGGCGTGCTTTACACCAAATTTTACCTAAGATAATATGAAATGAGAATGTAGAGGCTGCAATTATCTACAAACCTTGTACGAAATTCCATGCCTAAAAAGTGAGAATCATTCATGGTACGACGTACCAATTTGGATCCTCTTCATTTCCTCTCTAATACACTCATATTTTTATATATTTATCTTTCTATTAATTAGAACATTTCTTTTATGGAACGATTGCAACCATTAGATTGTCACAAGATTCAATCAGGAC
The DNA here is from genome assembly GCA_009801015.1 of Silene noctiflora. NCBI lineage: Eukaryota > Viridiplantae > Streptophyta > Magnoliopsida > Caryophyllales > Caryophyllaceae > Silene > Silene noctiflora. The sequence goes on along the minus strand of VHZZ01000044.1, from coordinate 334,685 downwards.
CGTTTATAAGAAATGAGGGGGCGTTTGGTTCGGGAAAGGGTAAAGGAATGAAATCAAGAAAGGGATAGGAGGGGAAAGGAATCAAATCCCCTTTGATTTATGGAGTTGTTTGGTTAGTAAATAAAACAAAAATGAATGACTTCACTGACAAACCAGGCACCGCCACATAAACCACCAACAACCACAACCACCACTACGAACACCATCAACAACGACACCCTTAGCTCCCCGTCGCCGGCGCCGGCCTCCCTGCCGCGTTCCTACCCTCATCGAATCCCTGGGTCGAACCCCTAAGATACCATTCCCTCAACCGAAAACACTCTCCTCCACCCCAGAAACGCTAGATCCTCTAGATCCTGGTGTTTATGGCGGTAGGGGAGGTTTTTTCGGTTGGGAGGAGGGGTTTAGGGGTGAGATCGTCGGTTGTTATGGTTGTGTTGGCGGTTTGATAGTGTTCGGTGTAGACGACCATCACCGGCAATGAAACTGGATATGTGTGTGACGATGGGGATCGTAAGAGGTGACGGGTCGGCGACGGTGGTCGGAAACTGAGGAGGTTGTCGGTGCCGACGTAGGTAGGTAGCAGTTGGCATTGGTGGGAGTTGGGTCTGAAAATTAGTGGTGGTAGTTATTGTTAGGGAAGAATGGTAGTAGGAGTAGTAAGGGGAAATAAATGATTTACCTTGGGGGGTGAGGTGAATGGATGTAGGGGCCTGTGAGGGCAAGGGACAAGACCTCATTCCCTTTGTTTGTATCAAACAAACACAAACAAAAAGAATCATTAGTGTTGATTCCCTTTCCCTTTTCTTTAGACCCCTAACCAAACGCCCCTAAGGGCGTGTTTGGATTGAGAGATTTGGAGGGAAAAGAAAGGGAGGGAGAATAGGGGATTTAAAATCCTTTGTTTGGATAACAAATAAGGGTGGAGGGAAATGAAGGGGGAGAGAATTGGAGGGATCCATTTTTCCTCCTCCAAAGCAAATCAAAATATCTCCACAATAAGCAAGATTTGGAAGGAAATTGTATTCAAACACTCACATCCCATTTGCCCGATCCTCTTCCCTTCCCTCCTTTTCTCTTCCCTCCATCCCCCTCCCCTCCCTTTCTCTTTACTTTTACTATCCAAACATACCTGAAAGTCCATTTCTTTTAAGGAAATGGAGAGGATTCTCCCTCGATAATACGACTAATAATAATTACTCACTCCAATACGCATACTAACTTAATGTCAATTAATTAAGTCGTCGTCAACAAGTTCTTCTGTATAACTACCAAGTGAGTGGATTTAAACAATCGAATAATTTAAGCCAGAGAAATAGTCCTCCATACATGTAGTCCTATGATAATGAGATGATGATCATTAATATAGACATATCATGAAACATTACACTACAAATGATGATGATTTAGCTACTAGTTTAGCAACTGACCAAAATTCAGTTGCTAAATATATAATTTAGTGACTAATATTGAGACAAAAAAATATATTTATAGTCTACTTAAGAGACCAAACAAAAATGGTAGCTAATTATGTCTCTATTGTAGAGACTAAATAAAGTGGGTAGCGAATTTAATATCTAATTTAAGTTTTTAAATATGAAAATTTGCCACTAACTAAGTTCGTAGTTATTATAGAGACAAAACAAATTGAGTAGCAAATTTAGTATCTAATTTAAGTTTTCAACTACGGAAATACGTTGGTAGCTAAAGTTATAGAGATAAAACAAAGTGAGTAGCAAATTTAGTATTTAATTTAAGTTTTCAGCTACGAAAATACGTTGGTAGCTAAAGTTAATTTTCATTATCATGTATTTTTTATATTCCATCTAAAATGTATTCAAATTCGAAATATACTTTTGAATTATTATTATGATCTACTTATATTATTATAACTATTAATAAAAACGTACATTATAGCACACATAGGTAACAATGACTTTAAGTAGATATTCATTACCTAAATAGACAATAATCATCTTATGCTTCAATGATTAGAATGTCAGTTATATAGTTGGAGGTCATGGGTTCGATTCCTCTCAACAACAAAAATTATCAACCTCTCTACAAGAGGTGGTGCATGGACATAGTTGCATGTTCGGTGAGTGACGGTCCGTGCGGGGTCCTAGCTAGGGTGTCATGGCATATAAGGCCCCCACGCACTTATTATGTCCTAGCCAGTTTCTTATTATGTCCTAGCCAGTTTAGATACTAACACGTTGGTCGCTAATATAGAAACAACTAAATTGGTCTCTAAGTCGGCCACTAGTTTAGCTACTGCACATTTGGTAGCTAAAATTAGTAGCCAATTTTGTAGCAAATTTAGCGACAATGCTAGTAGCTACATACCATATTCCGTCGAAATTTCCGTCTCTATTTATAATTAGCTACCGAAATCAAGTGATTTGCTACTGAAATATCTGTAGCTAATTAGCTTTCACCTGGTAGTGTTAGTACCCACTTTTATTCCATCCCGGTCATTTATTTACCTATTTTATTTTGGGTGCATCAGTTAATTGTTCATCTTTCTATCTTAGGAATGTTTATAATGAACAATTTAATCCTTTATACTCAATTTGGTACATTGATCATCTGATAACTGATCCCTTCTCTTTCCTTAAATTCGCCAAAACTAAAAATAAACAAATGTCCGAAACGGAGATAGTGGGAGTATGATGAGTTAAATTAAGATGTTGACTAAACTGAGGGAGAATGTATTTAATTAATTCTCTTGGGGTAGGTAAAAGTTATTACAAGGCAACTTGTATGATTAACATATGGATGAGTATATATATGGAATATTAATGTTGTGATGGTAATGTCTAACGTACTACACACGACGCATTTTTATCAAGTACGTAATTCAACCAACATTTTAGTAAATAGGTCACAAATGTCGACCTACTAGAAGTTTTAGTTACCCGTACTCCGGTCATGATCGATCATATTAATTAAACTCCACATCGCGTAAACAGATTGGTTTATACATGGCAAACAGATTACGAGTAATTTAAATGAGGTATACGTAATAGCAGACGGTGAGGTAAACCCGTGATTATCTACAACTTTTGTTCTAAGCCAAATGCATCTGATTGTAGCTTGTATTAGACTGTTGTATTATACGAGATAATCATCGTTATTTTTAAATCGAACTCTAAACAAAGAAGTTATACACAAACTAGTCGAAAAAATAGTTATATACACAAATTAGTCTAAAAAGAAGTTTTAATTTCTTTGAATTTATGTTGAAGTTTTAATTTTCAAATTAAATATTCATCTCTAGCAATACTAGCAAAGTAGCAAGTTGATTTTAAATTATAAGTTGATTTTAAATTAGCATGGTTTTTAAAAAAATGTTACTATTTCTGTTCCATTGAATAATTTACAATTGCTTTATTCTGTGAGGGGGAAATAAAACAAGTGTAAACTATTGACTAAGACGGATGGAGTATAATTAATGACGTTTTGGATTGGTTAGAAATTGTATCATAATCACTTTAAATTAGGGTTTAGTTTTTCGCAACTCACCAAATCAATAGTTTACGTTTGCTTTAATTTCCCATTACAAAATAAAGTAAGTGTAAACTATTCATTGAGACAGAGGGAAAATAGTTGACAATATTGGCATGCATAGACAGATCGAACCAAGAGTTTAATTATTGATTGAGTTCATGAAAGCAACATTTATAAATTTTCTTATAATCTTATCCAACTCAAAAGTTTAGCAATCAAGGTGATAAAACAATGTTAGCCCCTCCATACAGACAATTGGTATGTCATAAAATTTAAGACAAGGACATGAAAGCAAGCAACGATATCCGATTTTCGATTTTCGATTTTCGGGTATTGTTATAGCTTATATCTGTTGTGATAAATCTATCTTTAAATTTTCACAAATTTCATAAATAGGATTATACATCCAGTTGTATATAAGTATTGTACAACCAAGGTATAAGTATCTGAGCTTGTATTTATTTTTTTCTGAGCTAATTTAAAGTTTATATTTTTAATGTGTAAATGGATGAGTTCAACTACTTCCTAATAAAGCTCATATTCTTTAAAATAAAACTCGAATATTTTATTACAAAGCTCATATTCTACCCCGTACAACTGATACAACTGGTGGTATAGTCCATAAATTGCACAAATTCCTATGATAGAAATCTTAATCTAATAATTAAGACGGACTATGCATGCATGCTCTACTTCTACATAACTATTTTGAAAATATGTTAGACATGAATCAGGTTTGGATATGGATTCACAAGTAAGTGAATCGGTTTTGAATCTTGCAAAACTTGATAATCCAACCCGATCTATTATCATCCCACATACACCCAAACTTGAAATACTACATCGATGATCGAGATCGAAACAGATGATTGCTAATTACCCATCTCAAATAACCTCAGTAAAAAAAACAAAGAGCCTTTAGAAAAAAGATTCACTGAAACAACCTCAATTAATTAAGAAAAAAGCAAGGTATAGTACAAGCAAGTGATGTTGAACCTGGCGTTCTCCCTCTCTTTATTACTTTTTATTATTCACTTTAAACCTATCAGATTATCAGAAAAAGATATGTGATAAAGGGAAATCTCCTTCACAGGTCATTTGTTAGTTGATTATTTGTAAAGAAGATTAGCAAGTTAACTATGAATTTGAGAACATTCATAATTAAATCGAGGTCTTTGTTCCAAAAGTAGATGTAAACAATAATCTGGACGAGGTACTTAGTATATCTCATGGCTTTGTTCTACTAATTGAATTTTGTATAGGAATTAGGGTTGGTCAAACATAAGGGTGGTCATCCTGGCCCGCCCTTATCTCGGGCCAGTTCCAGGTCTCCAAGTCAATACCGACCCGCCCTAAACCTGGACCCAACCCTGTTTCAGGCCTGTTCTGGGTCGCCCAAGTCAAACCCGCCTCACTCCGCATGTTTGACCAGCCCTAATAGAAATATGCTCCCTCTGTCCCGGTCATTTGTTGTCCTTTGATTTTGGCACAAAGACCAAGGAAATGGGAGAGAGCCAATTATAAGATGACAAATGGACTAAATTGAATGTGAAAGATCAAATTACTCATCAAATTAAATACTAAAATAGAAAGAACAACAAATCATTGAGACACCCCAAAATGAAAAAGGACAACAAATGACCGGGACGGAGGGAGTAATTTTCTTTCTAGGGTTTCTATGAGGATTAGTATAGTTTTTCTCTAGGGTCCCCCAAACCCTCATATGAAAGGTTTGCTCAAAAACTATACTAAAATTATCAGCCAATTATTTATTCAGTGTGAAATAGCTGGATGCAACGTCAATGGCATTTATCTTTACCCTATTAACTTTTTAAAAAGCTTTTGCCCTTAGGTAAATGAATAATAACGTAGTAAGGAAATCAGACACACTAAATCTTACACTTTAGTTAATAACTCACATAATTATTGGATTACTTCTTCACGTTAAATAAAACCCTAAATATAAAATTCTACCCAAAAAAATGTTACTACGATTCATCATGAAATAGCATGGAATTTTCACACATTCTAAAATAAATCGCGTAACAGTAATAACGATCCTTTTATTTATGAATAAATACGAGTTTTTTCTAATATAATGACGGGTTTTACGTAGTAAGACGATCCTAAAGTTTATTATAGCATGAATTTTTCACACATTCTAAAATAAATCGCGTAACAGTGAATAATGATCCTTTTATTTATGAATAAATACGAGTTTTTTCTAATATAATGACCGGTTTTACGTAGTAAGACGATCCTAAAGTTTATTATAGCATGAATTTTTCACACATTCTAAAATAAATCGCGTAACAGTGAATAATGATCCTTTTATTTATGAATAAATACGAGTTTTTTCTAATATAATGACCGGTTTTACGTAGTAAGACGATCCTAAAGTTTATTATAGCATGGAATTTTCACACATTCTAAAATAAATCGCGTAACAGTAATAATGATCCTTTTATTTATGAATAAATATGAGTTTTTTCTAATATAATGACCGGTTTTACGTAGTAAGACGATCCTAAAGTTTATTATGGCCGGTGATGTAATATTGCATTAGGATAACTTTAGCTAGCTAGCTAAAAGTTACTGAATAAAGACGGTCAAATCAGCAAAAGAGTATTGCTCTTTTAATATTGGAATTAACAAGGACATTTATAAAAGTAACGTCGAGTTTTCTATAGTTATGCATGGTCACACTCCGCATAACTTGGTCTATTTATACTTTATAATATACACATGGATAAATAAAAAGCCAATAATTGAGCAAACCATTTTTGATTGTATAATACTTGCTGACAAATCAAAGTACAATAATTAAATTCTACTATAACTTAAAGCCATTTAAATTAAATTTTATCCTGTTTTCCTTGTTAAATAATAATAATAATAATAATAATAATAATAATATTATTATTATTAATATGGTATGCTTTTCACAAAACTAAGGCGACCCATATTAAGAAAATTCTTGAAGCTTTGAATGACCTTACGATAAGGCAAAAGCTATAGTCGTCATGCATGCATGCTTGCTCTTGTGAACGTTTGAAAAATCTATACATGGAAATTGTATGATTTTGCTATGGCTCTCTATTTTCTTATGAAAATTATTGTATAACCGTTTTTATAGTGTGTGCCCTAATTAAGGATATACACTAATAACCTAAATATCGAAAGAGTTTATACCTGAATTTCTCATGATAATATATTATGAATTATCTATTAACATTTAGTTTTTTGCATGTTAGAAATCTGTTAGTCATTAACAATTAATTTCGCTTGAGTCCATCTTAAACTGACTGCATTGTCATTTTCCTTATATATATATAAAATTAGGATTATCTAATGAATCTGTAGCACGAAAATAGGTCGTTTAATTTTAAGCCCGGGGACGCTTTTAAACGAAATTTTATATCATAAAAATCAATTTGAGGAAAAAGTAATGATTAGAGTTAAGATTGTTTAAAAAAGTAAAGACAACTAATGTGATTGTAAACATGTTAAAAGAGGGAGGGAGAATGAAGTTATAAGTTAGGATATACGATATTCTAATACACTCGGTCGAACTTAGAATTTTTGATAAGTTATACTCCCTCCGTTCCGGTCTTAATGATTTGTTGTCCTTTCTATTTTAGTATTTCATTTGATGAGTAATTTGATATTTCACATTCAGTTTAGTCCATTTGTCATCTTATAATTGACTCGCACCTCTTTCCTTGGTCTTTGTGCCAAAATCAAAGGATAACAAATGACCGGGACGGGGAGTAACTATGATGAAGGCATGAAGTCTTGAGTTGTAATTGGTGAATGAGATTTGGCTAAGGAAAGAATCATACTGTGATAGTCTATGGAGGGTTTCTAGGTGATACTACTTTCTCTGCTTTTCATAGTTTTATTTTAGCCTTTTTTGCTTTCAAACACCCAACACCTAACTATTGCTAGTGCTAATTTATAAACTCCACCATTGCATGTCACCAATTAAAATTACTTCTTTAGTTTATTTTATATGTATGTGTAAATTAAAATCAATGTAGGCCAAAGTATACATATTACATAATCAATTAGGAGTACTATTTTTTTACTTTTTTTCACGAAACAATAGTAAGGTAGTAGAGGGTAATTCCACACTACATGGATTATTATAAAATAATAGATTACAGATTCAAATCCGCTTCTATTATATCACAAATTCTCATTTATATGGGTCAAATAACGTGTTCCGGTGGTGAGGGATGTGATATTCCATGCACTAGAGTGGGGTTCAAACTTTACCATTTTCATCTTGCATTTACTTTTTTTCCCTTGTTATTTTTTTTCCACTAGCTTTCCTTCTTTTGGCTAATTTGTTATATGGGTCAAATAACAATTCAATAGCTTTCCTTCTTTTGGCTAATTTGTTACTTATTGCTATACCTGACAAATCGGGTCAACATGTCGGGTTCGGGTCGGATCAATTCGGGTCTTTCAATAATTTCGGGTTAGTTCGGGTCGCCTCAGGTCATTTCGGGTTTCGGGTTAGCCAGGTCTACTTATTGCAAATTTTTAGATTGTTGATGTCCATTATATATTTATGCACTTGGACTTTGTTTATATTGGGGGAAAATAAAATAACCATAAGTTGTTAATTATAAAATGAGAATTTTCAGTTAGTCCGAAGCACTTATTTACTAGTGCCTTTATATTTTAATTTTTAAATGTCACAAAATATATATGTTATACATTTTTTCATGACTTTCATTTTTTTGAATAATTACCGTTTAATATTTTTGCTACTCCAGACTTGAAATCCTGGGTTTGCCAACATGGATAGATAAAGACAATTAGCTAAGTTATTTGTGACTCCCTAAACAATTTAAGTTTTGTCTTATCTACTCATGCAAATGTTATTTAACCCGTCACATGGTTGAGAGATTTAGTGCTGTTATATTTATATCTCTTTAACTAATTATTGCGACCAAGTATTGATTGTGTGAGACCCACGTAAGCAAAAAGGACTACTTCCAAAATAAAATTACTTGCATGCATGGGAGTTATTTAATTATTGCTAATTGGTCCTCACTCCCTCCTTTATATACCTCCCTACACAACTACCCTCATTTCGTTCATTCCAAATCAAACCTTAAGAAGAAAAAATAAACATTTCATTTTCCATTTTTATTCCTCTCTATTTAACATTCAAATTGTACTAAAATTATAGTAATAATACTAATATTATTAATTGTAAATTACATGGAGAGTGAAGGATCAAGTAATAATACACAAATAATAACAAAAAAAGTATGGAATATTTTCCAAATACTTTATGCAATGGTGAAGAGAGGCATTTCAAAGAGCAAGTTAATTGTTGATCTTAACTTGCTTCTTAAGCGAGGGAACGCGTTAGCGGGTCGGGCCATCCACGGACTTGTCATTCACCATAATGCCCTTATATGCAAGTCTAACAACCTTAACAACCACTTCATTTCTCCTAAGGAGTATGAATTTAGTTGTAGCAATAGCCCCGAGTTAGGTCCATTTCAAGTCATCATGGCTCACCAGAAAAAATCTAGTTGGCTTAAGCCTAACCATAAACGTTACCGTTATAATCTCGAGGACCCTACCACTGTGGCTGCAGTGCAAAGGGTCCTTGAGATGCTTAATTCTAATGAGGGGTCCACAGCCTCCCCAGTGGGAGTGACTGGGCAAGGACAGTTTAGTTCCTTGCCCGGGTTTGGGAGTGACAAAAGTCCTCTCACTCGACAATTAAGGATAACGGATTCCCCTTTCCCGTTAAAAGATGGGAAAGGGAATGATGAGGAACAGGAGGAGGATGTCAAGGTTAATAAAGCTGCTGACGATTTTATAAAACGGTTTTATAAGAATTTGAAGATGCAAAAATCTTTGGAGTCTCCTTGCCATATATGGTCTCGTTGATACTCTTGTACTATACAATAATGCAATAATGCAATTCTATTTGACTAGCAAGTGAAGTTGTATTAAGTGGCGGAGCAAGGATTTACCCTTAGAAAGGATGAAGAATCTTAGCGGGGACAAAGAAGTAATAACATAACGTAACCTTGAAAAAAGTTCGTAAATTTTAACCAGAATTTTCGAATATTTCCTTGGCAAGCGCCTCTGCTAGCCCCCTAAATCCGCCACTGATTGTATTCTTTTGAGGCATGTAAGAAAGATCTTAATGAGAAGATCCATGGTAGTTTAATCTTCAAATTTTCAAGTTAATTACAAGGATAAATTTCAAGTCTTTTTTTTTTTATATTTTTATTTTACTTTTGACTTTGTTACCTTTAATTATGGAGTGGTTGGTTGTTGTTGTTAAGAAATACATGGATGGTCCATGAAAGAGAGAGATATGGACATACTCTTTTAAATTTGCTTTAATTTTGGAAAATGATAAATACAATCCTTAGGGTGTATTTAAGAAGCTAAAAAGAAAAATAAATACTTAATATATGTATTAATTGTATCAGTGGATATGTAATTTGGTTCTTAATTCCAAAATTAATACCAAATTTAGAAGGTATTTAATAATACAACCCTAAAAAGTGTATTTATCATTACCCTTTAATTTTTGCATAGTTTTGAGTATTATTTGGTTAACAATAAAAGTAGATATTTTACTCTTTCTTTGGTTTGATGAACTATTATTTCAAAGCGCAAAGTTAGGTGTAAGGGTGTCCACCAAATGATGGGAACTCAAAGATGTAGAGAGGAGCGTACGTGTTATATAATAATTAATAAAGTTGTAGGAAGCATATATAATAAATTAATAATTTTACGGTAATGTTTTTCGAACTCGTATTTAAACATTTAATATCTTTTATATTTGGTATTAATTTAGAAATTTAAAATTAAATTACACGAAAATCAATGGAATTAATGTATATATTAAGAGTTTCTTTTCTCATTCAGTTCCTTAAATACAACCCAATAATTTTATACTCCGTAATTAGTTCTTTTCTCTTGCTTATTGCTATTGTTATCACTAAATGAGCGTAACAAGTTATTATAAAACCGGTATATGTAGTATATGTGCTTAAAGAAACCAACTTTGGTATATATGGAGACTAAATAATTTCATTTAATTCAAAAACAAATGAAGTAAAGTAATCTGAATTGATCAATTGAATTAAACTCAAATGAGATAAAAAGAGATAAATAAATAATCGCTAAAATTAAGCAAAAGAAAAAAAAAGCAAGACGTTAGTCAATTACCATTATAAGATATTTATGTCTTTAATTATTTGACTCAAATAAGTACGTGTTCTCAATATTTCTAAGAAAATAAAATTTAATATCGCGTGCTTCAGTAGTACTGAATTAGCAATGTGTGTGAGACTGATGTTAAATACAATGAAATACAAAATTTAATATCGCGTGCTTCAGTAGTACTGAATTAACAATGTGTGTGAGACTGATATTCATCACTTTAATTATTTGACTCAAATAAGTTACTTTCTTTAAGTTTAGTTTATATTTTATAAGTTCAGTTCATAAAAGTTTTGATCGTATAAATTCAGTTCATTTATTTTATCTTTTTAATTATGTGTGAGAAGTATTATAATTAAAGATAAATAAATAATTAAAACGGCATATAACCCTAGTGCATGATGGTATATTTTTATCATGGAATTAACTTGTACCAAATTTAATCAACCTATACTTCTTTATAAAATAACAATTCACGTGAACTTGGATTTATCTCCTCAAAAAAAAAAATATCCAAATTCATGTTGATAAGTACTTGAAATAAAGCAAGAAAAATGATTGTCATTAATTTGTCCGTTTATAATATTTATGTCACTAAAAACTAATGGAATACGTACTTGTGCTTCATGTCGTCTATGCATTTTCAAAAGTGTTTTTGGCTATTATTGATTTATATATGAGTTGTTGTGTATGGATTTATCAACTTTCATTTATAATTAATATTTTTATAGTGTGAAACTCGACGTACAAAAAAAATATCAATGCTCATTTGTTATGGTTACTAGTATGGATCCCGCATATGCATGCGCGATATTTGTAGATCCTTTATTTATAATGGTACTATTTATAGACTTAAAATTGATATATTATTAATTTTTTATATTTTAATATGAGTGGAAAACTAATCAAAAGAATTGAGTAAAGTCATGAAATGTGTATTTTAATGAATTTTTTACCACAAAACTAATGATTTCAATTCTCAAATAATTTTAAAGATTTTTTTGTCACAAATTAATAATATTAGTTTATAATTTTTTTTATACAAATTAAGTACATGGTAAGTTTTTATATACGAAATTAATAATATCAATTTATTGGTTTTTCATATAGTAATTTTAGATTTATACCAATTTTATTTATTTTAATTAAAAGATTATAATTTAGTTAAAAAAAGATCATAAAGATTATAATAATTTAATACAAATTAGAGTCTTGTTTCCTTATTTAGCCAGGTTAATAGGAACGAAGCTAAGCACAAGCGGACCTAATTTTATATCTGATGTTATGATTGATTAAAATATTGTTAAAATTGATGTTTCGATCTAAGATAGAACTTGAACCTAATTACATCTCTGATGCTAACTAATGCTAAAAAAAATACAGAGTATATAATACAGTTTAAAAACTACGGGTAATAATTATTAGCTAATTATTGACTTATTGTTGTGTTTAAATGTTTTTATTAAATTAGTAATTTCTTCTCATCTATAATTGATGTACGTCGATGTACTTTGTAACTAAGTTATGTGAAAAAAGACGAGGAAATAAAGGTTAGCAAGCATGCCAATAAGTGAGGGGAAAACACGAGGAAGTTGGAACTACTTTGCTTCTAACATTTGCTTTTTATAAAGAAAAAAAGCTATCAAATGTTTTAATAATTTCATTGAGGAGTTACACTAAGATACCACTATCCACTTTATTAGTTGTCTTTGATTAGGCATATAAGAACTACTCAATTATTTAGGATATTTTGTAGTGGTTAGGGGCTCGATTTCTAACTTTTGCGAATGAAAAAACTAAACTTGTGAGAGATTCCGAAGGAAATTGCTATAGCTATTGGTAAAGGATACTATACTCATGGACCCCTGGTTAACACCAAAATGCTTAATAAAAGTACTTATGGAGAATTAATTACTGTTCTTTTGGGCTTAAAGCTACTCTCTTTAAATTTAGTTTATATTTTATAAGTTCAGTTTATAAAAGTTCTGATTGTATAAAGTCAGTTTAGAAAATTTAGTTCAATTCATACTTATTTTTCTATAAGTTCAGCTCATACATGTCAAGTTCAGAAAAATTTAACTCAATTCATACCCATTTTTCTATAAGTTCAATTGATACACTAAGATACCACTATCCACTTTATTAGTTGTATTTGATTAGGCATATAAGTACTACTCAATTATTTAGGACATTTTGCGATGGCTAGGGGCTCGATTTCTAACTCATGCGAAAGAAAAAAATTAAACTTGGGAGGAATCTACCCATTAAGTTTTCTTCAGTATCCTGAAAGAAATTGCTCTAACTGTTGATAGGGGATACTCTACTCCTTGGGCTCCTAGTTAACGCCAAAATGCTTAAATAGAAGTACTTGCGGAGAATTTGAAAAAAAATTCGTTACTTTCCGAACTCGTAAACACAAGTTATGACTTTACGGCTCCGTTTGACACGACACTTCAGATAGCTTATTTGACCAAAATTTCAGTTACCTGATTTTTTTGCAAGTATGTGACAAGTACTTCATCCATTCAACTCTACCATATTTTCTTTTTTGTCCATTCAATTCCATTCTACGACTTTCTTAAAAAAGATTGTAAAAATGACCTATTTGTCCCAATGAAAACCTCATATTTACAACTTTTGTCGCTCTTATCCCACTAGTCCACTACAAATTAACATCAAACTCCACCCTAATTAAAATAAAGCAACCTTCACACAACCATTTGCACTTTTTTTTTTTTTTTTTTTTTTTTGACAACGGTAAAAAGACGTAACTACATACAATATTGGCTTTTAGAGCCATAGTTACATCCAGAATTATTCAACGGAAAAACAAACCAAAGCACTAATAAGACTAGTACAACTGCATGACTATGGATACAACTGGTAACAAAAGTATGCTGGTGATCTTTTAAAAATAGCGGAAACTGTTCCAATCTGTTTGCTTGGTTCGTTGTCTGCCTCCGTGAAGGTGCCCCGGCCCCCTCCCCTTTTCCCCTTCCTCCATTTTCCGGCGACATGCAATGATATGGTGGTCTGATCGGACTTGGCTCGCTGCGATGATCTTTTTTCATGCATGTTCTTTTCCTGGGTAAGTGAGGGTTGAACCGGTTTTTTGTGTTCTGTTTTTGGGAGTGAGTTTGGATGGTTGAAGGTCGCCTGCCAGTGGACTAACGTTTATGGTCAGTTTCCGCTCTTTTAAAAGATCACCATTTGTGCTTCTATTACTTGTTTATTGTTACCTTAATATTTGTGCATTTTGCAATATGGTAGCGTGAAGTTGAATGGAAGAAGTGACTTATTTGATCAAATAAACTACCTGAAATGAAATATTATCTAGAGTAACATTTGAGATTTCAGGTAGCTGAAATAAATTATCTTCCCTTTATTACCCCTTCAATCTATAATATCAAATCATTATCATATCCTTTTACGTCATTTTTTTGTTACCATAAATCAGCTACCTTTTCAACTAGTTTGCCAAACATTTTTTTATAATAAATTATTTTATTAGCTCTTACTTTTCAATTACCTTTTCAAATTTCAGATAACTTTTCAAATTTCAAATAACTTTTCAACTAAATTTACCAAACAAAGTCTAAAATTTTCTAAATAAAAATTTGAATATTTCGTACAAAATGACAAACCTCCGAAATAACCTCTCCATTCTCCGAAAGAAAAAAAAAGCAACCGTTTCAAAAGATTCAGTAGTACGATACACTTGACACTTCACTGCTTTACTCTTTCACTTCAGTGATCATCATCAGTTCCATCACTCACAATTCCTCACTACAAAATTTCCCCCAATTTTAAACCCTAATTATCACTCCAAACCCAATAATCCATGGTGCTGCCGGCGGCAGTGGAGAATCTTCTCAAAATCACTGCGCGCGAGAAATCTCAGCCACCGGCGGACGCCGTCGCGCGAAAATACCTCGCCGAAATCGGCGAGGAACAATCGATCGACGTTCTCAATTCCATACGTAATTCGCGCATAATCATCAATTTCAGTGCTTTAATTGTTCACTTAGCTAAGAAGAAGAAGGACGACAAGAAGATGAATAACAATAATTGTGTCTCTCCTGCTAAGGGTTCTCCTAATTCCGTCACTACTTCTCATCGTTCCGACGCTTTCGCTTCTCCTTCTTCCAACAATAATACTCCTCCCATAGGTTATTTTTTGCTTTTTATACCTATTTTATCGTATCTCGTTATATTTCATTGATTGATAGTAATGTATTTAGTATTCAGGTTGTTACGGTTTTTATATCTATATTTTATCGTATCGGGTTATATTTCATACGGTGTGTTTAGTATTCAGGTTGTTATGAGTTTTTCTATTTGTTCCTCCGAAAATTTATTAGCCGTGTAACATGTCATCGTACACTCTAGTTAATGACAACTGGACTCTTTATCTATCGTAGGATTTTGCTTAGTTATATGTTTATTAGCTCCCGTGTAACATATCATCGTACCTTTACTAGGATGACAACTGGACTCTTTATCCGACTTAGGATTCCACTTTGTTATATACTCCGTTCTATTCAATTGTTGTCCTTTGGTTTTGTCAGAACGATCAAGAAAAAAACGGAGGGGACCAATTATTTAATGACAAGTGGACCAAATTAGGTGTAAAAGATCGAATTGCTCATCAAATACATTCCTAAAATGGAAAGAAAAAAAAAATTGACTAAGGCACCTCAAAATGGAATTGGACAACAAATGACCGAGACGGAGGGAGTATATAGTTAAGTAATTGTTGCGAATAACTCCCTCTCCTTTACGATGATCTTCCATGTTGCATAACATGGTGTCCAATGCGATAGTTTGGGCATAATTTCCGACATTTATATATTACCTTCTTTATCGAAAATGAATTTTAAAAGATTTATTGCTTATATGGGATCAAAGTTTTAAAACTTTGACTATAAAAAGTGAATGTGAACGATTTTAATGACGCGGTAGGAGTCTTCATTGGTCCGGGAGTGGACCGGACCAAACTCTCTCTAGACCGAAGACCAAATAAGGGTTAAAAGGTGGAAGACCAAATAAGGGTTAAAAGGTGGACTGTGGACAATATGGTCCGGTCGGGTCTTGACCAGAAAAATGCGTGGACAGGACCGGACGAGACCAAATGGACCAAATATGATGAGTGAGAAATAAGCAACGTTATCTTCTTACTAGATTTAAGGACATAATTACGCATCTTATAATATGTGTAAACAAATTAGAGGATAAAATCAATGATATTACAACTTTAAAGGTTTTTTCTTATATAAGTTCTGTCCACGGTTTGGTCCAGGACCGGACCGAGGACCAAAGTAGAGTAACTAGGTGAACCGTGGACCGGACCAAATAAAATATGGATGGTCCGGTCCAGTCCACTGAGTGAACACCCCAAACTGACGGGGAAGGAAATACAATTTTGTTTTTGGACGGTATACAGGAAGATTTTTTTTTTTCTTTCTTTTTTCTTATTAACCATGCGTGTAAGTTTATCTACGTGAGAAAAAGTATGAACTTTGATCATTACTTTTGTTTAGCAAAATTTGAGATATTTGCTGGTATTTTTTAGTTCTCGTTGACATGTAGTGAAAGGTTTGAACTTTGGTCATTAATTTTTTCAAATGTAATTGGAGTTCGTATTTTGCTAGTATTTGTCCGTGCTCATTGTATCTTTACTATTCCCTCCCCCCCCCCTTTCATTCTGTACATTTGCCTTTTGCACAAAGATCATAGAGAGGGAAGATGATGTGGTTTTAGACATATAAAAAGAGAAAAATAACTTGCATATAGGTAGGATTAGCAATTTGCATGTATCAAAAACGGAAATGTGAAGAAATGTCAGCGACATCCTAATTAGGAAAACGTAGAAATGACCGAGAATAAGCAAGAATTCCGGTATATTTTTCAAAAATATGAAAGAAAATTTGTTTAATATAGTGAAATGAGTTAAACACGGGAATCGGTATGCATCGAAAGGAGGAGGTATACCATCTAGTCATCTACATTATCATTTCATGCTTCTTTCCGACCTTCTCCGCTCACAAATCATTAAAATACTATTTCCCCCCCTCTTATTCGTCTTGTTTGCAAGAAAAAAAAAACATTATTTTTGTGATGTGTGAGAATAGAAGATTGGAGAATGTAATAGTATGCTAGTGATTTGTGAGAATAAAAGATTGGGGGATGTACAAAAGAGAAGGTTGATCACATTGTTTAGTACAGAGTAAGACATTAAGTTATCATATGTTTTTATATTACCCTCACTCGCTTCAATTGAATGCCGTTTGAGTTTTTCCTTGGTTCCCAGTTCTAAATTATATAACATTCATGATTGCAATTACAGATTTCATAACTGTATATTTAGGAGCTACCCTGGTTATTTCTCAAAAAGACATTATGCAAAGTTTTAACTTATTCTAGATTCTAGAATGTCTCCAATAGGCTCTATAATGTTAGCTTTAGGAATGGGTTCTTATCGAGATGCTGTATTTCATTTGGTTGATCATGTTCACTCAAAAGCTTTATCGTGTTTGCAGGAGATGTGTTACCACCAAATAAACGAAGGAGGACTTTAAATTTTCCTGGTATGACATGTCCTTAGTATCTTTATAACTTGGTACCTTACTTTATAACCCGTTCACTGTTTTAAAAATCAGAAAATGGACAATGTACGTTCCATTATATTATCCGCTAATGGAAACATTTGAAAGTAACACAGATGATGTAGTTGCATCGTTCCTGGACGAATTTGTTCCTGCATCGACTACTAGTGAGGTTATGGTTGATGCAAAAACTGAACAGTTTATCGGCTCAGCCACTGCTAGCGAGGGAAAAGCTGATATGGGGATGATGGATAGTTTAACTGATGCTTTCGCAGAACTTGAATTTAGGAAGGCATTTCTGATTTTAAATTACAAGGGGAGGTAAGGTAGTCTCATATTTTTTTTGTGTTTAATTGACTACCACAGAATTTGATGTATGTTTCTGTGCAGAGAGGAGCTTGAAGACGTAATTACTGCTGAAAAGATTCGAAACCTTAGCATGCTTGACATGAATAGTTTTGAGTTCCACATTTGGAATGATTTTGGTCGTGGTATTTGCAAGGAAAATGAGAGGAGGAAGGTATATTTTACTGCTCAGGATTGAGTTGACTGCTTCACTTAATTTTATGCTTTTCCAGTTACCAACGAAATCCTCTTATCGGCTCCTTTATTCTCGAGCAGTACCTTGATTGGGAGTCAGGAAGGTATTTCAACTATCACTGCCATGTTTATGGAGATGGAAGTTGCAGTTTCAAGGTATGGTTTATGTCTTCGTGTCCCCTGCATATGGACATATGGATAATCTTGATGCATGCTCTTCTTTATTGTGTCATAATACTATGTTTTGAGTGATCGATGATTTACATTTGTGTTCATGAAATGCTGTGGGTGTATGCCTGAAATCCCCATTATTTCCCATGGTTACATGGTAGGCTTGCTAAAGCATGTCACTTTAAATATTTTATATATTAGGGATTTCTTCTGTTATATATTTGCATTCTTTCTTTTTACGCATTTTTTAATCTTAAATCTTTTTTAATTTTTGATATGATATAGGGTCCCTTCTTGAACAAGACATCCACTCTTTTACAGAAAGAAATAGGAGCTGAAAATGTGCTCATTGTTAAATTTTTGGAGGAGCAAACAGAAAGCATAGAATCAGGATCATGGTCTGTTATGTCATGTCCTGCATTTAATAAGATTTCCCAAGAGGGAATCTTTGTTGGCCGGAAGCATTTCCAGTTCTTTGGTGAGTTCTTTTATATTCTCAGTTTTAGGTAAGTTTGTTATTAGGTTGAAATCAGAGGTTTATTATGTGATCATTCTTCTATAACCAAGGTGATTTATGTGACCGAACTCTGAAGTGTTCGGGTGTTAGTGTAACTAATACATAGGACGAGAAGTTTCCAACGAGGAAGGATGAACCCCTTGTTCTTTTTGAATGATTGTCTGAACTTCGAATTTTTTAGCTCAACTAGAGCCCCACTATGGCTCTCCCACCATGACATGTAGTAGCTTCTTATTCTTCTATAAAACTTTTGAGATGCTTCAAAATGAGCTATGCATTTTGTCCTTTAACGTGTTGTTCTTTCTTATATCCCACATAATTTTTGTAGGCCTTAGCTAAATTCACATGGACTTAAAGTTCAGTTGAGACATTATTGTATTCTTCATGATCTGATCTGGTTTGCTCGTGCTTTTCCAATGTATGTATTACTCAGTGTTTAAAGATGGTGGAAAGGCAGAGAAGAAGAAGAACCCAGCTTCGAGTCCAGTAAAGTGCTATTTTGTTAATAAAGAGGCGTTTGCCAGCTTCTTTGGTGAAGGATCTCGATTCTTCCAGAGAAGAACTATCCAGGATGCAAGGTCTATGTTTATGCACATACACAAGGCATCAAGTGTGGCAAATTATATGGCAAGGTTGAAGTGAACTCTACTTGTAAATTTTTGATTGACTTCTCAGTCTCTCTCACCAATCTGCTCTCACTAAATTATCAGGTTTTCACTCATCTTGTCAAAAACGATCACGTTAGATGTGAAATTAGATGATGTGCACGTACAAGAAATTGACGATGTGCTTTGCTTGGTATGAGTTCACTTTCTTTTCATTTTCATTAGGTTTTTCATTTATTGGATGTACATTGATGTGAATTTTGTTATTTATCCTGTGTCTTTTTTTTCAAGGACGAAGATGGCAAACCTGTTTATATGGATGTTGATAAACCTCACATACATACTGATGGAACAGGTTTTATCTCTGAAGACCTTGCATTGAAATGTCCCCTGAACTGTTTTATGGGTTTTGCTCCTGATGAAAACGACAAGGTGTGTATGCTGACTCTTGGCCTTTATGCCCATTTATAATATGGTTCTCTGGCTTATTAACCAATGATCCTGTCCCTGCGAACGTGAGGAGTGGAGGGTATACCTCTCTTCAGCACAAAGTTAGCATTGATGAAAATAGATTTTCTGACTTCATAGTTGCAAAGTGCGGATTAAAGGGCTCTGTAATGAGTTCACAGACTATTCTCATTTCTTTAGCTTGAATGATTGAAATGTGAAATTTTCTGTTTGACATCATGATCTATTCAGTTGTTTCTGTTTATTTTTTTGTACTTAGTTATTTGACTATTTCTCTCGTTGAGATATCAGTGGTGGTTGCAAGACTTAGTGTGTCAGAAGCTATCAATATTGTGTTTGGCTTTTTCTTATCAAAGCAGACTGATTCTATTTCAAGCAGATATCTCCTATTAACCTGTAGTCCATTGCCTTTGCTTACTTACAGACTGCCTTTGTTTTATACGTTTCCTTCATATTATATGTGATATAAATTACTTGCAGAGACTTCTTGGTGAATTTCCACAGACGGACAAGCATTCAGCGATGAGCCAGTTGATACCTCGTAATCCTGAGCCAGTAATTCTCAACTGTTCAAAACTCCGAGTATATGGTGTAGTTATGGTAACTTATGCTGGAAAACTATTGAACTGTTTTAATTTTCCCAACTTGTAGCCACTGCTGATACAATTTCGAATGTTCCACCAAGGGAGAGCCATCAAGGGGACTGTTCTTTTGAACCGAAAGGTATACTTTTGGCTGGTAATTGTATTCATTATTAGCAAGCATAACTATTTCCCCCTCATTTTGAATAAAATATTTTATTCTCACGCTTCCTTTAACTGAAGTTCTTTTTCCTCTCCATGGCTCCTATCTCCTCCCTGTGTCTCTTTTTAGCTTCCTCCGAAAACAATTCAAGTACGGCCATCAATGATAAAAATTAAAGCTGATGATAAGCTTGCTGGTGCACCTACACTGAATAGATTTGAGATTGTGGGCACTAGGTAAATTATTAATTGCATAGAAGTTCTGCGCTTACTTATCTGTGATGTCGATGTTGTTGTTCTATCGAATATCATCTTGATGTTTGTTACTTCCCTTGGCCCTTTATACAATATCAATATTATAATGTTTTTCTCCAAACTGATCTTGTGGTTGCTGGAGTAATTATGTAGCTTTCCCAGCTGCCCTCTGATTTGTATCTTTATTTGATTGATACGATAAATCATCCTTTTTTTTCAATTAGTGAGAAATTAAATCATTAACTTGAAAAAGTTTCTATTTATGAAGCAACAAACCTAAGAGGCCCCGACTATCAAAAAACTTGATTTCTCTTCTGCACTATGGGGGAGTACCTAAGGAATTTTTTCTGGAAAAACTGGAGGATGCTCTTAAGGATGTACAATCCATCCTATATAAGAAGCGAGCTGCATTGAAAGGTAATTATCTGGTTGTATGACTTGTATCCCGTCGCATGACTAGTGTTGATTTGCTCCAGTTGCCATTTACATACCTGTTGTCTTAATGTATATTGTTTTATGTCAGTGTAGTGCTTACTTGACAATCCAGCTTATTATGTCAAATAAATTGTACTTTTGTTAACATCAATTAACAGTTGCCATTAGCCGGGATGCTGATGAGGATTTCACAGTAGCAAGGATGATTTTATCAGGGCTTCCACTTGATGAACCCTTTCTCCAACATCGATTATCTGAGATTGTTAAAGAGGAAAGGAAAAATCTGAAGGCAGGGAAGATTCCCATCAGTAATAGTTTCTATGTGATGGGAACTGCTGATCCTACCGATACCCTAAATTGCGGCGAAGTTTGTGTCATTCTGTATGTAGCTTACATGCCATTTTACTTGAAAATGTCTGATGTTTTTACGTGAATGCAAATAGTCCTGGACTCCTGGTATATTTGTTTCCAATCATCTTTGAATGTCGTTAGTCATTTGAAGTATTTTTTGGCAATTTGCATAATTCATTAGTAAATTGCTGAATATTATCATTTTCTATTCAAAGTTGTCATTGTCATTAGTCTGTTGTAAGTACTAATTTATCATTTTCTCGTCTTCTCTTCTTCCTGTATTTTTTTTTCTTGTGTGGTTGTGATAGTTACTTTACCTTGCTTAATGATTCATTTATTGTTGTAGGGAACATGGACAAATTTCTGGTCCTGTATTGGTGTACAGGAACCCTGGCATCCATCCCGGGGACATACATGTAGTTAATGCCAGATATGTTCAAGCTTTGGAAGAAATTGTGGGAAATTCCAAATATGGGATATTTTTTCCGTCAAAAGGGCCAAGATCAATGGCTGATGAAATTGCTGGTGGGGATTATGATGGAGATATGTATTGGGTATCCAGAGACCCCGAGGTTGGCTTCTGTGGTTATTCTTTTCCTCTAATTTGTATTTTCCTGCCTTTTTTTGCTATGACTGATAAGGAATGATGAGTCAGTGTTGATTTAGAGCCTTGTCCCATTGCAACCTTGTTGCCTCTACCCTTCAACGCTTTGTTTTGTGCTGATAATTTCAGTAGTAAGCTGTCTTTCTTTTCTGCCACCCTTTGTGCAAATTTATGTACGGCTGTCAGCTTCCTTTACTCAATGTTGTGAACAGTTTGACCCCGACCATAAACCAAACAATTTGAATGTTTACTTTCACTCTATGTTGCCCGGACGCTTGAATATTACCTCTCGTACCCGTGTTGGCCACTCGACACTTGGACATGGGTAGAAAACTTGGACATTTCATTTTAGGCCAAAAGCATGATTTTTTTTCATAAAATAGCGGAATCTGCACTTGGACCACGCACCTGTGTCGGATACTTCTAACCGAGTCTGAGCAACATAGCAAGTATTTTGGCTAGTAACGGCAAATCCGCATCCCTACTTTTATGATTGTTCTGCTACCCCATAAATCATGCTTCAACTTAACCGATCATCCACTTTTCTAGTCAAGACAAACTTCAGTTTGGAGTCGAATGTAGCTAACTCTTCTATTCAATCAGGATTTCCCTTCAAGAGAATGAGAACATGATTTTCACTATATTTGTCCTAGTTCATTTTATTGTACCAAAGTCGCCATGTGTGTTTCCATTAATCATTTCATTTTATTGCACCAAAGGCGCCATGTGTGTTTCCATTAATCATGTTTGTTCATATATGCGTCAAACGGTATTTTCTTCGACTGTGTTACTTTTTGCTCTTAGGGAACACATATGAATGATATGATGAAATCTCATTGCAAAAGGCCATAATCCTGAATATTTGAAATAACCAGATGCTGTTCTGGGGATCGTATATGACATACAGTTATAAGTTATGGGGTGGGGGAAGAATATTTCTGTGACACAGTTTCCATACTTTCCAACAAGTCATAAGACCATTGCTAGTTCTAGGGCGGCGAAGGAAAAGGGGGATTTTCCTATATGGCCAGTATAGATTTTTCTTGGATTAGTAGACCAAGGCAACACAATGCATTATTCTTGCTGTGTATTGGTATCTCTTCTTAATCTGTCTTTATTATAAATAGAATATGTTCTGATTATTCTCGTTTGTAGCTTCTTGCAAAATTCAAACCAAGTCCACCATGGGAAGGCTGCCCTTCTTCACTTAGCTCATCTAGCAGGAAAGTTGATGGCCTACCAGATGAAGTGTTGGAGCGTGAGCTTTTTCGTCTGTATTTGAGGTCGAGGTTTCAGCCAAGGTCCGTTTTAGTTTAATGGTTTCTCTAAGAAATTTCTGTTCATTAACTATTGCATGTGAATATTTTTCTCCTGTATTTACTCATGACAATATAATAAATTCCCCAATTGTCAACCTGTATGATTTGTATGATTATTATGAACCTCATGATGCCATGGCATTTGTGATTGCAAGCCATTACATTTGCCGTCCTTGATTAAAAGTTAAAAAAAATATTTATTGTCTTCAAAGAGCTCGCTTATTTGTTTTTACCGTGACAGCTTGTTTGGCATCAAGTAAATACATTATGACAATGGTAATGGGAAAATGCTAACATTATTTATTGATAACGGACAAACTATAAGATATTTACACTGGTGATAGGGGGTAATGAAACCACAGTAAGTGCTAATAGGTGCAAGTCAATGTCAGAATAAAAGTTTAGGAATATATTCACTAGCACATTCCCTCCAGAAAATTTCATCAAAACTTGTATAAACCACCTTATAGTAATATTAGGTAAAACCACTTTACCGAAAAATCTAAGTGACCCCTTACATGATATTTTTTTTTAGCTTTTTGTGTAACTCAAATTCTCAAGGGACCCTTTTTGGTTATTGATCAATTGTCATACTGTTTTCACCATTTTACTAACGAAGGTGTTTAGTTGGTAACCATTCTATAAAATTAGTGAAATCACTGCAAGTAGTTCTTTTGGATTTAGTGTCATGTGGTTTGACGTTTAGTTATTGTAAGACTGTTCTTCAAGAGAGCTAGTAGGTGCACTTTATAACAAACTTAAAGCTTGGAGTAGCCACAATTAGAAACTAGGCGACAATGCTAGAATAGCTACACTCTATCCCTTCTCAACTAAAGGTGCTAATTTAAATTGCCTCCACTTAATATGGGTTATTTAGATGGCATTTGTCCCCCTCAATGTCCTCTTGGTTTCGTATTTACACGTTAGAGACAAGTGAATGACTGAATGGTAGTGAATTTTGTAGTTTTAGAAACATATACACATGCTCAGACATTATTGTTGCGTTATCTGTCAGGCATAGAAAGCTGATTGTCTTAATCCTATATGGATTAGCCTTGAATGCATCAACAAAAAATTATTTGCTTTGTGCTCTTAAATGTGGGATTAGAATCTCTTAAATGTGCTCTTAAGTAAATTGTGTTCTAATACTGGGGTTGCATATTCAGCAAGGCTATGGGTGTGGCAGCAGATTGTTGGAGTGTATACATGGATAGACTATTGACACTGGGAGATGAAAGCTCCGGTGAGAAAGAGTGTGTAAGGCAAAAAATTTTGAAGCTTATTGATAGGTATTATGATGCTTTGGATGCACCAAAGAAAGGGATAAAGGTTAGTTTAAGCTTTAGTGTATTAATTATTTGGAAAAAAGCGTTTCAAGTGTATTGTTTTTCATTCTGAGAAAACATTGAATCCTTTTGGGTAATTTAGCAATTTCTACTTTTCAAGTACCTTATGCAGAAGTTGTGTTTTTTCTTTCCTAATGTTTGCTCTAGGAAATGGTTAATGCCTAATGGCATCATACAAAATGGCTATTCCACCTAGAGCTGTCAAAACAATGACACGACATGAATCCGACACAAAATTAACGGGTTTGGGTTGAGGTTTAATGACCCATTTATGTAAGTGGGTCGACACGAGATTTAATTGGGTCCGGTTTGGGTTGAGCTTTCTATACACGAACTCGACATGGATGACCTATTACTAAATTAATCCTAATTTTTCTTGATCCTTCATCACATAAATGTATGTACAGTTTCCAAATATTGATATGAGTCATATGACACGAAAACAAGACACGAACCTGACACAAAATTAACAGGTTAGGGTTGAGGCTTGATGACCCATTTATGTTGGGCCGGGTTTGGATTGAAGGGCTCATGATCTGTTTACATTTGACACGAACACGAACCCCATACGTTCCGATCTATTTGCCAGTTCTAAATTTCCACCCACTTCTCATAAAAAAAAGGTGAAGTGTTACTTGTGAGAAAATGTGTAATTTTGAAAGTTTGCACTGCTTGCTAGCCTTGTTCTGGTCCTGCTAGAATGGTTTTAAATTAGCAAATTTTTAGGAGACTTGGCATCCCAACAGACAGTCATCTTCGGATGCCATTTACCCTTCATGGCAATTGGATTCTCGATTGTTCTCCCCCCATTTCATTTTCTGGGCATCATTTAGTATTAGGTTGTCCCAATTAGTAGGACTTTTTCTAACTATTGTGAAATAAGTCCTTGGAATTCTTATTACACTCTTACTTAAGAAATGTCATTCGTGTAATACTTTTTCTTAGTTGAATAAACTTCGAAAGTGGAAAGGCAAATTGATACTTCATCATACCTTTTCATTATTGGCTTTTGGTCAAATGGTTGCACGGTAAATGAATTGATACATTGGAGCCGGCAGTTCTGTTGTTCACATGATAGCTATCTGGCTTTGTGTTTGCTTGAAGTATGGTACATAGGGATTACTCATTTTGTCGCATTATAATGGAGTTGACAAGCGAGTGTTAGAGTTATTGTGGTTAAAACGAAGGCTAACATAAATTTCTAAGAAAGCAACACGTGATATGGCATTGTTCTGCAGTACCATGCAGGGGTTTGATGAATCAATAACGCTACTTGTAAGACTTAGGCGATGTTTCGTGTAGGCTTACTTGCACACATGATAGGTTTCGTTTCTGTTGTTGGGGCATCTGAATCTTTAAATATGAAAAAGTAGCAAGGTAAGGGGGATAGGATGTACACAGTCCTACTCTTGAGGCTGTTTCCAAATGACCCCATATGAAAATTGCGCTGAGAAGTGCATCAAAGTCCTTGTTTGATAAACTTTTTACTGCTGTATTGGCGGTTTTGATATTTAATACGAATATTATTATTGTTTTCCTGAGGATTCCCTTTCATGTCCGTACTTTGATGCAGATTGAGGTTCCACCACACTTGATGCCAGGCAAATTTCCACACCATATGGAGAGAGGGGAGAATTGTACTTACCACTCAAATTCTATTTTGGGCGAGATATATGATAAAGTAGTTAATTATAACAACAACCTTGATAAAGTCAAAGGTGAGGGTATTTTTTGGAATGATTCAGATTTTCAAAGTATTGTAACACACATTAGTCTTATTAAGGTCACATTCTTAAGGTGACTGTTTTCATTGTGCTTTTCATTTTAGTTTGGATGCTGCCATATTTCAAGGAGCAAATAGAGCAAATTCCTGCAGCATGTCGACAAGCATGGCGAGCGCTTTATGAGGAGTACAGAAGCGTAATGAGTGCTGCCATGAATGTTGGTCAGGAGTCCAAAAATGAATCTGCAATAGCAGTTTATCGATTCTACAAAAAGGTGAACACAAACCCGTATTCTCAATAAGATACAAACCCATATTTGGGCTACTTTTTAGAAGAAAATGACCATACTCCCCATTCACTCTGGCTCCAAGTAGGATTAAAAGGGAAGGAGATTAGGAAACTAGGTATCATTGTCTGAACTATTCTTCATTGTGTCAAAATTTCCTTATTCGGAATAATCAAAGAAATTTGACTATGTTTAACTTAGGTCACTGATAGATGAGAATGTTTCGTCATTAAAGTGGAAAATAGCTCAAAACTCGTGTCATTAAAGTAGAATTAGAATTGAACTAACCTAAACGTCTGAGCACCACAGTGGAAATTTATCACACACTCGTTTTGTTTCCCATATTCACTATTGGAAATAACTGAAGAAACGAAGGGAAGTTTTTGCATCACGTGACTTTGGTAACATGTTTGTAACTTGTAGTTTTGTAACTTGTGATCTTCTGAGTAGATATTGTACGGCATCAGTCCTGAAGATGAAGCTGATGAATTGGACAAAAGTCGGAAATCATGGAACGATATCCGAATTGATGCACTAGCAGTGTATGGTGCTGCCTACGAGTATGCAGCTCGCGTAAACGACCCACAGAAATGCAACTTTGCTTGGAAGGTTGCAGGCTCAGCCTTGTTCAAGATGATTATGGAGGAGCAAGGTGAGAAACCTATATGCTGCGCTCCCTCTGTTCTTCGTGAAGTGTTCCGCTAGGAACGACTAGGTTGTAGGAAATCCCTTGTGTGATTAAAAAGATCATGCAGCTTAATATTATTACTAGTAACTAATCTAAGTAAGTGAATATTTCTTACATAACATGAGAAAAAAATTGCCACTTCTGTGATACTGATGCAATGTAATATATAACACAAATTCTCATTTGTGACGGACAAAATCCGTCTATTAGAAGTGTCGCATATTAATATGATGTAATCAGTCTATTGAGAATGTCTTTGTATTAATTAATGGAATATAATGTATAACCAACTCTATTATTTACGTAACATGTAATATGAGAATTTGTATATAAATTGTCTTTCTCTGAGCGTTTCTGCAGGTTTGATATATTTTTTCAAATCATTGTATTTGAACCAATTTTTTTGGGACATTCTAAATGACGATACTTCTTTGGAAAAAAAAGAGGAGCCAATGTTTATCATCACAAGATCAATTTCCGATGTCATAATCGGTCTGGTGTAGACCTGTCAAACGGGTCAGCCGGGTCGGGTCCCGGGTCGGGTTATACGGGTCGGGCAGGTTGAATACGGGTCGGGTCAGATACGGGTTGGGTTATACGGGTCACGGGTTAGGGTTAGAATACAGGTCAAAAAATAATTTCTAACGTCTTTTTTAATCTATTTTTTTAATTAAAAAAATAATTTTTAAAAACGTAAAACATATTTAAAATTAATATTTTAATCATATTAAAAGTTTACATTAATTATATTGACATAATTATTAAATTAAAGTTTTTTTAATAATTATTTCATTATCAAGTATTGTAAAAGTTATATAAAATTGACTTTTTATTTATGTTTGTGATTTTTAATAATAAAAAAAATAAATTTTTAACAATTTTGTTCAAATATAATAAATAAATATTAATATTTTAATAAAAATCTTGATTTATCTTTGACTCAACGGGTCGGGTTTCGACCCTAAAATAACGAGTCATTTCGGATTCAGGTCAAACGGGTCACGGGTCGAAAAAACCGGGTTTGTTACCCTAAAAAACGGGTCAAGCGGGTCGGGTTTCGGGTCGGGTCGAGTTTTGACGGGTCTAGTCTGGTGCCATAAAGCTGGGATTATTGAAATTAATTGTTCTTGTTCCATCACGTTCTATATATTTAATTATCCGTCACAAGTTGAAGACGGATAATACTCCTCTCATAATAAGAATAAGGTAAGTGGAAGAGTAAGTGGGGGAGAAATGAAGCACCCCATGGATAGTGCCATTTGCATATTGTGAGAGGGACACTTGGACGGATAGTGTCCGTCTTAAGTGAGAATTTGTGATAAACTAAGATAGTCCAGCAACGCCAACAATGGTGTCTAATGGTGATATAATTAATTGATTAATTTATTAATATTAATAATGTAAAAGGAACCTATTCTATTACGCACTTCAAGTGAATATATTCCAGCCTCGCATACTTTCTCTAAATTAATTACCAACTGAATATTGTAGGCAAAATATTTAATCATAATTCATAACCTTTTAAGATCCAATATTCCTCTAATTGGCACATCTCATCTCCATCTACTAAAAAAATAGGTATTTTCGCAATTTTTCCTCAAAAAAAAAAAAAAAATCTTCGGAAATTAATGCAATTGAGTGCATTAATAAATATATTTTATTTTATTAAATTATTATCTTTTTAATTAAAATTAATCTTTTCATCAAATTATATTATTTTCATTAAACTCTAAACTATAATCTCGTAATTTAAAATTAAATAAAATTTATATAAAACTATAAATTGCTAAATCTTTTGTCGTTGCTATTATTTGCGAATTACTTGTCTCATACTACATATACTACGTATAAAACAAAATTGTATATCTCTATTAATGAAATATCACTATTATTTCTTTTGATGATTGTTAGTTATAGTTTTTTTTTTTTTTTTTTAAACAAAATACGATACGAGAAATATGAACAATTAATGAAATATCACTATTAATATAAGTAATTTATTAACAAAAAAAAACTCTATATACCGTGCATTTAGTACATGACACGAATTGTTATATCTTATACGGAGTATATGACAGTCTTATTATAAAACTAGCCAAGATAAAGAATTAATAAGGATAAGTATAGTATTGATTACTGAAGAATCATGACTACGGAGGTAAATACATGAAGGAAAATGAGATGGCGCCAGCCGGATCGGAGAGAGTATTTTATTGTATGGATCCAAGTATTCTTTCAATCACTTAATGGGTATATATTCTATATTCTAGGCACATCCACTTTATCAATTGTTTACATATAACAACGAACCACCTTCCATTCTTCCAATAATAATTTGCTCTTGCTCAAGCTGATAATAATGGAGGTTGATAAATCTACAAGTCCTAGAGTTAACAATGTTACAACTTCCAAAACTTCCGCAATCATGGACAAGGCTAAGGCTCTTGCTCAAGCTGGTTTACCAGTCATTAGCCTCTGTGCCGGGGAGCCTGACTTCGATACCCCTTCGATCATTAGTCAGGTACGTTAGTTAGTTATTGTTGTTCATCTTCCCCACCTCCGATTCATTATAATAACGAATGACATTAATACACAGGGAGGTGTAAAAGCAATTATGGTAGGTCACACAAGGTACACAGCAAATGCTGGTACTCTGCAACTTCGAACTGCTATTTCTCGCAAACTCAAAGGTAAATCAAAAATCAATAATAGTACTAAATATGCTACAACTTCGAACTGCTGCTATTTCATATGCTTTTGTTGATGCAGAGGAGAATGATATAGTTTATAGTCCTGACGAGGTTTTAGTCAGCAACGGAGCAAAGCAGTCCATCTTTCAAGCTATGTTAGCTGTCTGTTCCCCTGGCGATGAGGTATTAATATAACGTCTCATGTACGCAATTTTACTAACTTAAGACGGTTTTAAGCAATATATACTGTATGGGCATTGAAATGCAGGTCCTAATACCAGCACCATATTGGGTGAGTTATCCGGAAATGGCCAAGTTGGCGGATGCAACTCCTGTTATTCTTCCGTCTCAGATGTCCGATAACTTCTTATTAAAACCAGATGTTCTCAAGTCGAAGCTGAGTGCCAAGTCTAGGTTGTTGATCTTGTGCTCTCCTTCCAACCCTACTGGTTCTGTTTATCCTCGAGAGCTTCTCGCTCAGATCGCTCAAATCGTTGCAACCCATCCTCGACTCCTGGTACTATTACTACTACTACTGCTGCTCAAACTTGTTACAAGTTACTTTTCGTCACAAGAATAGTGAGTCGGTTTAAGCCTGATTAATTTTGTTTTCATTTGGATGAAATAGGTATTGTCTGATGAAATTTATGAGCATATTATATATGCACCAGCAACGCATACTAGCTTTGCCTCATTACCGGACATGTGGGAAAGGACTTTGACTGTCAATGGCTTTTCCAAGGTAATATTATTAACAAAATTAATTACTGAATTTGTTTTACTAATTAAGTAGAGAAATTACCCTATAAGACGGTTTATTTTACCAGTCGTAATAATTTTTCCCTGTAACTCAAATGCCATTAATAATTTTAACTATGGTTCACCATACAACGGTCTTACTAACGTCTTATTATTCTTTTAGGCCTTCGCTATGACGGGTTGGAGATTGGGGTATCTAGCAGGCCCTAAACATTTTGTTACGGCATGTGCGAAAATTCAGAGTCAGGTGTGTTTAAAAAGTTTGATTGACAAATTCCTGGTGTTTTTAGGTACAGTAATAATCTTGAGGTCACTTTAATACAGAGTATATGATATGATCATTTTCGATTTTTTGTTACCTACAATGTAGTACTCTGTACTGACTTGCGCTCAAACTTTAAATCCTGATTCTACCGCTATTTGCATGTAGTTGAGCTCATGCGCGAATAGCATATCTCAAAGTGCAGCAGAATGTGCATTAGGAATGGGTAAAGCCGGGGGAGAAGTAGTTGCAACAATGGTTACCGCCTACAAGGAACGACGTGATTTCTTGGTTCAATTTTTCAAGGATTTACAAGGTGTCAAGGTCTCCGATGCACAGGTACGTCCTTAAGTACTGATGTCACAAGTACCTTTTTATCGCAAGTAAGAATATCTGTTTTGAATAAGACCGTCCTTACGAAACCTAATTATTAGAGTAAGAGGTTACTATGTTAATATTTGGTGTGTTTTAGGGCGCATTCTACCTATTCCTTGATTTCAGCTATTATTATGGTGTTGAAGCAGAAGGGTTTGGATTGATAAATAGTTCAGAATCTCTCTGTGGCTACCTGCTTGACAAGGCTCAGGTAATGCTTTTTAAGATCGTCTCACACTCTGAAACGGTCTATTTTTATAAAAAAAGTTAAATGCTAATCGAAATGAACTAATAATAAAGAGGATTATTCTGGAGTTAATCTGTACCAACTCGAGATAACACAAACCGATTAAGGTGGCTAGTCGAAATGAACTCATCTGAATTCTGGAGTCGAACTGAAACTGCTCTGCTACTAAGATTAACATGAAATTATGCAGGTTGCATTAGTTCCCGGAGAGGCGTTCGGGGACGATAATTGTATACGGATCTCGTATGCATCATCCCTTCCAACGCTTCAAGATGCCATGCAACGGATCAAGAAGGCGTTGCTCCGACTCAAACCTCTCGTTTCTCTTGCATAACATGCGATGACTACTTATGCCTCTAGACGATGTCGATTTTATTGGTTTTGATAGCGAGAAAGGAGTTTCGTATATGTTATAAAATTTCGGTACCACCAAGATTACAATCTGTGTAATTTTCTTAAAATTTTTGAACTTTTCCCCTAGTTTTTGACTTTCAAATTGATGAACGCAAGGGATTTTGTCCTCAGAAAGACAACGACAGTCGAAAGAGCAAATTCTGATGGCAAGCTACGGCTAAAATGGTCGGACCTAGGTTCAAACAGGAATGACTCATGACTCATCTAGGCTACGGCCACAAAGGATGAGTACTCAAAAATATTCTCGACTTAGGCAAAAAAAAGCACAACCTACGCTAGGACTAATATGGTCGGACCTAGGCCTGAACAGGAAGGCCTCATCTAGGCTACGACCGCAAAAGGCGAGTACTCAAAAGTGTTCCTTATGGTTATTATGGTCGGACCTTGGTTCTAATAGTAAGAGTCTGCCCAGGCTACGGTGGAGAGGGCAAATACTAAAATCGCCTGAATCCGTTTTGTGAAATAAGAGTTGGTCGGAAAGTATTTCCAAGCATAGAAGCGACACAGAATCGAACCATATATACTTCTGAACGAGAATGTAAATTTCTGTTGAGTATTTGCCTCGGACTTTGGAGGCGCAAGCAAGGCGCGCACTTTGTGCCGGAGCACGTTGTTTACACGCGATTCCTATTCCGATTCCTTTTCAATAACAGTTTCAACTCACATTTCATTTTCGATTTTGTCTCTTTTATTTAGGATAAATAAATATTACGACTCGATTATCGAGTTTTTGACCTGTACTATACGACTGAAAGACACGAGAAGTTAATCACATACACGTACATTAAAATCGTTAAATTGAAGCCCCCGAGAAAGCATAAGATCGTATTGGGAATTGAGACAGTGACAAACAAATCCCGTGGTTGAAGGACTGAAGCTTATTTATTCATCGACGATTTGTAGCATCTTTCCATGTCGACATTGTCCTTTTAAATACCCAAAATTATGCCGACTTGGTACTACGGAGTACTTAATTTTGATTAATTTGTCTATAACAATTACTCCAACAATAACAATTAATTAATTTTGATTATTCTATTAATTTATTTACTTAATAATAATAGAAGGGTCAATATTTTACTAATCGCGTTAACAACCCACCATGTCTCATGCTCCTCGGGTATCAAATCTCTGATTCTTTGA
>VHZZ01000044.1:268919-289643 GCA_009801015.1 Silene noctiflora | reverse complement strand
TCCTCCTCAGAATCAGACATGCCCCATATGGCTGTCATAACCTTGCTTTTGTAATCTCGTTTGGCAAAGTCATGTTTTTCCTTAGATTTGATGTCATTCCATTTTGGGCATTCTTTAATTTGATGACCTTTGTCACCACACTTGAAGCAACCAACAATGGAASTAGACCTTTTCTTAGGAAAGCGATGTTTGTTAGCATTGTTGCTAAACCTTTGATGGTTTCGACCATTTATCATGCCAACAATTGTTTTAGTGAACATTGCAAACTCATCATCTTCATCCTCCTCATCACTTGAGAGAGCCAATTAGTTCATTAAGGGGTAGCTTAGATAGGTCTTTTGCCTCCTCAATAGCTGTAACCTTCGGTTGCCATTTTTCAGTGAGACTACGAAGGATCTTACGGACTAGGTCCTCGGGCTCGAAAGCCCTACCTAGACTTTTGAGGTCATTGACAATGCTAGAAAAATGAGAAGACAAACTATTTATGGACTCATCTCTTTTCATGTTGAACATTTCATATTGTTGCATGAGAAGATCGATACGATATTTCTTAACTTGAGACGTCCCCTCATAAGTAAGGCTTAGGGTATCCCAAATTTCTTTGGCCGAAATACATCCGGAGATCCGGTTAATCTCTTGTTCACCTATGCCATATTGAAGAATGGACATGGCTTTAGAGTTCTTTTCGACCTTTCTATAGTCAGCCTCGACATATTTGTCCTCACTTTTTGGGGAACTAGTGCCATCGGAGTTGGTGGTGGTAATCGCAAGGGGACCATTTTGAATGATCGACCAACATTCATAGTCGGCACCTTTGACATAGTGTTCCATGCGATGTTTCCACCAGGCATAGTTTTCTCTCTTAAAAATAGGATACTTAGTGTGTTTTGAATCGTCCATAACTATAGAATCAACTCTTTGGAATTAACCAATATCAAGAGCACGAGGCTCTGATACCAATTGAAGAGTTAGGAACGATAAACACCTAAGAGGGGGAGGGGGTGAATTAGGTGTACCTTTTTTTTAAAAAAAAAAATTCTCAATTACTTGGTTAAAGATTAACACAAGTAAGATTGTAAGGTTCACTTGAGAGACTTAATTGATTGTAAGTTCACAAGAGTTCCAGCAGGTCTAAGCAACAGTATGAATGACTGTTGCACAGAACTGACAATGAGATTGATAAGCAAGAATGCAACGATATAAAAACGTGAAAGTAAAAAAACAAAAAAGACAACAATTTTTAAAAATTGGTTCAGCTGCTACTCCGGAACCTACGTCCAACCGTTATTTTATTGYTTGTTTAGAAATTTACTCAAACTTAACTAAACCATTACAATACAAATAACTCGCCAACCTACCCCGATTGCAACTCAAACTTAAAGCTACTCCGCTTCAAGAGTTTGTAAGTTCTATCTCACAGGTTTACAGGTCTTTTTGAATCTCAGTGGTTCACTTGAATGAACATGGAGATTCGCAATTAAAGACTAAACACGAGATCATTGAACATACTCTTATGCAACGGTGAAGTGAACTGATACTTGGAGATTTTGTAGCTTTGAAAAACAAACGAAGACTTTGGAAAAACTGAAAACGATTTTGCAAATGTTTGAAGATCAAAGCTTTTAATTGCTAAACAGATTTGCAAGTGTTTTACAATTAATGCTCTTAAAAGTTTTAGCAATAAATGAGAAGAGAGGAGACTATATATAGCGTGAGAATTATAAAGAGAGTAATGTGTAATAGCCTCATTTCATCTATTGTCCAAGTGACAAAAGAGTGAACTCCACTTTAAGAAAAGAAGTATCAGATTTGCAAAGCTCAAGAGGGCTGCTTCTTTTCAAAGTAAATTGTATTTTTCATAAAATATGGGAACTCTACATTTTGCCAAAAGAGGAAAAAGTAAAAGACCCATTTTTRGCATTTTAACACAACTTTTGAGGAGTCAACTTGCAATGTAAGAGTGTTCCTTTTGCTGAAAGTATCTATCACCTTGCTCTTCAAATTTCMAACCTTTTTGAAATATAACTTTTGAAAGGTTTTGAACACTTATAATTTTTGTTCGGAAATTTCTCCATACGATAGTACCAGAAACCGTGGTGCAACAGTTTATGTTGCACGGCTTTGTAATCACTTATGCATAAAAGAGGATATGTTTAACTATCTCGTTTACAATATTCATTCTCAGGCTAGGTTATCTTTGACTTGTCTTCTTCTTGATTGTCTTGTTATCTTGATTAACTTGTGGATTGATCATTGAATGCTTTGTTTTGCTAAACAAATTAACTAAGAGGCAAACAATTAAATGACAAATGAAAAACTTGGTATCATGAACCAATGTGTGTTCTAACAATAGTTATGATGTTAAAAAAACACCCATAAATAATTGTCTAATTGTATATACCCTCATAAAAATATTGACCCACAAACTGTAAGTATGGTACTCTTATATAATACGGAGTAATATACACATAAATAATAGAGTATGAAATAGTAGAACTTATAGTATCTAGCTGTTTGTATGTTTTATCATAAGGCTTGTTATTGTAAAAGTT
Source organism: Silene noctiflora (assembly GCA_009801015.1). Classification (NCBI taxonomy): domain Eukaryota; kingdom Viridiplantae; phylum Streptophyta; class Magnoliopsida; order Caryophyllales; family Caryophyllaceae; genus Silene; species Silene noctiflora. Next base: position 287,091 of record VHZZ01000044.1, on the reverse strand, counting down.
TGCAAAAATGTGTAAGTTATGCTTTTGACTTATTGTTATTGACTTATCTTATACGGAATAAAATAATTTATGTGGTTAATATTAATTTATGTGGTTAATATTAATTGTATGTCATATATGATGCGAATAAACGGAAAAAGGAGAAAAATAGGGAGGAGAGAGAAAGGGAAATTAATTACACAAATAAGACTATACATCCAGATGTCTATGAGCATCGTACATCCAATACAACTCTAATTAAGCTTATTTGCAATTTTTTTGAGCTTTTAAGAATTTTGATTTACATTTTAATTTTTTAGGTGTTAAAATTAAAATCTTATTAGGTTTATATGTATTATTTTTGAGTTTCATTATATAATTTAATATTTTGAGTTAAATTTTTTTTATAAAGGCGGTGAGATTCTTTTCAATAAAGCTCGTAAAATGTATATAGAAGCTCAATTTTTTTTTTAATAAAGCTCGTAAAAGGTATATATAAGCTCAAATTCTTTGCTATAAAGCTCCAAATATATACAACTTGTTGTATAGTCCACTAATTGAATTAATAAAGATAGTTTTATTTTTAAAACTAATTAATTATAGAACTTTGTTTTCCTTGTGCAAATATCCCTCTTATCTCATGTTCACTAGGCATATGATAGAAAAACCGAACATAAATACATTAAGATAGTAGGTCTTACTAAGACCGTCTTAAATTAAAATCTTTCACAACCCGCATTTTATTTCTGTCTTATTTAAATTGGTTAACTTAAGACGGTTTTTACTAAAAAATTGTGAAATTGGAAACTCGTTTACGAAAGGTTTACAATTTTCAAACATAAAGATAACTAATAAATTTTATATAAAACGATTTACGTTATAAATTTTGATAAAATCATACTATTGATAGTTTTAGTCTCTCGTAAAACATGTGTTGTATAAAAAATGGTTTGAGGAGCATGTAAGTAATTGTAAAATTAATCAATGGCTTATGGTTCAAAGAAACATAATATACAAAAAAAAAAAATTGATTGTAAAAGAATATTTAAGTGCATTTTATAATAATGCAGCTCTTTTTTTTTTTAAAAAAAAAAAGGTAAATCAAGAGGCTATTATTATGTAATAATGTTAATAGATTATTTTTAGTAATTATAATATATCCTATAATTAAGCTCCTAAGTACTAATAGATTATAGTGTCTTATTTTTGGCAATTATCATAAGATAAATTTATTGAATAGACGTTTACTTAAGTAAGAAAAAAAATCAAGGAGATAGCGACATCTGTCAAGTTTAGTGGGTAGTGGTTCTTCTATTATAGTTTTATATAGATGACTATTAGTTTGAATCCATGTAATAACCACTTAGATAATTGAACCAAAACCGTATAATTGCGCAAAGAAAGATTCTATTTGGAAAGATATTTTAGAAAGCTTATTTAATTAAAATAGTTTGTTTGACCAAAATTTTAAGTGTTTGGCAAATAGGTTATTTAACCAAATAAAAATACATAAACGAAATGTTATCTAGGGTAGCATGTGAGAAAAAAAGCTACCTGCTTTTATTTTATATTCTTTTTTATCCTAAAATTTACTGTGTTAAATATTATTCTTAATAATAAATCATTTTATTTTATGTTATTTTATAAATTATCAGCTACTTTTTTTAGTTAGTCAAACAATCTTTTCAACTACCTTTTCAAATTTCAGTTAATTTTTAAAATTTTAGATATGTTTTATTTAAGTTAAATCTCGCACTAATAGTTTTAAAAATCTCACTAAAACTTGCAAGTTGCAATATTGAAAGTAATTATTAATGGGTTCACAAATCACTCACGTTTCAAGTTTGATTTATCATTTGCAAACCCTAATTATGAACTATTGACCAATGTTAGATCCTATTCTTTTATACTTAATTTTGATTAATTTAATTTAATTTGTAGAAGTTTAATTTTTCTGAGCTGAATTTGTAAGAGTTGAACTGAACTTAAATTTGCTTAACTTTTCTAAACTTAGTTTTGCTAAACTTTACGTAACTAATAAGAGTTGAACTTAATTTATAAAAGCTTAACGTTTCTGAATTTAACTTAATTTATTTTGATTAACTGAACTTAATTAAAGGGAATGACTTTAAGTACAAAAGAATCAGGCCGTAATAGATGAGAGATTGAGAGGACATTAACTAGATTTGGCAAACGGGTCAACTAGGTCGGGTTTCGATCGAGCCAGTTCGGGTCGGGTCAATTTCGGATTTGTTGGCTTCGAGTCAGGTTCGGGTCGAGTCGGGTTATTTTCGGTTTGACTATTATCAAGTTATTATTCATATCAAGGATAATAAACCATTTGCAACAACAAACATTCGGGTCGGATTATAATAAGTCGGGTCAATTTGAGTTCCGTGTCTTGAGTTCGGGTGTTAGGTCGGGTTCGAGTCGGGTCAATTTTACCATGTCTAACATAAGTCATACGGAGTAGCAACCAAGTTGATGCCTTGTAATCCGAATATTTAAAGTTCAGCCAAGTGTTGATTTCTTGTCCATACGATTGATGCCTTGATGATGATCCGTATATAAAAATAACGAATTGATTCCAAACCCTGTTCATTAAAAAAGAAACAAAAAGCACAATAATCCTAAGACACACACTTATAAAAGCAAATTAACAAATTTGAATGACTTACCCAAAAAAGTTGGGACACATTTGTCAAGCAGAATATGTCAGTGTATACCTGGTACTATCAAACAAGACAGTGGCCAATTATTCGCATATTTAGGTGTCGTTTGGTTGTCATGGTGGAATTAATCTCCCGTTAGTTTTAAAAACACGTGAATTGAAGAATTCGTGTGAATTCCTTAAAACTCGTTTGGTTAACTTGACGGAATTAAATGGACACAGGAGTTTCCAACTACCTAGGAGGGGCTAGGTAATAAAATTCCTCCATTATGGAGGAGTTGACAACTCCTAGGAAAAACGAAATCATGGGATTTTGGGCAACCAAACAACTCTATTTTGCCAATTCATGGGATTTTTCAATTCCTCCACATTTAGAGTGGCAACCAAACGAGACCTTAATTCAAGTGCGCTAGGGCATCACAACAATCGCATATTGTTATTCTTACAAATAAATGTGCTTGTTGGGAAGAAAAAAAACGTTTTATTCGTAATTAAAGGTGATTGGTGTATGTGGGTAGGTATAGGTTAGAATTCGAATTTAGAAGAGGAGGGATTTTAGTGAAGGTGAATAGATAATAGTATACGATAAATTTAGAAATAATAAAATCGAAAATTTTATAAATGCTCCGTTTTTGAAAAAAGTGTATCATGTATGCGTGTTTCGTACTGTCAAGTTATTGATGTAGAAAACCAACTCACAAACGAGATTGACGTCGATAAACTGTCGATCAAGCACATAACCATTGAAGGTAATATTTACTCACATATATATATTTCCAGAGATGTTGAATCAGGAAATTAGTGCCCCAAAATATGAGAATAACTTAAATAAGAAAAATAAAGGGGTATTTTATAAAAAGCTTAACTATGGTTATCTATATTTTAAGGGAAATGATAAATACATGCATTAATGGTATTGGTTTATGCGTAATTCAGTTCTCAAATTTTAAGTTATACTAAATTTGAAAGGTACTAAAGGCTTAAATACAATCCTTTAGGAGTATTTAAATATTACCCTATTTTTAAGCAGGGAAGTGACAAATAAACCCCATACGTTTGACACTATATGCATATTAGCCATATGTCTTTGTATTAGTGCAAATTAATTGTATTGGCTTTGTTGAAGGCATTCATGGATGACCTTGACGAGAAACCGGTTCCTTGTTTATTATCGGTTCAAGGACAATTACTCGTATAGAAAATTAGTTATGTTGTAACTTTTGTATAAATAGGCTTCATGCTGTAAGTTTTAATCAATGTAATTCTTATCAATCTTGGAGTTATTGATATGTGATCAATGTGATACGGGAGTTATTGATATGTGATTAATGTGATACGAGAGATAATGGCTATGTATAATTAATTCTGGGTCTTTTACTAAAATGACCATTTATCTCAAAGTATTTATCAATTTAACCGTTCTCAAATTCTAATTTCCATTTTAACCATTTTGAAACTTTAGAAACATAATTAATCTTGACAATGGCTTGTTTGGGAAATAAATTTGGGAAAATGACTAATTTGGTAAAAAATAATATTGAAACAATAATAAAATTAATTAATTTCTCATGATGACAAGTAGTGTTTATATATTTTTCATCAAGCTGTGAATATTGAAAGATGTCTTTTTTTTAATCTATATATTACTTATTATTATTCTAAATTTTCATTGACCATATTTAATTTTTAGATAAGAGTTACTTAAATGTAATAAAATTAACAAATATGTCATTTTATGAGAGAATAAAAAAATTAAATGAGATGATTTATAAAGGTTTTTAATATTTAAGTGTGTATTATTTTGTCCGAAAAGTCAAATTGTTAAAAAAATGGCTTCGCCCAGGCTCGAACTGGGGACCTTCAGTGTGTTAGACTGACGTGATAACCAACTACACCACGAAACCAATGTGTTCATCTAGTCAGGATTTAACTATTATTCTTATCATCTCATGGTCATGGATTTTCTTTTTTAAAATGTTAACTTTATACTTTAGCAAACTACACACATTTTATATAACATGATGTATTTATTTTTTTGCGGATCACAGAGCCGCAGATATAAATTAATGTGGCTGTTTAAGTGTATAAAACGAACGCGAAAAATAGCAAGAACTAATTGCCATTCGAATTTGTTAATCATCGACCAATCCTGTTATTAAGTACTTTTGTAAGATCATAATAGTGTACTCGTATAAGCTTACATAAATCCTTCAAATTAGCAAATATAATGCTTGATTTACTAAAAAGTGTATGCATGATAAAACATTTTAGCACACAACTAATTAGCTTTAAACCAAATCATACGATTTAATTCAAGAGTTCAATAATGCAGATTTCGAATGGCTCACCGGATCTTTTTTTTTGTTACAGAAATGCAGAAGGTTATTTACAACATGGGCGCACTTGAAATCTATCGCGATCTGTCAAAAAAAAAAACAATTATTTCCAACTTATATATTGCGGACGATATGGTTCTATTTGTTGAAGCTAATATCGAACAAGCGGCAGTTACCAATTCATTTACCGACAATTTTTGTCGAGCCTCGGGTGAAAAGGTGAGCATGGCTAGTCGCGAGTTTTCTTTTCAGCCAACACTAGGATCGATGTACAAAATGAAGTATCAAGCAAATTAGGTCTAAAAAAAACAAGTGACTTGGGTACTTATCTGGGAATGCCTACTATCAATGGTCGAGTTTCAAAAAATACTTTTGTCCAACTTGAAGAGAAATTCAACAAGCGATTAGTAGATTGGAGTACTAAACATACAAATAGCGACTTGGGTACATATTTCGCTATCTGGTCATATTACTCTTATTCATTCTACATTATCGATAATGGCCAATTATAACATGCAAATAGCGAAAAGGAAAATTATGCATTTTTGCCCAACTTATATTCTGAGATCGACACGTAAATTTCTACTTTTAAAAATATTTTTCGTCCAAAACTAGTGAAAATACTTAGATCATTTACCATACATAATACCTTCGGTGACGCTCAATTCGAGTATCAGGATGTAGACATGGCAAAACTAACCCGACCCGATTGACCCGACCAGAAAAGGCTGACCCAAGACCCGAAATGACCCGAACTACATCACCCGAATATGACCCGAAAACCCGAACAGACCCGATCCGACCCGAGCTCTTGACCCGTAACTGACCCGATCTGAAAATGACCCGGTTCTGAAACCACCCAACCCGAAAATGACCGACAAAACATAACTCTAATTGAACCAAATAGACTTGAAATGACATTTTCTCTCTTTTTCATTGACCCGAAAATGACCTGACCCAAAATAACCCGACCCGGTTACCCGAAACTGACCCGACGAACAAACCCGAAATAGACCCGAAATGACCCGAGGCGACCCGAATTAACCCTAAATTAATGAAAGACCCGAACTGGCCCGACCCGAACCCGACCAGTTGACCCGATTCTTTACAAAGTACTCAACCATGCTATTTTAAATCGTTCCTAGATTTTGTATCAGACAACTTCCTGTGTTCCTGTAGTTTAAAGTCTACTTGTCAGTACAGTCAGTCAGACACACAGATTGCTAAACTCATTTCAAATTTCAACTTAATATTTTGTAAACTTGTAAAATCATCAAATTTCAACTTATACAAAATTCAAAATCCTGCAATAAATCCCAAAAATCCATTAAATCCCATCTGAAAAAACCCATTAGCAATGTCAATTGATCATTCTGCAGAAAACCCACTTCCAAAATCTGTAGAAAATTTAATTAATTTGATTTGTGAAGAACAATGTCAACCTAAACCTGACATTAATGCAAGAAGAGAACTTGCTTCACTTGGTGAAGTGATTTCTCTGGAGATTCTTAATCAAATTAGACGTTCTAAAATCAGTAAATCTTTTGCTGGGTTTATTGTATATAAAGCTAAGGATTATAAAGCAAATAATTATAATGGTCGATTTACACAATCTCCTCAAAAAATAAGCACACTTTCTACTCAATTTTCTCGGGTTTCGGCTTCTTCAAGTTCTCAAGGTTGTTGGGTAGTTTTCATCTTAGTTATATACTTATATGTTGAGTGTTTGATGATATGATTATTGTTCTCTTGTTGTCGCAATCATTTGTTTACGTTTGATTAAGATAGCCCGTACAAAGAATTAAAAAGGGTAAACAAATGATTGTGACGGAGGGAGTATTTGCTTGCTCTGATCTGATGATTTAATTTTTGTGCAGGGAGTAATTCTTTTTCTGGTTCCACCATTTCTCCTCAGTATGGTATGCTTTTATGCGTGTTAATTAGATTTTGTTTTCGAGTTCTAATTTTGAGTATTTGTACAACCCCTACCCCGCAATTTGGGGGAACCATTGAGGCAATGTGGTAATGTTGTTGCTGCCGTGTTGTTTGTTCATGAACACTAAGTGAGGTTTTGTATCATTGTATCAAATTACTGGATTTTTGGTCAAGGTCTCTCTTGATAAGATTGCTCATTTAGTTTCTGATTTAGATACTGGATTTGCAAAGATTTTGACTTGTTTTATCGTGGTAGTTGGAAATTTTTGTTCTGTAAGTTTTGATGCTACTGATTTCGTGAGGTTATGACCTCTAGTCGGAGACACTATAAATCTATGATCATGATCACTGAATAGTACTGAGCTTTTGTATCAAGTTGTGAATGTGACAACCGGGTTTTCCATCAGCTCAAACACGCTCCCAACTTTTCAGTCAATTAGCTTTATTTATTTATTTGTTCTTATTTAGAAAAACAACAGTTTCGGGGACATGGGACGCAAATATAAATGCCTGTTTCTATTAAACAGTACTCCACATTTTATGAAGGCTTGATCTTCAGCAATGACTTAATGGATGAATTATTTAAGTGTGAAATTTTCGACAAATTCTAGTTTTGGTTAATTCAATGAGTATTGTCTTGCAATTCTTTTGGAAAAAAGGTTTGATGTGGGGTTTTATCTTTTCTTGGTTGGAGATAGGTATAGAAGATGAGTCACGGTGTCCCCATTTTCTTGCGTTAGAGGGATTTGAATTTAGGAGGCTCTTTCTGATCTTAAGTTACATAGGGAGGTAAGTATCTGCTAATGTGCCCGCCATCTACTTGGCGGATGGGAAGATACGAGGTAGACTCAGCTGCTGATTGTGCAGGAATAAGTTGGAGGAGATGGCGTCAGTTGAGGATATCCGAAGTTGGAGAGCACAAGGAGAACACCTTTCGATGGGAGCATATGAGTCTCTTATATGGAATAATCTAAGCCAGAAAATTGTTGGCATTGATCGATTTAAGGTTGCAATTTTATTCAGACTTCTGCAAATGTTAGTGCCATTGTGAATGCCGAAGAGTGTCTATATGTTTTTGTTGTCTAATTTTGTTGATCTCTACGAATGAAGGAGAACTGGTGGAACGATCTTTCTTGTTTTCATGATGTAGTGCAAAATAGCAGTCTTTTTTTCGGGGTTCTCGTAGTTTGAAAAGTGAGATACTCAAACACACAGACTTTGTACATTTGATAACCGGACCTGAACCTGTATTGACCCAGACTCATATAGACCAGACCTGTGCTAACCTGACTCGCCTGTCCTGTTCGACAGGTCTAGCTGTACCTCTAGTCTGATATTTGTTTGACTCTAAAGTAAGTTCCTTCTCTAAAATCTATATCTACTAGCCGCTCCTGCATTATATCTTGATCACACTTTTCTAGAGGAATAGTTGATTTAGGAATCAAGATTGGCATGGAAATGAGGCGCAATGTAAGTTGTCGACAGAATCAGGCTGCAGCTATGTTTGCACAAATTTTAAGCACATTTAACTGTATGTCTTTTGCAACCTATTAGGTAGGTCGTTGGTGACCATTAGTGGGTGAATGGGTGTCAAATTTTTAGTACTACTATAGCCTTGAGTTCTGATGCAACTCTAGATTCTTCTCAGATGTTTTATTTTGTGGACCTGTGGTCTTCGACTGAAGGATTTGTGTTGTTCATCATCTCCAGTTGTAAAACTTGTCAGCTACTAGCTCGTGCAGACATTCATTTGATGGATATGTCAACTACTTTTAGCTGTACCTTATACCGTCCCGTTATAAGTGATGAACGGGGGAAATTTGTCTATGGTATCCCGTTACACATTTCTAAGTCATTATATAAAATTCTGGATTTGAAATTTTTTTTCACCACCATTACATTGAGTAAAATGCTCAAAGAACGGTTTACTGAGTTCTGACTTCTGAGTTCTTGTGCACGTATTTCTGCATGGATCCGCCAATGCGTATAATTTACAAGTGACACTTCCACTCTGATTATTCATTTCTCTTGCAGTACCATGACTGGGATCCTCAAAGGAAAACTTATTACTATCATTGCCACGTTCATGCTGATGGAAGCTATGCTTTTAAGGTTTGCATAAAATTTGAGAAATCAAGCTTCATAATTCATGCAAATACTTGGCAATTTTGTTCCTGCACATCGCCTTTATCTAAGCTGTGGGTCACAAGTTTCAACTTTAAGACACTGCTGATAAATATCACTGAGCTATAGTATGTGAAATCTTAGATTCTGACTCTGATACTGCCTTTACGAACTTTGCATGATTGCCATACTTTTCTTGCATGTGCTCACTTCATTAGGTGAGTTTTAGTGAACAAGGGGTTTCAGTCCTAAAGAGATCACTGGGTGATCTGGGAAATTTGCAAAAATATTAAGTAGATTGTTGTGTTGTCTGAGTAAAGACTTGCTGACTCTTAATCAGATTGACGAAAGGCTTGATTTGAACCTTCCCCGCTCTAAAGTCGATGTGTATGTGTAAGTGTGTAACAGTGGAAATTGGATACAAAAATTTCGGCGAACATGTCAATTTGTACTCTTGATGCCTTCCTAGATTTTACAACCACCAAAACAAGTATCTATGCTTAGCCAGCACTGCAATTTACTGAAATTTCCTTTTGTTATGACTAGCAACTGATATTTAATACCATGTCGGCATGAACAGCATCATGACTGCTTGTAATTTTCATCTCTTTCTTTCTTTCTTTCTTTCTTTTTTTTTTTTTTTTTTTTTTTTTTTTAGTATTTGTCAATTTAGTGACAATGCTTTTTAGTATATTCATGTATTTTTTTCACAGCCACAACTAGCTGATGATATCTTCAACTTAACTTGGCCTTTTAAATATGCTAGACCGTTATCAATTTCCGTTATCTATTTTGGTGGCCTATGTTACTTTAGATGTACTCGCTTTATTTGTTTCTTCATTTGGTACCCTATTTTAACTGTGATCCATACTTGGTTAATGCCCTTTGAGCCTTCGTCATTGTTTGTTCCATGTTACCCTACTAGGCAGTGCCGCAGTGGACTATTGCATTGTTCAAATTCGATGTACTCTATTGTTTGGACTAATTCAGCCCGATTTTGAAGGTCACTTTATTCTTCTTTCCTCAAATTTGGAGGCTAAGTTTCTGATCTCTTATATTGTTTTCCATTCTTTCTTTTTCAGGGTCCATATCTAAACACAACCACCACTCTCCTGCATAGAGTTCTAAAAGACGAGAATGTTTTAATTGTTAAGTTTGCTGAGGACAGAACAATTGCAAATGGTCCCACTGAAATGTCATATGCCAAGTTCCGTAATCTTGCAGAAGAGGGAATTTTTCTTGGCCCAAGATGCTATCGATTTTTTGGTTAGTTCATATCAGGCAGGCCTGTATGCATCTCTTAATGATGTTTTACCTCAGTGTTTTTTCTTCTTAGAACGGGATAAAAGCGTGCTGGCAATTTACAATTTTTGATCACCATAAACATTACTCTCTGTTGCATTGGATTGTTTACGTTTTCTGTTTTAGGCAATTAGATTGTTTTGGTTTCTGTATTTTGGTATGTTTTTGCCATGTCAAATTACTAAAAAGCCTTTCATCATAATCCAACTGATAAATTTTTATCACTTGACTCCTGGTGCTCACGATCAAAGATAATCTTTGTGAATTTCCCTATGCTTGCTCAGTGTCGTAGAATGCTATAGAATCTTTGAAATTTGTCATTCGGACAAGCTTACTAGTGTTATTCCTGTGTAGCTATTTTCTTTATCCTTTTTTTCTTATTACCTTTTGTTGTAATTCCAACAGGTTGCTCCGAGAACTGTTATTTTGTTAATATGGAATCAATTTCACAGTTCTATAGAGAGAAACATATTTCCGCTGAAAAGATATCCGTGCATGCAGCAAGGTGCATCTTTATGCATGCCCACACAGTGTCCAGTCTATCAGCTTATATGGCTAGGTTTGTTAAGCTGCACAGTTTGACTCGTGACTTGCACATTGTAATGTTCAAGTTCTTTCTTGCACTACTTGCTGAGCGGTGTGTATTGTGCTGCAGGTTCTCACTTACATTGTCAAAGACTATTAAGTTAGAAGTAGATTTGGATGACGGTGTGTGTATTGAAGATATTGATGATATACCATGCAAGGCAATTATTCTATGTACCTTTGTTTACGATTATCTTTGTTGCTCTGTCGCATTTGTTGTCAGTCTTCATCTCTTTTTTTACCCTAACTTGTTTTTCATATCATGCACTTTGTAGAATGAAGATGGTTCTTTTGTGTATGGTGAAGATGGGAAACTTCAGATACAGACAGATGGAACAGGTTTCATCTCTGCTGACTTGGCTCAGAGATGCCCCGTAAATTGCTTTAAAGGAAGTTCTGCAAATGATGCTAACTTCGAGGTAATGTTTCAGTCCAGTAAAACAATTTGCCATTTTATTTTTTGTCAAGGGTATAGGTATAGGGTTAACAGAGGCATCGTTGATAGCGCATAAGTGAGCTAGCTTATCTGATTAAGTCATTGAGTGGTGGTACGTGTAACAAGGGTTCAAAACATGTAAACTGCCCCTGTGGCTCCCTTTCCAGGAAAAAATTAACATTTTTAGTATCGGTTACAAAATTATGATCCAGAATTGATCCATGCATTTATAATAACTACAATTTTTTTTGTATTGTCCTTCCAGAGATATCATGATGCTATTAAACTAGTGGATAAGTCTTTCGAACCCAACCTTGTGAAATGTCGCCAAACAGACCCAGTAAGTGCAGTTGATTTTTCTCTGTGGGTAGTGCCTCCCTTTTGCAATACTGTCTTCAATAAATATTGTATGTAATATTTCGTATGAAATTTTGCAGCCTTTATTGATCCAGTTCCGAATGTTTTGCAATGGACGTGCTGTTAAGGGAACTGTTCTGGTAAATAAACAGGTAAATCATGTTAGTGCAGTCTCTATGAAGAATCACCACCTCGCCATGCGACTATAGAAATTAACGAGCTCTTTTTTTTCCTTCACTTGTCATCGTTTCTGTTATGGAACATGTTCGCATCTACTCTTTTTGTCCCTTGCAAGTAGTTTATCTTTGTGGTTGGACCCTTTTTGTTTTAATGTAAGCATATGCGAGTGAGTTAGGGAGTCTCGCTTTCCTTATTTTACCGCACATCATGTCTAGGGAAGAATTGTAAAATATTGGTTGGACAGACTAAAGTGAAATATGTAAAATATCTCTAGGGATAGAGGTGGTATTTTGGAATAGGTTCTTAGCTATTCTGGAATATATATCACCGTTACAGATATTTGTTTTATGTGCTGTTTGATTCATGATGTTCTACTCAGCAATATTAGTATTTGTATTTTGGTTCACTGACGTTACAGGTTCCCTTTAAAATTCTTGTTTCCCTTTGAGCTTTGATTGCATTTTTAATATTAACTATCAAGGAACTCTAACCTGTTGTGTTTGTTATAGCTTCCAAAGAAGACAATCCAGATTCGGCCGTCTATGGTGAAAGTAAAGATTGATCCTAAGCTTAGTGGTGTTCCAACTGTGAACTCGTTTGAAATAGTGTCAACCAGGTATCTAATGCTCAGTCTCTTATCCAGGTTCTTTGTTTCTTTTCTAAGTGGGATGGCTGGATTCTAATGAACAGTTGTTGATCAACAAGGCATTTTAATGAGTTATATTTTGTCACTTGATAGTGGAAATCTACGATTGAAATATTATGATTCTAAATAAAGTTTTTGACTTCTCTGGACACCAGTAATCGCCCGAAGAAGTCGCGTTTATCAAGATTCTTGATCGCGTTGCTCCATTTTGGAGGTGTTCCCAGAGAATTCTTTATGGATATTCTAGAAGAAGCTATTGCTGATGCCAGAAATATGTTATCGACCATGCGTGGGGCTCTCCGAGGTAATCTTCATTGTGTTCCAGGGCTCTTCAAGTAATTTTCAAACCATTTGTCTTTGGCCAGCAAGGCTTCTTCTATGGTAGGATGAGTATGGGTGGGTTAGTTCGTGCCAGGTCATTTCTAATATGCTTTCATTCGGTGTCGGATGTTATGAGTGTGTTTTTATTGGGTCATTTCGTTCAATTTGGGGTTCAGGTCGTATTCAGGTTATTTTACTCGGATATGGGTCATATTGGGTTGGGACACTTCGTTGGGTTAGTCTTCCCCGTTTTAGGTAAGGGGGTATCAATCTTACCCTAGTGTTGAAAACTCAAACTGGCTATCTTCATTTGTCCCACAATGAAAATTGCTTGGAAAACAGCATCGATAATTATGAAATTTTTTTATCTGTGAATTTCTTTTGTGAATAAGTACAAGTGTGTATTGACTTGTGTTGTTCCGTTTTGCTTTTGCGTGTGGACAGTTGCTATTATTCATGGAGAAATGGATGATGACTTCACGGTTGCTCGGATGCTTTTGTCAGGAGTTCCACTAGAAGAGCCTTATATCCAGTGGCGCCTTCGTGTGCTAGCAAAGGAAGAGAAAAAGAGCCTCGAAGAAGGAAGGCTGCCAATCAAAGACAGTTTCTATCTTATGGGCACAGCTGATCCTGCTGGATGCCTTAAAGAAAACGAAGTTTGCATTATTCAGTGCGTCTTTACTTTTATTTTTTTACGTACATAATCTAGAAATTTGACCCTCTTAAGGCCTTGGTGTGAAAGTATAGTTACTTTTTTTGGAAGCTAACTATGGACTATGGCCGTCTATGGATCCTAGAAAACCTCTTATAAGCTGTAGAAGTCTTGAACGATGAAGCTCTGTATTTCAAGGACCAGCATGACCTTTTTAGGAACACGGCAACTTCTGATCATGAAAGGACACATAATATTTTTGTATGTTAGCACCATGATTGTAAGGTGTGGGGTTTGGTCAGCTGATTAGTGAGCAGAATGGTTGTAGTGGCAAACTAGGTAGTTCTACAAACTCAAACCCATTTTCGAATAGGGTAGGAACTAGGAAGTGTTCTATAAACTCGAACCTATTTCCCAAACCAAATCGAACACTGAACCATGTAATGCTGATTAGCAAATGGATAATATCTTGAGAGTGTGAAACTGAGACTGTAAATCCCGACATGCCCAAACCAAGTGAACATCTTTTTAATGATACATGTTACTTTGGCTTACGTATTTGGGGGGCACGTAGATGAGGTACAAATGTACATAGAATTCAGTACAATGTATGTGCATACATGGTAACTTAGGAGGCTTGAAATTAACTAGAGGGGAATAATTCTTTGTATGTCATAGAAAATGAGTCATAGAGCTGTGTATATAAGAAGGAATTTTGATGTTTGGGGCATATAACACGGAGCAATCGAAGTAGTTTTGTGTTTACTTTGGTTTTCACACATGTGGTACTGGGCTCTAGTAGCTGCACAAGGCAAATGAATGGGTATTTTGTTTGCTTGATCATCACGCTTGGTACGTTGCTCGTGTTCCCCCTGTTCTAGATGGCGATTTATCTTAGACTTCTTACTTAGTGCAAGGCGACTTACCCTAAGGCAGTATTCTTATCTTGGGGTAATACCGTAATACAAACCGAAGTCACTATAGTGGTAATTGTGAAGAGTCGTGTACACAGTTATGCATCATTGTCAATTACCCTAGGGCCTCATACAGAAATTGAGGGTTCTGAATTGGTCTGTAACTCGGGACGATTAAGATTGTATATACTGTGTTTACAGTGGATGGTGTCCTCCGGTTTACCCTTTGACTTTTGTTGAATGGTAGTCAATAATATTAACGACTTTTTTATATAGATAATATGAAAATATCTGTGTATAAATCTAATTTGTTGACTTTGTTAATGGTCATAATCGAGCCAAATGTTGACATTATAAATGTAATGGAACTTGGAAGTAGTGTTGTTACTTAGTTACGTTTCTGTGCTCAATCTATGGCAGTGATAATGGACAGATATCTGGAGACGTACTTGTTTACCGAAATCCAGGCATCCACTTTGGTGATATACGAGTTCTCAAAGCTACGCACCAGAAAGCTATAGAAGACATTGTTGGGCACTCAAAATACGGGATATTTTTTTCTACCAAAGGACGTAGGTCCTCGGGTGACAAAATGGCTGGTGGTGATTATGATGGCGATATGTATTGGGTATCTAGAAATCCAGAGGTTAGCAACTTGAGTTTAATGTTTAGGTTACTGATATATCTATGCTCTAAGGCTTATAATGTTCTCCCTCATTTTCTTTGCTTTCTACTACTGTAAATGACAAATGTTTCTCTCCCAGCTTCTAAGATATTTTAAAGCAAGTGAATCTTGGGCAAATACTTGCACTTCGCCGAATGTAATTATGAAGGGGCCAGGTGACTTTTCAGCAAGGTTTCAGCCAAGGTGACTTCCTTTTATAAATATCTTCTCATAGTTGACATTGATTTATGAATTCTTGCTTGCATGTGTTTTATTACTTTGATTCTGATGGGTTTTGTTTTAGTTTGACCCTAACCAAATCGCCTGACTCGAAGGAATTATTAATCTTAATGCTGTCGAATTTTGCTTGACCAGAAACCACCAGGTCTCAGTAATGACCCGGTATAAAACGACCAATTTGATATTACACCCAAGTTTTCTACATAACAAATGACACATATGGTAATAATCAAAGAATGATATGTCCATTTTAGAACGAGATTGCCTGACCAAGAATTATTGACGCAAAATGACCCAAGCGGACCTAAAGTGCTTAATATAACTGAAAATGACCCTGATACTATGGAGGGAACTTATAACCTTCAAGTTTATTTCCTATGTCATAAATTCAAACCCGCAGTTAGCGTGTTCATTTTGTTTATCGCACCTTCCCCCCGTGATCGTGAAGTTGTGGGTGACTTGTCTGCTCAAATTGCTCATTTTGATTTATTCTCAGTAAAGCGATGGCCATTGCAGCTGATAGCTGGCTAAGCTTCATGGATCGTCTGTTGACCTTAGAACATGAATGTGATGATGAGAAAAACATCTTGAGGAAGAAGATGCTCCAGTTGGTTGATATATATTATGATGCTTTGGATGCTCTGGAAAAGGGATTAGAGGTTTGTTCTTTTATCCTGTTTTTCGGGAACATATTACAAGGTGAGAATATCTTAACTAGAAAGCGTCACTTTTACTCCCTATATGCAGGTTAATGTTCCAAAAGAATTGGTTCCAGCAAAATTTCCTCATTATATGGGAAGAGGAAATATTTCCACTTACATTTCCAAATCAGTCTTGGGAGAAATCTTTGATAGAGCAGATAAACTAAAATTAGACGAATGTTCGGTCCCAGGTCCATTTCTTTTTTTATCGTTAAACTATGACAACTTCTCGTGCTTTCGCTATTAGTTGGTAATGGTCTTTTTATTAGTTAAATGGACTGCTTTTACATAATCACATTACAATATTAGGACTCTTTTTGTTACTTTCGAGTGACTAATAAAGGGGCAGCCCGGTGCACGATGGCGTCCCCGCTAGGCGAGGGTCTGGGGAAGGTCCCACCACAAGTAGAGGTGAGCAAAACCGTATACCCGGTAGGCCGGTACGGTTTTCCGATACGGTTTTAAAAATCGCAAAAATCACTATACGGATCCGATACGGTTTAACCGTATATACGGTTTTCGGGTACCCGGAAAAACCGTGTTTACGGAATCTGTAGATACGGATACGGCTTGGTAACAAATACCCAATTAAACATTGTAATTATTCAAGAGCTAATAAACCTATAACATAACCGCCTCTAGTGAAGGACTAATTAATATTTATTGAGAAAAGTTACTTAAAAAAACCATACAAAACATTAGAAGAGTGGGAGTTGAAAGAACTTTGCATTTTTTAATTTTTTTTATACAAAAACTTCAAACCGTGTCAGAAACCTTATATACGGTTCCATTTTTTCCCGACCCGGATACGATACGGTTTTTATAAAACCGTATCGTATACACGGATTTTCATATCGTATATACGGAAATCCGTATAACTCAAACCGTATACCGTATCGTATATTTTTGCTCACCCCTACCCACAAGGGTGTAATTGGGGCAAGCCTTGCCATTTTAGCAAGAGGCCGCTCCAAGGACTTGAACCCGTGACCTCACGGTCACAAACACCTTAACCGGTGCGCCAAAGCTCCCCTTTGAGTGAAGACACTAATAATTTCATATTTTCTTAATTACCAGTCTGGAAGATACCCAATTTTGAAGATGAAATTCCGGCAGCCCGGTTGCATTCATGGAATGATCATTATAGAACATACAGAAGCGAGATGGGTGCGGCATGCACTTTAGATGATGAATTAAAGAAGGAAAGTGCAGCATGTGTGATTCATAAATACAAACAGGTACTTGTCATTTTAGATTTTACTCGTATGTTGTCGCCTGTCGGGAATGTTTTTTTTTTTTTTTTTGCAATCTTTGGCCATTTTATTTGAACAAATTCTGATATACGGAGTAGAATTTTGGAGCGAGTATTCATTTAATAAGTCACGGTGCAAATGGGTATTCAACTATTAATGAATTATTGTTTTGACAGTCTTACATGTTTGTCATGCTCAGATATTATATGGAGCCGATGATCTTGACAAGAGCCCTCGGTCCTGGGACGATATACGTCTTGATGCTCTAGCACTCTACCGCGTTACATATGACCATGCAATACAAACGGGAAAAGCTAGTTACTGCAGATTTGCTTGGATAGTTGCTAGTTCGGCTTTGTTGAAGGCATTTGTCGATGACCAAAGCGGGAAGCCAGTAACATGTGTATTGTCAGTTCTTCGGCAGTTAGTCATCTAGAAACAAAGTCTCTAAAACAATGGTCTTGATATATTTTTGTATAGGTCATAGGTGTAGTCAGTAGATGTTCCCATCTCGATCAATATATAGCAATAATCATTCTACTGCCCTTACTGAAGCATGTGTAGATTGGCATTTTGGCGGCGGCGACGATGAGGAATTAGAAATTAGCCCTGTACTACCTCAAATGTAAGAAATTAGCAATCTACATTCATGTTTGTATAATGAGATCAATGTAATTAGTGACTGTTTATTTGTGACATCTGTTATTTTGTCCAGTTAGTAGTCTCCGGAAAACCGTTTCAAGAAACGCACTCCGGAACCCATGAGCACTTAGATCAACTAGCAAGGGGTTGTTCTAGCTTAACCAGAGGTCTCGTGTTCGAGCCCTGGGAACGCAGCAGTGTTGAAACTCATGAGGGAGAGCTTTACCGCCCTAG
>VHZZ01000044.1:175104-209012 GCA_009801015.1 Silene noctiflora | reverse complement strand
AAAGCTAAATCGTTATTTTCTCAAAATATATTTAAATATATGCTTGAAAATGATTGTTTTAATAAACAAATATAGCAAATTTTCATTTTGATTGTTTATTAATATTGTGTAATTTTCAATATGTCAATGTTGATGTGGATTGGTCAATAAAGTCAATAAGTCAAACATATGCATAGTGTAATAACAAGTATTTGCGTTTGGCAAAAAAAAAAAAACTTATTTAACAAAAAAAAAACTATCTGAAATGAAATGCTATCTAGAGTAGCATTTAAAATTTCAGGTACCTGATTTGCTTTTATTTCACTTTTTTACCTTTTAAACATATACTATTAAATAATTATCATATCTTTTTACGTCATTCCACCAAAATCAGTTACCTTTTCAGCTAATTTGTCAAACAAATATTTATTTTATATAATCAGGTACCTTGTCGACTCCTAATTTCCAGCTACCTTACGAGTTAATTTTTTCAGATTTCAGTAAGCTTTTCATTTTTCAGCTACCTTTTCAGTTAATTTTACGAAACAGAACCTAATACTCCATATGTTCCAATAAACTTAGTTTCCCCAAATAATTACCAAGCTTTTATTCATTGTCCGGCTATCTATGTAGATAACTACTAAAATTAAAATTTCGAAGTTTATTAAGATGCGATATTAAATGTTTAATGAATTTTGTTCTCATTTTATTAATATGAGACACTTATCAAAGTATAAAATCGAGTTTAGAATTCCAACCATCGGTTTAAACTTTTAATTAAGATAGTTTCTTAACATGGTATTAGAGTCATTGACTAAAAAGTCACAGGTTCAAACATCCCCCTCTCCCCTTGTGGAATATGAAGCACCAGGTATGAGAATGCCTACTGTTACGTTCACACTTCAAGCCCAAAGGGTATTCGTGTAAAGGGCATGTTAGAGTATAAAACCGAAATAAAAAAGTACTATGGTGGTGAAAGTACTTGATCGCACGCAATTCACAAAGTAATCCTATGGAATAATTTAGTTAATAATAAAACTAGTATAGTTCCCGTGCAAATGCACAGTAGTTTAGATACAGATATTTGAGAATTTTACAATTAATCAAACTAATGCAATTTACCTCCATTTTGAAAAGGGTAGAAAATTTGCATATATAATTCTAAGGAGATATTTTATTAGCCTTATTTATGTAAAAGTTAAACAATGATTAATGTTATAAAATTAATTAGAACATAAAAAATTGTTTAATTGTAAATATAGATAGTCAACATTAACTAATTAGGAAATAAATATTGTTTAGCAGAATATCACTCTTGCGGAAAATTTGAGCGGGAGAATTTAGAGATGTGTTAATCTTTTAGTATATAGGGGATTCGAATAATGGATTAAATTTGACCAACTTGAACTTAAACCTGCATATTATAGAGTTGATGCTTGGGCGCTGGATTATGAGGGATGTAGGGAGGAAATAAGAAAGACTTGGACACTTGAGTTTAAGGGATCACCGGTATTTCAGGTTACTAGAAAATTGGCAAAGGTTAGGTTGTGTATTAAGAAATGGTCATTGGACAAACGTGAGGAGTGGAAAATGAAATGGGAGGAGTTCGACAAGCGGCTTGAGGAGGGCATGAAGATGGCGATCAATGAAGGAAAAGAGGAGGTATATGACAAAGCTAACAAGGAACTCAAGGAATTCGCGATAGCGGCGGCCATCTATTGGAAGCAAAGGGCTAAGATGAGGTGGCTGGTTGAAGGAGATACCTGTACCAAATTCTTCTTTAATTGGGTTAAAGGTAGGGCGGGTCGGAATCATATCCATGGTATAAAGGATCAGGGTGGTGCATGAATATATGAACCGGAAATTGGGGGGGGGGTCTTCAGGGAGTTTTTCATGGACCTCTATAAGGCTAATGGAGTACTTTCAGATGGAGGCAATCAACCAGATTTTATATTCCGAAATTTAAAGAAAAGGGTAACAAGTGATGACGCAGACTTTTTGGAGCGACCGTTTACGGCTAAAGAGGTAAGATGTGCAGTGTTTCAGATGGGGGCTTTTAAGGCTCCAGGGCCGGATGGTATCCCGCCAGTTTTTTATCATAGATGTTGGGCGTTGGTAAAAAAGGAGATTACGAGAGCAGTGCTATATGTGTTAAATACGGGAAGGGTGTTGAAGGAAATGAATTGAACGTTTATTGCACTTATTCCGAAGGTGGATAATCCAGAAGGAGTAGGAGATTATCGACCTATTAGTCTATGTAATGTCTTTATGCGTATTGTTACCAAGTGCATTACGAATAGAATGACAAAGGTCATGGGATACCTGGTGAGTGAATTCCAGAATGCGTTTATTCCAGGGAGACATATTAGTGATAAGATCCTTCTAGCAAATGAGGCTATTCATAAAGTAACAAATCACAGGAAAGGAAAAAACGGGATATGTGTGTTTAAAGCGGATATGAGCAAAGCTTATGATCGTGTTAGGTGGGATTTTCTGGAAAAGGTGTTGGAACATTTCGGTTTTCCAGCTAGTTTTGTTGGGTTAATTATGAACTGTATTTCCTCGGTGTCGTATGAGGTCCTCTTTAATGGTACTCCATTAAATAGTTTTCGACCAAAGTGCGGGCTAAGGCAGGGAGACCCCTTATCACCTTATCTGTTTGTGTTATGTACGGAAGTCCTTGGGGCAAATATTGAAAATGCTCAATGCTTGGATAAGGTGAGGGGGATTAGACTTTGTAGAGGAGTACAACCTTTAACGCATTTGTTCTTTGCTGATGATTCGGTGTTTTTCTTACAAGATGGTGGAAAATTTAAAACGGATTATGGATGCGTATTGTGAGGCATCGAGACAGAAGATTAATGATGATAAGTCGGGAATTCTGTTTAGCCCTAGCACCACGCTGACAAAGGCAAGAAGAACGTTAAAAATTTTGAATATTAGGAATAATAAGGGGATTAGGAAGTATTTGGGAATACCAGCGGATTTTCAATCGTCTAAGAAGGGCATTTTTTCAGGATTAGTGGATAGTGTTATGAAGAGGATTTCGTCCTGGAATGGAATTTTTCTCGCACCAGTGGGCCGCCTTGCTTTGATCTCGTCTGTCCTATCAAATCTTTCAAATTTCATTCTATCGGTATTCAAAATACCGGTAAGTGTGGCAAGAAAGATAAATTCTCTCCTGTCACATTTTTGGTGGCCGGATGTAGATTGGGCAAAAACATTCACTGGTGTAGTGGAAAGTTCCTGAGTTTACCAAAAAGTAAGGGCGGGTTGGGTATTCGGAACATTGAAACCCTGAACAAGGCGTTGTTGGCAAAACATGGGTGGAGAATGATATCGGGGGATAACTCATATTTTTCTACTGTTTTTAGGAGTAAAGTGTTTGGAAAAAACTTAGTGAGTCAGGGTATAAAGCTGAGGAAATGCTTGAATTCGTCGTGGGGTACGAAAGGCATAATGTATGGTCTGGATTTAATTATGAAGAATGTTGGTTGGAAGCCGGGTATTCAATCAGAAATGAATGTATGGGAGGCAAATTGGGTCAATGGAAGAGTTCCTGAGCCTAATGATTATTTACTGGATCATCGCTTCCATCATTTACGTTCGATCCAGGTAAGAGATCTAATTCTTCAGTCTAATTCCTGGAATGAAGCACTAATTATGTATTTATTTAAAGAGGAGTACGCGAATCAAATACTATCAACTCCACTCTTTGATCATCGGAAGAAGGATGAGGTTTTTTGGATTCACACAGATGATGGGAAATTTACGGTTAAGAGTGGATATGGTGTGTTGTTTGAGGAATGGATAGAGCTGAAAGGAACGAGACGGGATAAGCTGAGGATATCTAGACATGGGAAGGAGTTTTGTAGGAGAAAACTATGGCATCTCCCAGGCCCGAGCAAATGGAAGGTGTTGATATGGAAGATTCTAACTAATACTCTGCCTGTGGGGGAGGAATTTAGGAAGTGGGGTATGGTGGGAAAGGATAAGTGTGGAATAGGCTGTAATGAGGGTTATGAAACTTTGGATCATGTATTCCGTGATTGTGAGGTTATTAAACGGTTATGGGCTGGGTCAGACCTTGGAATAAGGGTTGATCTATCATCGGGGATGGGTGTTGGGGACTGGATTATCAACTGGATTAGTTATTTAGGTAAATTGGATGGTGGGGAGGATAAGGTGGTTATGTTTATGGCGTTACTTTGGGGGATTTGGTCCGTCCGGAATTGTGTTTGTTTTAGAGGAGGGGTGGTGGTACCGCGGGTTTTTTATCAAGCATGTATGGAAATGGTGACTTTGGTTAGTAAAGCAAGAAAT
The DNA here is from genome assembly GCA_009801015.1 of Silene noctiflora. Taxonomy (NCBI): domain Eukaryota; kingdom Viridiplantae; phylum Streptophyta; class Magnoliopsida; order Caryophyllales; family Caryophyllaceae; genus Silene; species Silene noctiflora. Next base: position 204,710 of record VHZZ01000044.1, on the reverse strand, counting down.
CAAAATTTGAGAAGTTTATCCGTGATTCCGGGGAAAGGGAACTTGGATTGTCAGGATCAGGGCTCCTTGGATATGTATACGAGAACTTTGTTGAGGGAGGGAAATCTCTTTTTCATCATTGGGAGCAGGGGATGTTCCAACAATGTCAGAGTAAAGGTAGATGCAAGCTGGAAGGATATTCGGGTGGCAACGGTGGGATGGGCGGCCTATCGTTGGGGTGTGGCGACACCGCAACAGCATGGGTTTAGAATTCGGGCGGAATCACCATTACAGGCGGAAGCAATAGCTATCAGGGAAGCTTTAATATGGGCCAAGGAGAGAGGTTTCCTACATCTCACGGTATTATCTGATTGCTTACAATGTCTGAATCAGCTAGTGGGGCTTGATAAAGATCACCATCAAATTGCTGACATCCTCAAGGAGATTCTTTCGCTAGCTCAGTCGTTTCACTGTCTCAGTTTTAGTTACATATCTAGGAAGTTAAATAGTATAGCTCATAATAGAGCAAAGGAAGCACTGGGTGTGTAATTCCTATTTTTACAAAAAAAAAAAAAAAAAAAAAAAAAAAAAGTCATTAGTCAATAGTCAATACCTTAACAAACGTGTTTTATTTAAATAAACAGTCGTGTTTTGTTTTATAATAGTAAGAAATATGTAGATGATAGATATGTATTGATAATTTCATATGCACCAATTCAATGTCATTATTACTTGTGCAAATGGTGATTATGCATAGTATTTTGTTTTCAATGGTGGATAACGATCTTACACAATAACTACTGTTTGAATAAATTTATGTAATAACGAGGTCTTGACGGCCTTTCACTCGTGACCAAACCACTATTTGCTACAAAGCCAATCAGGAGGAGCTTATCTAGTAGTAAAGGTAACATTTGTTATTCCGAATTTTAAAAAAATTGTTAAAATTATTGACTATTATGCTACCCTAATATTCTTAAAACACGAGAGTTTTATGCAAGTATAAAAAAACATGTAAAAATTTCACTACCCCAAATTTTATTTCTTGGTTTGGTCTTGATTAGCCATCTCGAGCTTTTTTTTAGCATATTTATATTTATATTAGGCGGTTTTACATTAAGACTATTATAAAAATGTATAACATATGGAGTTGATGTTGGTTGAATTGGTATTTTATAAATGTATTATGTATATACGTATAGTTATTTCAAATTTGACTAATTATCTTTCTTAATATCATATCATAGAAAATTATGCAAGGTTTAAAAGTTTTCATGAATACAGTCAAAAATCCTCAACTATAAACACATTAGATAAACAGCGGCGGATTTATGGGGAGGCTAGACATTGAGAATTTCGAATTTCTTACTTAACTTTTTTTAATTTTTTTGAGGTTTACTTTATGTAATTACCATTTCATCTCTACTGGAATTTTTCGCCCTCTAACGAAAAATCCTGGCTCCACCACCGTTAAATATGTAGTTGTCAGAAATCCGAGGACTTATTAGATCATAGATTCGTAGTCACCTATTCCGTTTATATTGTTCTCATTATTTCATGTTGGTAATGTTATGAATCTTATGATTATCAATTTTGACCCTTTTTTCCAATGAATCAGTTATTTGTTGTGCTATTTTATTTTAGGTGTCTCAGTCAATTGTTATCTTTTCTATTTTAGGATTGTATTTAAAGAGTAATTTGCTCATTCATATTAAAACTTGGTCCACTTGCCATCTTATAATGACTCCCTCTTATTTTCTTAGTTTTTGTACCAAAATCAAAGAATAACAATTGACCGGAACAGAAGAAGTATTAATAAATATTAGTAACTTTAACAAATTTAACAAGACAACGTAGTTGATTTTCAATACATTATTTTTACTCAACGCAATACGCTCCAAACTATTTCACCCCATTCCTTACTTGAGTTTAGTTACAAACTTTAACATTTACATCTATATTCTATACATAATCCCTAATCAAAATTGGCTGGTGTGAGTGGTAAGGGCTCTCATCTCTTAAACAAATGGTCAAGAGTTCGATTCTTGACTCTTGCGAATGAAAAGGTCAAATTTGGGAGGGGTCAACCCATTAAATTGCCTTCAGTACCCCGAAGGAGATTGCCCCAGCTGTCGGTAGGGGATACTCTTTGTCAACACAAAAAAATAATTGACGAAATTTCGCAGGGAGAGATTCCCAAAGATAAGATTGATGAAGTTTCAAACTAATAAAACAAAAAATTACTCTCTTTAATTCTAGATAACCTTCCTTTTTTTTTTATACAAGAAATAATAAAGAAAATTTGAAACATACAAAATACACTATCCCACATACAAAAAACAAAACAGTGAAGGTTATCTAAAATTGAAGGGAGTACTTTGTAAATACCACAATAAGATGTAATTATCTAATTGTTTTTCTTTTTGGGCTCAGTCGTACTATGTCGCAAATGAGAATCAAACTCCTAACTTCATTGTTGGGATAAAAGAACTCTTATCACTTAAGTTAACTCTTGTTCTCATCATGTAATTATATAATTGTAAAAAGGTACTTAATTAGCACTACATTATTTTTCTAAAACATGATTAAGGCCTTGTTCTTTTCGGCTTAATTTCAGCTCACTTCAGCCCACTTCAGCTCAATTTAGTTCAGCTCAGCTTATTTCAGCTCTATTTATCTCAACATATTTCAATTCAGTTCAGCTCATTTCAACTCACTTTAATTTAGCTCAACTCCATTCAATCGAAAAGAACGTGCCTAAAGGTAGTAAATGGGAATGTAAAAGGTGAAGTTATTATAAGATTAAGGAGGTGATAAGAACTAATTAGCTAACCATACATCACTAACCATTAACCAACTTGCTTTCTCAAATTTCCAGGCAAATTCTAGTTAGCGCAGCAAGCACTCATATACTCCCTCGGTCCCGGTCATTTGTTGTCCTTTGGTTTTGACACAAAAAACAAGGAAAGAGGAGGGAGTCAATTATAAGATGACAAGTGGACTAAATTGAATGTGAAAGATCAAATTACTCATCAAATGCAATCTTAAAATAGTAAGGACAACAATTGACTAAGACACCCAAAAATGGAAAAAGACAACAAATGAGCGGGATGGAGGTAGTATTAGTTAGATAGTGTGATCATACTATTATAATGAAAAGTTAGGTCACGTTTTATTTGGTACATTATTAAATTGATTGTAATGCATGTGAAAGCATATAAAATTCAATACCTTTTGTATAAGAAGGTTTTATTTTAAATTAGTATAAAATCACCTTACAAATTATACTTAAAAGTTAAAACATTTTTTCATAACTACTCTTATGAACTAAGAGTGTTTTGGGAAGGGGTACTTTTATCTTTAGTTAATAGATTATTTTACACTAATTTAGTATAAAACCGTTTTACCCAAGACCAACTCAATTAGTATCACCATTTTCATACGGTATACATAATGCCATTCTCAAATGCTTTCAATGCTTTATTATGTCGTACGTTCTTGAAAAATTATTTTATTCTTCATGCATTTTCATATTTAAGACGGAAAATAAGAAAAATGAGGGTCTAGATAAATATAGAGTGGTGGTTAGGGAATATACAACGATGGATAGAGAATTAGTTGTAAAAAAAATACAAGGTGGTAGATTGTATAAATAGGCAAATTCGTGGTGGTTATATGTAATTTGTCCATTATCTTGATTAATCAAAACTGTATTATTAAATCAGTTTTCTTAACGTGTGTCGTAAGAACATACGATAAAAAGTTATTTAAGGAGATATTTGTAAGATTCAATAATCATGAGAAATAAATAGATATACTCATAGTTCAGTGCAGATCCTCTCTCCCATTTCATGTCTCATCTTGTATCCAATCACTTTTCCTATTGACACATAAGTCATTTAATATATATTATTACTATTTTTATTATCTTATGTGTGATATGTCAAGATCTTAAGGTAATGAGATATAAGATGAGACATAAAATAAGACAGATAATCTAAACTGCTCATTGTTACCACTTTATCGAGGAATCTTAAATATATTTCCTTATATATCTTCTTGTCACGTGCCTAGGACACATACATGATAGAAAACCCTTGTTGAATTTAGCATTATGCAAAGGTATATTTTATAGGTTTCCTTTTTATTTCTTTTAGAGGTTTCTTTCTTTAAAGTTGACTAAATAATTGAGATCAAACTAGTTTAGATCCCACGCAATAAATGCGCGATATTTATAGAGTTTTTATTTTTATATTAGCTAATCATGCTAAATTAACATCTCATTAGTTTTTTATATTTCATGTTATTATATTTTGATATGAGAAAAAAAAATTGAAGTGTAAAATTATTCAAGAAAACCGAGTAAAATTGAACTTTAAAATAATAGTGATATCTCATTCATTGTTCATTTTTATAGTTATTGTATTTTGTTTCGAGAAAAAAAAAATCAACTGAAAATTAATCCAAGAAAATCGAGTATTGTGCTAAAATGTATTTTTTTTAAAAATTATACCACAAAATTAATGGTCCAATTTATAAATTCGCTCATTTTTTTTTTTTGCCACGAAAGTAATAAAAACGATTTATAGTTTTGTTTATGCATAGTATAAGTCAAGTCATTCTCAAATAATAACATCAATAAAAGACTTCGTATTTTATAGTTTTATATTAATATATTTTAATTAAAATATTGTAGTTTAGTATTTAGTGAAAATTATATAATTTGATGAAAAGATTAATTTTAATGAAAATAATTACATAATGAAATACATTATAATTATTAATTTCTTTATTTTGTGAATATAATTAAATTATCAATAGTTGCCTTATTTAAAAAGATGCTTTTTAGAGGGAAAATTTGTGAGTTCGCCTATTCTTTTAGTATATAGGGGATGAGTAATATTACTAAATGTTATTGTACGGGTTTGTTGTTATTTGGTGACAGAGTTTGTACTCCATAATCCGTATATAGTATTACAGTATGTTTTACACGAAAATATTGTGAGATAAACCACACAATCAGGGTGGAACTAGGAATGTAATCCATCTAGGGCTAGATCTATAAGACTTCTAAAACGTATTGGTTAAAGAAAAAATCAATAACCATTGCTCTTCCGGGGTTCAAGACACTTGGAAAGTGAAGTTTTTTTCGTACTTTGTCAAATTTTTAGGCTAAATAAAATATTAAAATTTATACTTTTACGCAAAAATAACATTATCACGAGCAGTGGTGGAGCTAGGGGGCTAGCAGGGGCGGCCGCTCCTCTGGCGGTTGAGTTTTTCGAAATTTTTAGTTAGATTTTTTGAGTTTTTTCCGAGTGTCCCTTATATTATTACCCATCCGCCCCCGCCCCCCTAAAAATTTTCACCCCCTTAAACTCAAATCCTGACTCCGTCACTGACCAGGAGACTATCTATTTGAAAAATTAGACGATACTCCGTAATAAGCTAAGATTGCAATCAAATTAGATTGTTTGATGGTTACCTTGAAGGTTGAAAACTTGAGAATGACATGTAGAAATTAAGACGTGCATGGATTAATTGTGCATGCGGCATGCCATTGCTAGTTGCTACCTACAAAGTACAAACCAACAAAGTGGGATACGCGTTTACTTTGACTTACTATTTTATCCCTTATAATTTAATTAGCAACTACTCGTATAGTCCGGCTGTCCTTTTTATTATTTGTAAGAGATATTTTAATTAAAGGTAAATAAGTGATTGAGACGAAAAAAATACTTTAAAAAAAAGCCGTCAAGTTATTTACACAAGTTATTGTCTAAAACAAGATATGAAAATGATTGAGACAGAAACAGTAACATCATTCATTATTGATAACAAAAATATGGTATCCTGGAATATGAGATGGTGTTATCGAGTGGTATCAAACAAGACTCGGTATCGATCACCATTATATCCGAAATGTACACATAGGTTAAAGCTGTCACTTGTTAATTTGTTATCTAAGTCGATGCGCTCCTTCAATGAGTTTAATCTTACCGTCTTACCGACAACAATTAGTCTCCGTCACAAGTTCGTGACGGGTCAAGTATCACCCACTTGAATAAATAAGACAAAAACAAGAGTGTCTAAAAAATGACAAATAGTTTGTCTTTATCTATTGTGGGTATTATTTAACCCGTACTCACAAGCTTGTGACGGATCATCCGTCACAAATGAGAATTTGTTTACCGACAATGTAATATTAGAACCTAAAATGGGGTGCTACTAGCTGCCCTAGTAGATTACAATAATGTACTTTATGAAATGTCAATTTTGAATAATTAACTACAAATAAATGATAAGTTGAAATTACGTTCAATTATAATAATGAATTGCACAAGTTGCATGAATAACTTGAATAATTACATCACAAATAAAGTCCAAAAGTGACTTTTTTAAGACTTTAATCAAGTTTATACTAATCAACAGCTACATTAATTTGGTACGTTAACACGCATATACTTTTTGGGCACATAATTACGAACCTGCATGCATATAATGTGAAAACTGAACTACAAATTATTACTAGAAATATATAAAAGGGTAAGTGTGTGTTTGGCCTAACTTTTAAAAATGTTTTTAGGCTTAAAAATACTTTTTGGCCAAACACATCATTATTTAAAAGCTAAAAAAGAATTTCTCAAAAGCCAAACAACCATTTTGTTGCCCATAAAAATAAAAGCAGCAATTTGTTGTTTCAGCTTTTGAAAAACACTTTTAGAAAATTAAGCTTCAAAATTAAAAACTCATTTTCAACAAGTTTGGCCAAACACGCTCTAATTTTGTTTGAACTAAATTTCTTTTGGAATTACGCGTTTCCTTGACTAACATTGTAATAACGTCAATATGGTCCATAAATATGAACTTATCTGGCCAACCTTAATTACATCGCGTAAAACACAAACACTGCCCTAAATCAGTTAGACCCTCCACATAGGTGCTCATTGGGTTCCGTAGTCACCGATTCTAGGGTTAAAGCGTCCTTCTGCACATTGATGCACACCAAAGACGGAAATGGGAATTTTCATTATTTAATGGATGATCGCTCTTGTTAACCTCCTCCGATTCACACAAAATCGTATCTCCGTCGACGTGCGGCTGCCGACTAGGACCAATAGCGACTTAGCCCGTAAAGCTTGAATTGAATTATAGATTACTCAAAAGCATAAAACTAAGGTTGACCTTAATAGTTAGGGTAACATGGAATCGGATGGAGTTTCATGTCAATTAGTTGACTACTTAACAATGTAGTACGTGATTTCACATGCCTTTGTTTTGTGTTCGACCAACCTCACAAAATCTACGGCAATTCTCAGGACAAAATTGAATTAATATAAGTTTTTTTTTCGTCCGAAACTATTTATTTAGAGTGCGTATAAAATATACACATAAAATCTATTAGGATACTCGAATTATAAGAAATGAATGAAAATATCCCTCTATTATAATAACTGTATTTGGTCAAGTTGGAAATTGAAGGGCAAAAGACTACCAAAAATCCGAGCTGCTTTTATATGACTGGGATGGACATTAGGTTGATGAATTATGAGTAGTCTATGAGGTTGTCGAAATGTATGGGCAGAGATTAAGGTGGCAGTAAAGTGATGACGGAGATGGAGGGGGGAAATTGAGATGGTTGATGCGTTGGAATTGCTTGGACGAGACTAGGGGTGTTAACGAGTCGAGTCCGAGCTTGGCCTTGCTCGGCTTGTGCTCAAGAACCAAAACTCGAGCTCTAGCCGATCTCGAGCTTGAAAAAAATGTGCTCGTTATAAAGTTTGCGAGCTTTAACGTGAGTTCGAGCCAAACTCGATCCCAAATCGAGCATATATAAAATTATTTATTTTCTTTCGATATTTTCAATAGAAAGGCTCGACGGATATACGTAAATATATGTGGCAAATCTGCGAGACATGTGATACAAAAATAAAATCATGATAAAATATATTTAAAAAATATGACCAATATCTTATGTAATAATACAAGTTCGAGCCGTTCGCGAGCTTTTCGAGTCGAGTCAGGCTTTGCTCTGCTTGACTCGTTAAGCTCTCGAGCCGAGCCCGAGCCCCAGCCCCAGCCGAGCTTTAACCGAGCCGATCTCGAGTAGCTTGCGAGCTGTCTCTTCTCATTAACACCCCTAGACGAGACTTTTGATAGGGCACTTAGTATGGAGATGAGCTTTTCAAATTATATTCTGTTAGGTGAAAAAGGGAAAAATCTGGATTATATGTGTGAAAACGGGAGAAAAGAGCACGTCAATGCCGGAAAGTTGACTTTTTTCGATGGATGTATATTTTTGGTAATTTTTTTCAAAAAGAAGAAATAAAAGGTAGTAAAAGCCCAAAAAAATAAAAGATAGGTATTCATAAATAACCCTAAATAAAAGATAGTTTCTGACAAAAAAATCGCTTAATGTAATCCATTACATTTTCCGGTTAATCTCATTACAAATTAAAGTTATTCAAATCGTAAAATCGCCTACTCGTAATAAGGTTAGGAGTTGCACAAAGTTTATAGTTAGTCTTACATTCGAGAAAAGATTGCTCTGTTCTAGATGATCAACTGCTATTTCACAATACATAAGGTCTCACTCGTGACCGTCACAAGTTTATCACGTCTCACAACCATCTGGGATATAGAGTATTTTATATAACCATCTAAGGACTGATGAGGTGAATATGAATATGATCTTTTATCATTATAATTTTTGATGATTGAAACATACAAAATTAAACAATACTAGAACTAATACAGATTCCTAGAATTTAATCTTAGAACAAACAATCTCATCTCCACAGGCAACCGGATTCCGGCAAAGGGGGCAAGAGTTGCTAAGGGACAGCCATGGAGAGATACAGGGGACATGGTAAATATGTCCACACGGTATTTCCTTACCAGTCCGCTGATAACAAAACCCTTCCATGCACACCGAACAAACCACATTGTTTGTTGTTGTTGCCACTGTCGGCATATCTGTCAGCCACATAGCGGGGGAGGATTCTGGTGCTACACTATCATCAATATGATTTATATGATTATGATTATGATTATGATTATTCGCGGTGCAAGACATATAATTTTGTGGTGGCATTGTTAGCGCTTCATCAAGATCAAAAGCTAAATCTAAGGAAAAATTTGTATAATTTTCGTAATTTGCCATATTTTCGGAAGAACAAGTTTTTTTTTTTTTTTTTTTTTGGGAGAATGGAGGGTTAAATTATTGAGTAATTGAAGGAGGCAAGTTTAGCTATTATATATAAGACTATAGAGGTCATGTTGCCCATGTTATGTAGGACAGTTATATGGTTAAAGAAAAAGATAGATTAACAAGATTTTAGTAATTGAAAATGCTCCCTTGTGACGGGTTGGATCCTTGTGAYGGATAATGCCACTCACAAAACGAATAGGGGGGACAAGGTGGGGGCACCCCMATGTGCTTTCCTCTCTCCTCTCATGGGCATTTTGTGAGATAAAAAGGTATCTGTCACAAGCTTGTGACGGATACCTTCCGTCACAAATGAGAATTTGCCTTGAAAATGTCAAGGGTGGATGTATCGAATAAGGATGCGTATTAACAACCAAGTGGGTGCTTTTAATATATGAATTTATGACTTATTTGCTGGTCTTGTTTGTCAGTCGGTTTTCCTTAAGACGGCCGACGATAACCATCGTAAGTGTACAACGGGTTAAGTATTGCCTCGTATGCATAAATGAGATAAGATTTTTGTTATTCTCTAGACCTGCCTGCTTTTTGTCTCAAATCCATTTGACCTGTTTCGTATTTAAGAAGGGTATGTGTCTTAAACAAGAATTTGCGCTTGTTTGTTAGTCCGCTGATGTACAAGCAAGGTTAATTTTATCTTAAAATCACAGTAAGATTATTTTTCAAAAACCCGCAAAGGAAATTTTTATCACAGTTGCATAAAACAAGTACTACTTCCCGATAAAAATATATCGTTCGCACATATAATATACACACAAGATCGGACTTCTGTTAGTCGTGTTTTTAGGTGCATACGTCTCCATTAAAATTCTTCTCTTTGAATCCGTGTAGTTCAGTATGGCTGTTTCGTGTTTGATTTTCAAAAATGAGGTTTCGATCAGAATTCAACCATATCTTTCGAAATTCAGTGAGATTTACCGAATCCATTTGAATAGAGTATTAGACATAAATTTTGTATAGTGGTACAAAACACTGGGGACAAGGATCTCTGAATTCTGGCATTCAAGGTCTCTCGATGTGGATCTCATAAACAACAATTAACTACGATTCTAGCTTTTAAAATCCATGTGATCGACAAAAATTCATATCGACAAATGTATATATTCCAGTATTATCCACGCACATTTTGGCATCTCTGCAGATTGATAAGCCATGTCCTTTGAGGTGCGCGATATGTGTTAAGTTCAGCAAATGTCTTGACGAGTTCTTCTCAAAGCCATGAAGGGGAAGTAGATCAGTAGATCTTCTTTTTTACCCAGAAAAGTAGCACTACAACTCCAATCACAATGGCAACAGGTGCCCATTTCCGGATCAACGCCTACAAGAGACGAGATCAACATAAACATATTTTTCATATAGAATGAGGAACCAATTTTATGCTCAACATAGTGGCATACATGTTCAGATGTTCTGTGCCATTTCAATTGAGTTAAAGACTTCATAAATTAATTACAGTTTTTTATTGTGAAGTAATAATCATTTAATGCAATTTCATGGGTTACCAAGAATTAGCAGAAGGTTAAGGGCGCTTACATTTGTTCCCCTGTCCCACCATTCTATTTAATAAACCATGTACATCGTAAAGGGAGATGTAAAGAGGGTCTGTCGAATATAGGAACTAACCTGACGATTTAGGTCTTTTGCTTTGTCAGCATAAATCCGCGATTCTGACGTTAGACGGCTGGACATTTGGCTGACCTCTACAAAATCAGAATGAAAAAAAAATGATAAAACAGAATTATAAAGGTCATCAGCTGATCAAGATTACAACAGTCGAAGCAAACACCTCATAAAACTCCTGGACAATTGAGAACTGTCTGAAAAACATTATCTCAGGACATTTTTCACCTCATAACAAAAGTCAAATTGGTCTATTCAATGAAATTGAGCAAATAAACAAGTTTGGCACTTTGGCCATATAATACAATCTAGACCCTACATATACAACTGCAAGCGTGACCTGAACTCTCGTGTAAACGGATCATTTATCATTTTAATGAAGCAAGATCCAAATGAAATTATAAAGTCAATCACAAATATAGGGACGTCATAATTTAAAGGAATTACGGCTACCTAGTATAACGAGATGAATTATCTTGCAAAGAATTAGATAAAATAGTGATCATTGTTTTTGGGATTTAATGACTATCATACAGAGTGTTAATACACAGCCAACCTAACGGGGAAGAAAATTATTCAAAAGCCAATAGAAGAAAAAAAAATAGAGAAGCCAAGGCAGCGACAACATACACAAACACCAAATGAAGCAGAAACTCAGGAACATGTTCAAAACCTTATTGGAATGACTCCCTGCTGCTTATCTTCTAAATTTGTTCAGAGGGTAACATCAAAAATTCCCAAGAAGGGCCTAAGGAAAGCCCAACTATACAAAATCCACACAAACTAATCAACGGGTAGTTGAACTGAACAGATCTAAACATCAGCTTATAAATTTTTTATATTATTGCACTTCAAAGTGGCATGCCAGTAAGACCCACAGATTGTTCTTGCATCTGCCTTCTCAAAATCAAAAGACGCTCATTGAGAAGCTACCAAATTTGATCATTCCAACAACCAGATGGAAGAAGAACATAAATAACTGAATATCAAGAAAACAGAGAATTGGTAATTCTAATTGTTTAACATACTTTGAGACCATTTGTCCAATTTGATTGCATCTAACTACATGTGGCTAAACTGCTCAATATAAACAATTATAACAATAGCTCGTGATCGTTTTCAAAAACAATGGGTCGTGTTCCATTGTCAGCAATACAGGCCATCTTCATGTGTGCTAGGAGAAAGACTCGCTTAGTGCCTCACTTACCTAATATATCTGATGAAGTGTCCTTATCTGATACAGACCCACGACTATACAGTTATACTACTTTAATGCGCATCTTGTTAGATACCAAAAGTAGCTGTACCTTATGCTCTAAGGAGGCACATAAGAATTATAAATCACTCTTGTAGAAAAGTTTCTACGTAACTTTTAGCTCGACTTAAAAATGATTTAAGTAACCTTTACTTTTACAGTCTTACCACCTAAAGAAACTTGTAGGCTTTTAGCTACATATGGGGTTCTGTTACAAGGGTCAGGAACGAGATATCTATTGATGGTTGCACAAATTGAGTTCAGCTCAAAGTATATGAGCTTCCTTACAGGCATACATGAACTCTGCGCTTATCTTTGATAACCAATCCTAAGGATAATTGATTCGAGCAAAACTGAGAATAGCTTTACCCTTTTGGCCTTCCCTAGTATAGCACAATAAGTTCAAACTTCAAAGCATATCTACTCAATGCAAAGACAAATAACATACGCTGAGTATACTCAAACATAAGAATCACTTACGGTCCAGTTTTTCACCGACACCAAGAACTTCTTGTACATTTCGAGTCATAATTTGGTGGACTTCGTACAGCTCATCGTTTAACTTGGACATATTCCTCTGTGTACGTGTATCCTGATATAACTTCTTTGTTTTCTGAATAAATGTGTCTATCAAACACAAGATGAATCAGTAGAAATGTCATGAACGCCTAAGTATGCCTTTGAAATGAAACCACGCATACAAAAACGTGTGACGTACCAAACTTGATGAATGCATAAGGTCTAGCAGCCGTCTCTATCTGATTCCCATTCACGCGTTCAAATTCATTTTTCAGATCTTCCAAGTATTGAAATGCAAGCTTCTTTGGGTAAGCACGGTCACACATTGTTAGATAACAAACACGGCCCTCAATAATATAGCTGTGAAGCAATGTTAAGGTCATACAGAATTCTGAAACCAAAACCATCGTTGATTATATTTTGGAGCGGAGCAAAATCCATAGGGTAAAAGTTGTGTATCACGATGTTTGACTCTCAGTAAACAAACAAAACAAAACAAACAATAACATGTAATTCTATGAGAATCACAATATGCCATTTTCAAAAAAAAAAATCCCAAGATTTTACATGAAACCACAGTTAAACAAAAATGCAAGATAAACTTATCACAGCCATGTTAAGCAAACACACTTGTAAGCTTATGATGCACAATCAAGTTATTCTTTGAGTTAGCAAGCATAGATATTGAAGAATAGGCAAGAAGCCTCGTTTGGACAAGCAAACTAAGCAATAAGCTGGCTAATGGCTGGCCATCCCTGTCACTAGTTTCTCTTGTAGGCATGAAGCAAATAGCAGCTGGATCTCTCTTAACCAAATGATGCCAGAAGTTCAATATTCTTTGTCAACTAAATTATTAAATCAGACCTACATAACCACGAGAATGAAGCATTCTCTCAAGAAGTTTTAATACCATTCACGCTGATAACAACCAAGATGTTCAGAATTATGCTCAGAGCCATATACATAAATTCTCATACAGGTTACAACTAGTTCTTTCTTAACCAAATGATATACTGTGGTCAATCTTCATTGTCAACTACATTATTAAATTTTTAAATCAGCCCAAAACTAGCTTAAGAATGAAGCATCCTCTCAAGAAGTTTTAATCCGGTTCACCCAAGAAAGATACTGATAACAACCAAGATGTTCAGAATTATGCTCAGACCCATATACATCTATTCTCATACAAGTTACAACTTTGAAATCACTAACAGGAAACAAGAGGGGAATGCTCAATGGCAAAACAACTAACCTAAAATTTAAATGCTAGACAATTTAGCCCCCGTGTACTCCCCCAATCACCCCTTCATCTCTCAATGATTACAGCCTGCTGGGAGCAAAACAGACAACAAGATAACAACTTTATGCAGTGACAACAGTTACGGGGTCTAAGGTTAATTTAATAAACATGAATCCTAGAACAACAATGCACAGCGGAAATATTAACAATGTATACTCACATGTGTGTGTAGCTTACTCAACTAAAATATCTAGAAAATTGAAACTGCATATTCTACACGAAAGTAAAATAAACTTTAATCATGGCCCAATTTCTTCACAAGAACTAACAGGAATTACCATGTACCAATTGACACTTCCCATTACACAACAAATAAAGGTCCATATGCACACAACCAAAACCATTATCTCAAGTTTTAAATCCTAAACCTAACTGAATAAGATCAGTCAACTACCATCAATATCAACAATATCGAATTATTTACGATGGTCCAGGACACAACGTTGGAGTCCAAATGCGATGATCATTTTAGATATACCCATTTCATAATCATGGCAAGATCAACTTAAAAGGTTTGCGGAGCTGAAAAATCTAATACTATTTAATGTTTCAGGCTCAGGAAAGCCCATATGCAGTTGTGTACAAAAAGTTCTCTAGCTCAACTATGTCATCAGGATTTTAGGCATAATTGAAAAATTACATATATCCACAATAACAAAAAAGGCATAGATTTATGAATTAGTTGACATAAATATTCAAGAAATCACAATGCAAATCCTAAGGCGGCAACAACACCACAAGAATGCTTCAAGGACTCCCGCAAATGTTGCGCTAAGTGGGGATTCGATGTATGCAACCTTACCCACTACAATACAAAGAGGCTATTTCCAGATGACCCATGATGAAAGTTGCACAGAAATTGCATCAAATGCCTATTACTTCACAGTAAAAAGAAGTGCAGCAAATTCACTTGGTTAAATTCCATCATAATGCTAGGACCAAAACAGAGTGCATCTTTGGCTGCATTGTAAATTAAAAACACAATATGAATCCTATCTGTAACGAAAAACAAACAAAAAACTCAAACTTCTACAAGTCACCATCATGTCCATCGTGCACCCGCCTCTTTCCTAATCATAACTAGTAAAAACCAGGTTTAACCTTGCTACTAACATTGTCTTAAGCAATACGTGACCAATCGTATCTACAATAAAACAATGTGATCATATCATATACGGAGCATAAGCCTTAACCAACTCTAACAATCAAGCAATTCAACATGAACCTCTTCGGGCGACTTGAGTGAAACCTCATTCATCTCCCAACGGATAAATGTACACGAAAAACAGCAATAGATCATCCAATATACGCAACCTTACCCCAACTAATCAAGATTAGCACTATAAAACATCAAAACGAAAGCATAATCGCAGAAAAAGGATACTGAAAAACATAAGGACCGCTTTCGACCGACATTCTGGAAGGATCATTTAAACCTTTAGAGAGATTCTTAAACAAAGCTTTAATTTGTTGCTTATAATAATCAACGTCTTGTACATCACGCCCATCATCTAACCCTTCTGCTAATGGTAAACCGTCAGTTACACGCGCAATCATTGTAACTTTCACCATGATTTTCTGCAATTTTGTAGCAATTACTTGAATTTCAGCTAGGGTTTATCAATTTGGGGGAAAATTACAAGTATTAAATTCACAGCATAATTACAGTAATTAGAATTGTTACCTGAATTGGTAATTAAGTCAAAATTAGAACTGAATTTGTTGATGATGGTGATGAACTTTGGATCGCGAGCTTTGGAATTAGTGATGATTTTGGATCAATGGCGAATCAAACGTGGTCGTTTTTGGAGCCTCTGCAATTTATATTTTTCTGGGGTTTTAAAGATTTTATTTATTTTTCAGATTAGGGGAAATAATAACGTATTCTATTGGGAGTACTATTTTTGTTACTAACTAATCTTTTAAAACAAAAGAAATTTTTTTAAAAAAACTTATTTTCTACGTTGTATGCTCGATTTTTATTTTACGCAGTATTTCTAGGTTTCAAAAACATTTAAATTGTTTTCAAAAAAACACATTTATGATACCTCTAAATTTAGCAAATAATAGTTTTTAAAATGTTAAACTACTAAAATTTGAGTTTGTAGTTGAAACCTGAAAAGTTAGCTGAAAATTGAAAAGTTAGCTGAAACCTGAAAAGTTAGCTGATAAGGTATTATATAAAAAAAAAAAGGTTTGGCAAACCAACTGAAAATGTAACGGATTTTGATGAAAATATGTAAAAGGATATCTTAATTATTTAGTAATATAGATTTAAGGGTTAAAAAAAAAAAATTAAATCAAATCAGGTACCTAAAATCTCAAATGCTACTCTAGGTAGCATTTCATTTCAAGTAGTTTATTTTGTCAAATAAGCTACTTTGACCAAATCGGGTACCTGAAATGTCTTGCCAAACAGAGCCTAAAATTTATAAAGAAAATATGCTTACGATTGAGAAATGACATTTTTATAATAATGGTTTGTAAAATTATTGCCAAAAAATAAATAAAAAGTACATAAACTAAACATTTTAAAAGAGTTAAATTTGAACATTTAGGTTATTTAAGGCTAAGATTAACGAGGTATGAAGATAAGTATGAGGGCGGGTCTTAGCGTAAGATTTTCAGCGGTTGAGGGTGAGACGTGGATAAAGTAGTACATATTGTAGTAGAGTCTTTTGGTTGGGAGATTTGGAATTAAATGGAATAGATTATAGTCATTCTAGTGTTTGGTTGAACATTTTGAAATGGAGTTAGAATCTTGATGTATTTTAACTCCACCCCAACCCCTTGGAATCTCATACTCACCTCCCTCCTTCTCCCATGATCCAAACTTCATTCTTGTATGTTTATTTTTCTATTGAACCAAACATGTTTTGAAAGATATAGAATTAAAACCTCATGCTTCTATGGTTTCTCATTCCAATCAATTTCATTCCTAAGCAGTGAATCAAACGACTCATGTTGAGACTTGTGAATAATAAGTTGGTTGTGTTTTATTTTATCAATATAAATAAGATAAAAGTTTATTTAATCAATTCAAATATTAATTGGTCTTTTTAAAATGGATATATTCCGTCTTAAGAATAAAATTCACCATATGTATGGATGAGATATATAAAAATATAATGAAAATGTAGGTGTATTAAAAAAAATCTGGGTACAAAAAAAATAGAAAAAAAAATCAATCATGTAAAAAAATGTTTATAAATAACATCTTGTATGGAAATGTAGATGTTTGGGAATAGATTTAACTATATGGATGAATTTTTTTTGGTTCAATAACTATATGCATGTATGAGGTTTTATTGAACCACAAATAATAGAATAAATTGTTTCATATTGTGAGACGATTCATTTTTATAAAAAAAAATTGTCTATTTAGTGCTAATAAATGTTGTGTCTTTTTATATAATAGGACCGTTTTGCAGTGTAAGACCGTCTTACACATTTTTTACTGTGCTTGAACACATTTGGCATTATTCAAGGGATAATTAATTACTTTATCTGGTTTTTCACAAAAATTAAGTATTTTATCTAGTCTTTCTAACTTTCATGTTTAGTTTAATTTATTTTATATATATGTGTAATTCTCCTTCGAATTTGGAATTTAAAGTGAAGTATAATTTCGTTTATTTATATATATATATGTTGGTAAAAAAATGTCACGGGATTTATTTAACTATAATTATTTAAATTAAGATATAAATATAAATATAGATATGAAAGTAAATAAATAAGTAAAATAAGTTAGTGGAAAGGTGTTTTTTGAGTGAGTCTGAAAGTGTATGGGTTTGAATCTAAGAATAAAAAAATGGTGGAAAGTTGAAGTGACAGAGTTTGAAGTCTGAAGATGGATTTGGGGATAAACTTAGTCTAAGACAATTTCAGGAAATTGAAATATAAATGATGTTAAAAAAACAAAAAAAAAAAAAAAAAAGGTATCACGTAGAATTCAACAAGTTATAGGAGGGTATCACATAGATATGCAATATTGGCCTCTTCGAACATTTTTGTAACAACTTTTTTTAAACTTTTAAAAAATATTAAAAATAAGATAGTTAAAAGAGAGTTATTAGTTGAAAATGGGTAAACACTGATTGATTCGGAAGCAAATTCATTGTCCCATGAAGATTTGTTCTATATCTAACAAAAAAACACTAATTTATATGAGAAACTTGACAAAGATGAAGTCGTTGTGTCACACAACGTCTTTACCTCTGATCCATAAATCATCAAAAAATTTAAAGGAGAAATTTAACTCAAAAGCAAAGGCACTACTTCAGTTAGATTATGTGTATAGAATAAATGACCGCTAAGACCAGATAAAAAATTAATAAAGCAAAAAGTGAACCTTATTAAGAGACAACCTTAAATAGAAATAGTGAACCTTATTGAGAGACAGAAGAAGTAATTATTACTCCGTTTATTTTAGAATCATTTATGACGATGCATTGGGAAGTTTGATATTTTCGTATTGTTTCCATGAATTTAATCGAAACTATTATTGGGTCGAAATCTAAGTACGAATAAACTAATTGTAAATTCGATAACTTTGAGGGTCCTAAATCTGATATACTATAGGAACTGGAAATTCAATTCAAAAACTTGTATGAAAGTTTTTAGGGGTCGTTTGATTCAAAGTATCGAAATGGATTGTTATCATATCATACATATATGGAGTTAAAACCACATACTTGCTCATAAGTGTTTGGTTCGATCTTGGAATGATTTTGAAAAAAATTATAGATATTTCTGACTTGTGAGATATTAATAAGAAAGAAGATAATGATAAGGGAGAGTTAAAATTGAAAATTACTCCCTTCCTCCCACCTATATGTGTTTAGCTATTCCATATTAGGGTGTGTCAGTCAATTGTTTATCTTTCTATTTTAGAATTGTTTTTTGATGGATAATTTGATCATTCACACTTAATTCGATCCACTTGCCAATTAATAATTGACCTTCTCTCTTTCCTTGTTATTTGTGCGAAAACCAAAGGTTAACAAATAATTGATACGAAGGAGTATATTCAACTGTTTGTGCAACATTAGTAAAAACCAGGCAATTAAGAGCATCACTCTTTCTTATTTTTAGAGATTATTCACTCCAACAAATTTTTTAGTGTCCGTCTTACTTAAGACGGCTACTATCCGTCTTAACCTTAAGACGGATAGTGGCCCTCTCACACACTTGCAAGTGGGAGCAAAGTGGGACTATCCATTTTCCATCCACTTGCCTCCCAATTTGCAAGTGTGTGAGAGGCAACTATCCGTCTTAAGGTTAAGACGGATAGTTGCCGTCTGAAATAAGAATTAGTGAATTTTTTATTAAGATAATTGATTTATTCTGTCATTCTCTCAATTCTGTGTACGGATGATTATATCTAGTCAAAAGACTCAAAACCAACAAAATATATCCTTTCAAATACATTGGATTTATAAGCCTAGTCACATCAAACTAATTCAAAGCACATTTTATAATAAGGATGTACAAAGGCGACGTGTATAATGTCGATATTTGTAAGGTCAGCCGAAATTAAATCTTGTAATGTCGTGTGACATATGCCCTCGTTTACTAAAATCCGACACAAAATATCTAACAAAAGGACACGTGGCACCGACCACCTATTTTCTTCCCAAAAAAATCTACCAAGTCACCAAAATCAAAATCAAAATCAAAATCCACACCTCCCCCAATCAATCACTCTTTTTCTATCTTCCCATACGTCCACTTGTTACCATTCTATTTGATTGCCTTCCTTTCCAAATTTTTAACTATTTTTCTAAGCATTACAATTTACACATATACTTAAGCTACACTTCGTCTCCTTTAAAACAGTCATATTCGCCATGATATCTTTAGTGTAAAACATTTAAAATATTATTTTATTTAGGTTTATAAGGTTATGATTTGCTATTTTGTCTCACCTATCTATTTTGACTTATTTTATTGTTAAAACGGATATATTTGTCTTAAATAAGAATTTGTGTTGAAGACTCACTAGTAGATCTCCCAAATTGCTCATTTGGGTAGGGTTCAGGTCGGGTCATTTCGAATCAGGTCATTTTCAGGTCAACAATTTATCGGATCATTTTTGGATCGGGCCACTTCGGATCAGATCATTTTAGGTCGAGTCGATTTGGGTCGTTTGATCTATTTTGGGTCATGACTTTGCCTTAATCAAGTCATTTTGGGTCACTCAAGTCGAGTCTCTTCGGGACGAGACATTTTCGGGTCGGGTCTCTCTGTGTCTATCGGGTTGCTTTCGGGTCATACATTTCAGATCATTTCCATGTTTCGTGTCAACCTTATCGGATCGAGTTATTCGAGTCGTGTCAGTTATGTCAGGTCTATTTAAGATTATGTTTATCAAATTTGTTATTGTATTTAATTTCGTTTTGGATTCTATAGATTTCTAACAATCAAATTAATGTTAGTTTAGAGAGTTTCAATCTTAAAGAACGAGGTCCTAATAAAAAAAATTCTAATAAGAAAATATTTTTTACTCTACCCATTTTATTAAATTTTTTTAAAAAAATTAGAATATTTTGATAAAAATTTCGCGAAGTATCATTTAAAACAAAATTTTCATTGTTTTTGACATTTCGATTTAACCTATTACTCTTCAAGAGCTCGAATTACGAGGCTTACTCCTACGTTTTTTTTTTTTTTTTGGAAAGAATCTCAACTTGGGATTAATCTTCATTAAATCAACCAGCTAAGGCAATGTCAATAATTCAACGCGAAATATTTGTCGCAGACATAAGCGTGCCAATTTGTGAGCAACATTATCACATTTTCTACTAACAAAAGACCACGATATAAAATGAGAGTCATCACTAAAGGAAAGGATATCCTCTACCACACTGTAAACATTAAAACTCGCTTCTTTCACTCGAGAATCTCTATAACATCCTTGCCCTTGCTGTCCATGACATTATTATTATGACCATGCGGCATGCGCTTTGAAAGACGAACCCCAACTAGCATTTGCTATTCAATTTCTAAATCTTCATATTCGCATGTTGCTATTCAATTTCGATAGGGTATTGATTAAATCCATGCAATAACGCTTAAAAGTCATCAAATACCAATCTCAAATTGAATACTCTCTATTTATACAATATCGTTCTAATAAATCAATATTAATATACTGAGTAATCTATTGAGTTAATATTGTTCTAATTAATTTCGCATGTTGCTTAAAACCGTCTTTAATTTCAGACAATCTGAACACAAAATCAGCCGTCGCCACGCCGGTCTACTCATCTCCATTCACAAACAACCATGTGTCATCACCCAATTCACCCACAATCATTTCCACTTTTTTCATTAAACATTTTCTTATTCAACTTCATTTTCTAGTATAAATTAAAATATTTGTCAATATATATTTTTTATCTCTCCTTTCTCCATACTCTCTATCTCTCCTGAAATGAACCCATCCGACTCCACCAACCCCGACTCCTCACCATCACCACCACCACCACCACCACCCCCTTCTTCCTCTTCCTCCTCCTCCGCTTTGGAAACGATATTCACATCAACCGACAACAGCGTCGCCTCCTCCTGCTCCTCCACTTCCGGCGAGAGCAGCAGCGGCTCCGGCGAAATTCCGGTGGCTATGATACCGGAACCGGAGTTGATATCGCGCTGCTTTAGACGGCAGGCGAGAGTTAGCTGGGGTTACACGTCGGTGATCGGACGGCGGTCGGAAATGGAGGACGTTGTTGCCGTCGTGCCGGATTTTATGTCATGCGCGTGTCGTCACGTGGGAGGGTGTACGAGTGCCGGGTTGGGTGATGTCTCTCCGGTTCACTTCTTTGGTGTTTACGATGGCCATGGAGGTTCCGAGGTAAACTTTTATTTATTTATTTATTTATTTATTATTATTAGACGTGTTTTAATCAAATGTGAATAAAAATACGCATTTGGACATTTTGGTTATTTCATTCTCTCCAACCATTATGTTTGTATATATGAGGGAGTGCGGGAGTAACCGTTAGTGGTGGAACGGGGGGTTTAGTAGTTCGATCTTCTATGTTAATGAAAAATTTGAACGTTTAACGAGAAGTTTCGATTTTTTTTAATTTATCTTATTCAATTGTTAGTTCGACCTCTATAATATTTATTCTTGTAACTAAAGGAAAATCATGGTTATGTTATTTACGATGCTGGAATTAAAAAAGATAACCCTTAGATATTAGTGAGTAAATTATACATCTGATGTACTATATATTACGGAGTAGTATAATGCCGGTTAAATACCCGAAATACTAAGTTCATTGATCGATCATCATTCTTAAGTGAAGATTTTGGCTTAAATCTCGTGTTAAATTGTATAATTGTTCTTGTATGATTTTCATGAGGGTTTCATAGCAGTATAGCTTGAAAAATTGACACGTGTCGTTGAAATTTAGTAAAAAGTCTTTGTATTGGTGGGTCAACTGTTGGGGCTATTGCTTTTTGAATGCTTTAAGGTTTAGTACACGTATTGTTTTGTATTGGTTAGAGTATAATACAACTGTTTTGAAAGTTCCTTTGTTTTGTACTTTTGTCTTTGAAGGAAATATCAAGAGTCCTTAAAATATGACCTTGTCTATCTTGATCTTGCAGCAAAATGTGACTACTTTTTGGTAAATAGTTGTCACTTTATAGTAAATTGTGACCACTTTGAAAAAATGAACATTTTTTCATCCTGAAAGATGGTCACTATTTACCCAAAAGTGGTAACAATTTACCAAAAAATGGTCACTTTTTTCTGACCGCACGTGCGACGGCCTTAGATTAGAATTTGCGCTTGATCTTGATTAAATCTAAGTTGTGTTGGGGGAGTTTTTCCAACTCATTAGGTGCTACGTGTTTACATATCGTGGACTCGATAATTTAATATTGTACTTCGTATTATGTATTAAGTATTACCAAACATTGTCGGGTCATCGTTATCAAGGAAATATATTTGGTTGACGGACGAAGTCATAGTAGGATCTTATTGCGGTTACCCCCTGTATAAGACTCGACACCAATTTAATTATTACTTACTCGTATTATATATGGTTATATATACGCGTTGTTTAAGTTGCATACTGCTTTGCAGAGGTTGAAATTACCATAATCATATTCGAGGTACCTTGGCTACACTTGGCAAATCGGGTCAACGGGTCGGGTTCAAGTCGGATCAGTTCGGGTCTTTCTTTTATTTCGGGTTAATTCGGGTCGCCTTGGGTCATTTAGGGTTTCGGGTCTATTTCGGGTTTGTTCGTCGGGTCAGTTTCGGGTATCCGGGTCGGGTCATTTTCGGGTCAATGAATAAGAGATAAAAAGCTATTTCAAGTCTTTTCGGTTCAATTAGAGTTATGTTTTGTCGGGTGATTTTCGGGTTGGGTGGTTTCAGAGCCGGGTAATTCTCGGGTCGGTTCAGTTGAGCTCGGGTCATGTTCGGGTCGGGTCGGCTCTATTCGGGTTTTCGAATCACATTCAGGTGATGTAGTTCGGGTCATTTCAGGTCTCGGGTCAGCCTTTTCGGGTCGGGTTGCTTTTGCCAGATCTAACCTTGGCTACATTAATGACATTAGTAATGAACTCGACCATGGCTTTAGTGTTTCAAAATTTACTACGTCGACTCGTAAAGTCAAATACTACCTCCATCCGTATTTGAATTTTCTAATGTTTCAAAAATACATAGGAAGTTTAAAAATTGGATGAAGGTAGTTATAAATGAAAGAGAGAATTTATAAATGTATACAAAAACTTCTGAGAGACGGTCTCTCAATAGCATTATTGAGAGACCTCTCACATGATGAGGTGAGGGACCCACTGCTTTTTCTATTTTCCTATTATGTCTCTCACTAAATTAGTGAGAAACGGTCTCTCACGAGACCTACTGGTGAATGTATTGGTTTGTAAACCAAGTGCCAAAGTTCTTTACATTTGGATCATATTGCCAATTTCTCGGGATTGAGTGATTTCTTTTATTGTGAGATTGAATGTACATTTTTGCTGACACTAATGTTGAAGTTTTGTGGACAGTCACATATAGCCGATATAGGCTATAGGGTAGCTGCACAGTTTGATGCTGCAGATATCCGTCTAATGATTACATCTCGAAAGAGTTATATGTGGTAGTTCATAAGAAAATTCACGGCTTTGTTTTGGCATTGATAGGTTGCTAACTATTGTGCTCAACGGATGCATGAAATTATAACAGAGGAGTGGAGCCAGGAAGGCCATGACGGACATGAATGGCAGAGGAAGTGGCAAGAAACATTCTGCAGTGGTTTTAGGAGAGTTGATGATTTGGTCATCACAGAAGGCGGGGCCTCTGAGATTGTGGGGTCCACAGCTGTTGTAGGGGTTGTGTCAGGCTGTCAGATCATTATATCAAATTGTGGGGATTCAAGGGCAATTCTTTGTAAGAGAACTCAGATCACCCCTAACGGCCCTAAGATACTTCAGACAATTCCTTTGTCTGTCGACCACAAGGTTTGTCCAATACTCAATGTTCTTAAATACTCCCCGAGTCCTCGTGTTCCTCTACACAGTTTACCTATTCCATTTTAGTTCATCTTAGTCAGTAGTTTACATTTCCTTTTTTAGGCATGTTTCGAGTGATGAAGAATGAATATGAGACTCACTAGCCCACTTACACATGCTTACCAAATAACCCTATCCCGTAAAGCTCTCCATGCCGCCACATAGTTTCTGTACTGACTGTCAAGTTCACATTTGATTATCATCGTGAAATCTCCTTTTGTCGGAGGCCTTCCTAGTCAAGTCGTCTTTTAAAGATGAATGAAGACATCTTGGACTAACTATTTGTGTAGAATAGTCCCTTTGGATACATGCTGGCGTATCTTGAAGGAGAGAATAGAGAATTTAAGTCTAGGGAAAAGAATGTTTTTCAAGAAGTTAATTACCCTTTTTGAGATTGTTGTATGATTCGAATTATGTGATTTGTCAGAAAACGCTTTTTCGTTGTTATGAGCGAGTTTGTAACTGGGCATAAAATCTTCGTTTGAAAACGGATTCCCTCTAGTGCCCCTTCTTTATATTCGGTTGATTAATTTTCAAAAAATATTGATGACTTAACTCCTGTATATATGTGTGTGCATCTGCAGCCAGATAGAGAAGATGAGCTTTCAAGAATCGAAGGAGTTGGCGGGAAAGTTTTTATCTGGAATGGTGCCAGGGTGTCTGGAGTTCTTGCCATGTCCAGAGCTATTGGTATTTCTTTTAACTTGCTCTTTTGAACTTATCCTTTATCTCCATTATTTACTCATCAATTCATTTAATCTGCTCTTTTTAGCTTTATATTTCTTTCGGATATTTTTATGTTATGCACTCATATAACATGGTTTTCAGGTGACATGTATATGCGGCCTTATGTAATCCCAGTGCCAGAGATCACTTTCACGACAAGGAGTGACGAAGATGAGTGCTTGATACTGGCAACTGATGGTCTGTGGGATGTCATGAAAAATGAGGAAGTCGGGAAAGTGGCCAGTAACCTTTTAAGGCAAATGCGCAGGTCCGTGGTTGCAGGTGATATATCTCCTGCACAAGTAGTTGCTGATACTCTCACAGAATTAGCCATTGGGAGAAATAGTTCTGACAACATTTCTATTATCGTCGTTGACCTAAAATCAAGGAGACGACATCAAGTAAATTGATGATATGCAGGATTGCAGGGTAATATGGGTTTTCTTTTTCATCTCTTTTATCTGATGGTAAAGTTGACCTTCTTTAGTCACATTTTGAAGTCTAAAATCTTTGTTAAACATCAGAGATATTCTTATCAGCTGTTGTTATGTATCTTTAAAAAGCTGGCACTGCTGATAGAATAATTCTCCTAACTATTGAATTGTATATAACTTTAATATACTCGATCAACCCTCGATTTTTGTTGGTTTGATCAGAGTCTATGAAAGAAAGATGCGAAAAAAAAAAAGAAAATTTTATTGTTATCATTCTGTGCTGTAGCTGAAAAGCTAGTGATGTCTGTATCAAGTACTACTGATTATTAATGCTTATGTGAGCTACTTAATTTTCGAGTTGAAAGCTTCGTCTTCCTTAATCATCCATACTTTTGGAACTGTTTTCTTTTGTTGATTCATTTAGCCTTCTGGATGATTTATGATTTATGATTTAATATTCGAGCCTGTTATAAAGAGAATCATCTGCAAACTTGGCGATTTTCTGAACAATTTGCTGTGGCCATTTACGAACATTATTTCTAGACACATGATACTAGAAATAAACTACCTAATATAATTTTACAATAAGGCTATACCATATATGAATATGAACAATTTGCGAAATATATTCTCGGCTACCATTTCAGTGATGGTGAAATCTTTTATGGTGCATAAGGTACATACAATCTTCTTCTTGATATCTTTTTTTTTTCTTGATGAAATCGCCCCAACTTGGATTTGATTGCTGCCAGTGGAGGCGATTTTTCAATTAGTTTGCTGTGTGTATCATAAAAGATTAGCCCACATACAAGCAGTATTTCTAGATGCGTGATACATATGATACGATGAGGCTATACGATCTGTAGATATGATCAATTTACGAAACATATTCCCAGCTACCATAAATGGTGAAATCTTTTATGATGCATAAGGCACACACAATCTTCTTCCTTTTTTCTTTTCTTCTTTTTCTGTTATGTTATCGACCCAACTTGGATCCGATTGTTCCCTGCATTTATCAGTGGTGTCCAGAATTCCATTAATTGCAAGTAACACCAAAGATCTTTGGGTTTGAATGAAAAAACCAGCATTGATTTTTTGCCAATGCTTACCAGATACCCACAGATTACCTTAATAACACTGATATCAGTTTCGGATCGCATCAGAGTTGATTCATGTTTTTCAAAGGTGTCTTTATTACCAAAATCTATGAAAAGTCTACTAATTAATTCCGCAAGTGAGATCCTATGTACCCTTTGTCTAGCTTTATAAACCCAGTCTATGGCCAGGTCTGAACCATCATCGAGACATTGAGCACTCGAGCCCCTCAAACCTTCTCCTCTTTTTCTCTCTTACTTTCTCTCTGTCGTAAATATGAACAGATACGAGTTGCACAGCGAGCTTGTTAGGAGGCGAGAACAAATGTTCAGTGAGGTTCATTCTTGGCCTATCTACTTTTCAATTTCATATTATGTCATTATGTGTCTATCAACTTACATAACTGGTAAAGTCATTAGACGATGGTACACATGACATGGGTTTATAACCCGTCAACATTATAATTTGTGTTTACTTAAATATACTGGTTTTAGTTTTAAGTTTAATTTTTTGTTTAATTTTCTTAACAAATAAAAAGCAAATTTTAGTATTTATTGTATTTTAATTTGTCTTTTCATATTATATATATAGATTTGTTGGCTTGATTTACAGAATCTAATAGTAAAAAGCAGTATTTTGGCCTGTTTTAATGCTGCAGGATGCTTCTGTGATTTAGTTTCATGCATTAATGTCAGTATGTCACTGATGAATTATAACATGCAGGGTTTTCTGGATGATAGATTTCTTGTACTGGAGGATTTAGAAGAACACCAACCAGATTTCGTCGAAAGTATAATATCCAAGTACATTCCTTCTGCTGCAGACTACATTCACAAACTGCAGGGGATTCTGTAATTCAACATTTTTTCTGCTAATGATTTTTCTATTTCTGCAGAATTAATCTATATATAACTGATATATATATGTATTCAATTGATTTTTATTTTAGGGATAATAATCTTCTCAATATTGCTGAATTCGAGCGTTTGATGCTAAAACTGAAAGGAGCTAGTGCCAGGTAAGTGCATAAATGAGCCAAAATGTGGAAAGAAAACACAAGGGAAAAAACGGACAATGACGCAGAAAGATTATTTGGCTTTGTTATATGCAGTGTCGGAACTGCAAAGCTTACTGCTGCTGTAGATGAGATGCTGGCTGACTTCCATAGGCATAACACAGATATTAATAGGTGAGCCCATTACTTGGTTTTTTTTTTTTTTTTATTAGTTGTAGTTTTCGATATTATGTCACATATATTTTTTAAGATATATTTTAGTTAGATTATGTTTCTAATTATCGTCTTTTGTAATCGCTATATAAGCGACCTTTGTAATCAATAATATTCAAGCTATTCATCAATACAATTCATATTCTCTACAGTAAACTTACAAAGCTGTATAAGGAATTTTTTTGCCAAAATGGGTTGTTTTAACAAATTAATTAACAAAATGAGTTAATTTTCAAAGTATTATCCAAAATGGGTCTACGTAGGATCGGTTTTCCCGATGCTATGTGAGGGAGTCAAAACGCCAAACCGCTTGGCGACTTGATTCGCAACCCAAAACACAGCTTTCTCCCTTATTCATTCATTTTTTCTAAAAAAAAAAAAAAAAAAGTCGCCATCCTGCTTGGCGATTTGCCAAGCCTCATGACTACGTCGCCGAGCCCCATGACGATCTTCTTTGAAATAGGAAAACTGGTTTGGTAAGGCATAAAGGGTTAAGTCGCTGTGAGGGTTGACGACTAGAATACGAGCCTAGCTTCGGTGATGACTTGGACCCATTTTGGAATAATACTTTCAAAGTTAACCAATTTTGTTAATTAGTCTGTTAAAACGACCCATTTTGGCAAAAACTTCCTGTATGAGCGTCTTATGTTGTGAAACAATTCTCGACTTAATTTTCTGGTTACAATCAGTTGGAGTAGTCTGTGTTTTTTCAGTGTGATGATTATTCTGATGAATGAACTAATCATGACAGGTTGGGTGCTGCTCTGGGAAAGGTCAGGTCCGAGCACTTTGCTATGAAGTCACGCCTTGAACCTTACATCCAGGTTTGTCGTTTCGCGTCTTCTGTGAAATATCATTCAACTGTTATTTTCAGTATTTTCACCCTAATATAGAAAACCTATGTTACTCTGATACGCATACATGTATCAGAAGGTCCGACTCCCAGAGACCGACATGCAGCCAAATTGAATATCAGAAGGTCCGATTCCCACAGAGACCGACATGCAGCCAAATTGAAATGTTGAGTTTCTTGTCAGGGCAATGGTCTATCCTTAAGACCTTAAGGCTTAACCGATTTCCTTCCATCACTAATCTTTGAGAGCTTTCTTTGTAGATCCTGGCACAACTGAGAGGAGAAGGTCCACCAGTTGACGGGTCCGACAGTAATGATGATGATTAAAGTTTTGCTGCAGAAATCAAAACTAAAGCAAAGCAATTGTTGATGAAATTATGTTCAAGTTTCTCTATATTATTGTTATTATATAACAACTTATATAGTTGTATTCGTTATATAAAATATATAATTTTTATTTTTCAATCGGTCATTAAACTGTCTACACCTTTCATTTTGTGAATTAGTAATCACCTGATTCACTTCAAAGCAATTGTTGATCAAATTCTAATTT
Organism: Silene noctiflora; assembly: GCA_009801015.1. NCBI lineage: Eukaryota > Viridiplantae > Streptophyta > Magnoliopsida > Caryophyllales > Caryophyllaceae > Silene > Silene noctiflora. The sequence goes on along the minus strand of VHZZ01000044.1, from coordinate 175,383 downwards.
CGGCCAAAAACCGTCTGTTGGCAAAGTGTGACGATCCGTGCACATCGAACCCTTAGATTTCCTTATGCTTATGTAATTTCTTTTCTTGTCTATTTGTAGTAAGTATTTTCCATATTAGCATAGTTTTTAGCATAACTTTAGAATAGCTTTTCTTTCCTAAAAAAGGTATATCACTATTCTACACTAAACTTAGAATTTCAATGTTTCCTGCTACCAGGATGTAACTATCAAATTTCCCTCTATGGGGAGTACTAGTGAATGAAAGTCTGCTTCCCACCT
>VHZZ01000044.1:148980-169456 GCA_009801015.1 Silene noctiflora | reverse complement strand
AAGGGTGCGCGCCACGATCCGGCTAAAGTATCGGACCGTGACACAAAGGCTGCTGCACAAACCTACCGGAAACATAAGTACTCGAAAATTCTTTAATATATAGATATACTTGGTAGTTGGTACTATACATCGATCTCGACATGAAACTACTGTATGTACATAAAATATACTGTTTGTTCTACCACAACACACAAAACTAGTTTTAAACAAACATTAAGCCAAGTTCTGAAGACTAGCAAGGTTGAAGAAAGCGCCGCGATTGTGCTTCAGTTGGGTGTATGTGCCACACTCAACGACTTTGCCATCCTGGACAAAGGCAATTGTGTCTAGGGTCTTGATGGTGTTAAGTCGGTGAGCGACTACAAGAGTAGTCCGTCCCACCATGACTCGACCCAATGCTTCTTGAACCAACTTTTCCGAGTGCAGGTCCAAAGCACTAGTGGCCTCATCAAGTAATAAAATAGTTGGGTTCCTGAGAATTGCTCTGGCTATTGCTAATCTCTGCTTTTGACCTCCTGATAGTTGTACTCCTCTCTCCCCGCATTCCGTCTCGTACCCTTCTTTAAGGGAACTGTATTCAAGTAAGACGATATCAGACAGTGTTATTGTAACTTATCGACTTATCATAAGATGTCGAACAGTTAAAACTAAAGGGTCGCTTACGATTTTTTTTCTAAGTTAACTCTATTGCATTACTAATTCGGCCCCTAAAATTTCCAATTTATGTTTTCACCTGCAAACTTTGAATCCCGACTCCACCACTTATAACGAGTACACTAAGTTCTCATGACATTACCGACTAAATCAATGACATAAAGGTATGGAACTTACCAGATGAAATCATGAGCATTAGCAGCCTTGGCAGCTTCAACAACTTCATTCTCAGTAGCCTCAAACTTACCAAGAACGACGTTATCTCGAATGGTACCCGAATAAATAACCGGATCCTGGCTAACCAAAGCCATATGGTTTCTATACCACACAACATCAAATTCTCTAATATCAACACCATCAATTTTTACTGCACCTCTGTCAACATCATAGAATCTTTGGATTAGGGCTATCACTGTTGATTTTCCACACCCACTTCTCCCAACTAGCCCTACACTCGAACCCGGCTTCACTTCTAGGCTGAATTCTCGCAGGATCAGGCTTTCCGGTCTAGTCGGGTATGAAAAGTCCACCTTCTTTAGCTCTATTCTTCCTGTCAAAGTTTCTAGCTTTGTCCCTGATGGATGTCCTGCCTAATTCATGCACAAAGTAGCATGTTAATCAAGAAAGACGAGCAATAGGTGGGCAGCAATTCAAATTACAGTTGAGAAATTAACGACATCTAACCTGCGAATGTGAAGGCCTGTCCAGGATCTTGAACACAGATGCAACAGCGGCCGAGCCCTTGGCAATGTCAGAAGTCATACTTCCAGCTTCAGCAATAACCTTACCTGTACTAACCAACACAAAGAATGTCTTAAACACATCCCCTGCTGAAATCTCACCCTTTTCGACTAATTTTCCACCAACCCAAAAATCCAATGCCCAACACATGAATGTCACCCCTTGAGCCGAACCCATCCCAATCCCGGCTAACCACGACTTCTTTCTCCCTTGTTTTCTCGGTTCATTTTGCGCTAAATCGAACAATTCTAACACTTTCCCTACACATCCATAGGATGTAACTATCCTATGATTATATACCGCCTCTACGGCTATTTGAGTGCTTTGATTCTGAGCCTTGACAAAATTGTTGGTTATGCTAGAAAGAAGCACCTTTCTTGTGTAGAAACAAAGGATAGTAAGTGGTTGAACCGCAATCATTACAAGCGCGAGTTTCCAAGCCGTAACTAATCCCATCACCATGGCTATAGTCACTGCTGAGATGGTTTGAACCACTAGTGAAACACGGTCAGCCACTAACGACTTAACCATAGTCGCCTCATTACTTAGCCTCGAACACAAGGCCCCACTAGAATTCTCCTCCTCATCGAACCAAGCAGCCTCAAAACTAAAGATCTTCTCAAGCATCTTAATCCGAATTCTCTTAGTAAGCCGCTCTCCCATGAATCCAAAACTCGAATGTTGACAAAGATTTAATGTTACCGAGAAAAATGAAAGTGAACAGAATACAATCGCGTATCTTCTGATACGCGATTGCATCTCCTCGTGGTTTGTCACAAAGAAGGCCGAGATCATAGACCCTATAGTTAATGCATAAGTGGGTTGTATTGCTCCAAAGGCCACGGCCGATAGACTTCCAATCAAGCCTTGTTTCCACTCAGGGGAGTTAAGTTTAAGAAGTCGGAAAAAGGAAGGTGGAGGGTATCCTGAAATCGAGGATTGTGGCATTTCAAAACTCGGTAATGGAGTAGCGAAAATTGCAGGACTTGATCTTGCTGTACTTAGCCTACCTACACTTCTAGGGACAGAAGAAGTTGCATTTGGTTCATAAGTATTATGCTCTGTGTCAATGGAACTTAGTTGTTTTTGCATTTTTGCTAATTTTGCATAATGACCATTTGTTTGGTTCATAAGGTCTTTATGTGATCCTTTCTCTACAATATGACCACCATTGATTACTGCAATTATATCGGCATTTTTCACCGTCGAGAGCTTGTGTGCAACTACCTGCACAAGATTAATGTAAACCGTCTTACAGAAGACCAGCTATTGAGAAATCGCGTTAAAAATCAAATTTATACAAAAAAAAACTCGAAAATTGGCCCTACAAGGAAATTAAACTGGAGCCTTCTGGCTTCATTCCAAAAGGCCCTAGCAAGTAAGAGAGGTTACCAAAGTAGTCCTTCCAAGGGATGCTTGATCAAGAGCAGTTTGGACTAAAGTTTCAGATTCCGAATCAAGTGCACTTGTGGCTTCATCAAGAAGGAGTATCACTGGGTTCTTAATAATTGCCCTTGCTATTGCAATCCTTTGCTTTTGACCTCCTGATATAAGTGCTCCTCTTTCACCAATCTATCATTTTTACATCATCATATTTGTCACAATTATGAACTCTAGAAAAAGAAAACTCGAGTTGATACTCCGTATTATTGAAGACGTTTTAGCCTAGTGGTCAAGATGGAACCATGGAAGTATATTCGACAATATCTCTCAGTTTCGAGTGTCCCTACTGCAGGTATTCGCTACCCAGGTCATGATTACCACATCTCGCGACTTTACCAACTAAGCTAGTTGACATCTGCAAGAACGCGTGATATATATACATAATAGTATCATAATACATACCTTGGTCTCATATCCTTCAGGAAGTTGTCTAATAAAATTGTGAGCATTAGCAGCTTGGGCAGCACTTATAACTTCATCCATTGTTGCATCAAGCTTACCAAACATGATATTCTCCCTTATTGATGTCCCAAACAATGCATGATCTTGACTAACAAGTCCCATTTGTCCTCTAACCCATTTCAACTTAAGCATTCGTATGTCAATGCCATCAATCTTAACAACACCTTCATTAGCATCGTAAAATCTCTGAAGTAGAGCAATCGCAGTCGACTTTCCACTTCCACTTGCTCCTACAAGGGCCACTGTTTTCCCTGCCTCGATTTTTAGGTCAAAATCTTTGAGGATTATTGTATCCGGGCGAGATGGGTATGTGAATTTTACATGCTCGAATTGTATTTCACCGCGAATGGAGTCTAGAACATGGCCTTTATTGTCCTCACCATCGATCTTTGGTGTTCGGTCAATCCTGTCGAGTATCCTTGTTGCTGCTACTGAGGCTTCTGTGAAGTGTCTTACCTCGGGAAGTGCACTTCCTAGTGATCTGCCATGTACATTCATATTTTCAAGTTTAGTACTCCCTCCATCCCGGTTATTGATACGTTTACCTCTGGCTAGCTAATTAGGTCAATACTTATCCTCATTTGTACAAGTTATTATAGACTTAGGCCCTGTTATTTCTGGCTTAACTCGTTTCAGCCGAAAAGAACAAGGCCTTAATATGCACATAACAAATTAACAATCCCATATTTTTTTTGGTGTCAAATGAGGCGCAAGGCCAGTGCAATATAGGGGAAGGGGATTCAAACTCGTGACCTATTATCATGACACATCAGTCTTAACCACTAGACTAAGACGTCTTCGATACATAACAATGGAATTGAAGCAAAAGAAAGACTACTTACACTCCTCCCATAATAAATGTAATACCAGCTGCATAAACCCTGCCACCAGTTTCACCATGATACATAACCAAACGACTTCCATACCAAGCAAGAAAAGCCCAGATAGCAAATGTAATCCCGGTACTTCCAACCGCGACTCCTTTAGCAACACCTTGTCGAATCCCGAGTTTCATTGTTCTTTCTAAGATAAGAGAGTACTTCTCTAGAATGGTTTTCTCAGCAGTGAAGGAATACACAGTTTTAATAGAGCTTAAGGCCTCTCCTATTATCACATTTGCTTTGCTGTATTCTTTGAAGGATTTCTTGTACAAAAACATTAGGTATTTGCCATAGATCATTCCTGGGATTATTAGTAGGATGATTGTTGGTAAGGCTACAAGTGATAGTCTCCATGAGAAGTATGCAGAAAATGCAATTCCTGAGAAGAATGATGATGTGTGCATCAAGAATATTGGTACCTGGAAATAAAAGGTACACCTCAAAAATAAGCTTTTAGACGGAAGTATAGTGGACATTAGGTTTCAGATTCGAATCACCCCTCTTCCATACATTGTAATGTCCTTGTACCTCATTTGACAAAAACAACAACAACATCAGAGCCTTAATCCCAAAATGATTTGGGGTCGGCTGACATGAATCATCGTTTAAAACCGTCAATGGGTAAACGCACACCTCACAAAGCGAAAACAGAAAAGGGAGAGTGAAAAACGAAAGGGGAGTGAAACATAGTACAAGAGCCAAAGTAAACTTATAGGTTTTAAAATCGAAGTCCGGTTTTCTTTTATAAAACCTAAAGATTTAAGTCGAGGATAAAGATCATTTGACAAATAAATAAATAAATTTTAATTTAACTGCATGGAAAGTGAGATAACGCTATCAGAGTTGTACCCTAGTCTCACATGTATTTCAATCAAGGTACCGTTTGCATTTAAAATCGATTACCAACTGATGTCAATTTTGAATCGTTAGTTAAATATTCTCAACGTGTGTAAAAATGAAATATAAATTGTTGATTTTATTTATTTAAATAACTACAGAATACCGTATTTAAGTATTATCGTTTTTAAAAAGTTATACTAATTTGTGTAAACTATAAAAAGAATCGCATACGAATCGTTTGTTACATACATACATACATACATACACAAAATTGGTAAGCAAAAAATCATTTGTTACATTTAGGTTTCTTTTTCTAGTCATGACCATGTGCAAATCTTACATCTTACATTCATTATATTTTAGATTACATTATAGTTATTTCAAAAGGATCCTTATATATTTTAAAATTACGGTTTTAAAATTGAGTATTACAAGATGACTCGTTAAAATGCGGTATAGTTTATAATTGACAAAACCATTATTGATATTTAGGAAAAAAAAAAAAGTTGTGTAACAAAAGCAACTCCATTACTCATCCAATCCTTAAAAGGAAAGCTAAGAAAAAGAATAGCACTCCAAAAGGAGCATAGATTACAATCTTCTTTATATAAAGGAGATCAATAATCAGAGAAAAAGAACATACATCAGATGTATTACCTCATACTTTATTTGTTTTTGAGCATATATGTATTTTTTCTGAGGTTATTACCTCAAACTTTATTTGTTTTTGAGCATATGTGTATTTTTTTTGAGCTTATGAAAGTTTATATGTTAAATGTTAATTTTTTTCTTGTCAAAACTTAAATTTAACTAAGTTTATAGGTAATGTTTTTGAGTTTATTGTAATTTTTTTGAGCTAATTGTTCAAGTAAATGAACTCAGAAACTTTATAGTCAAACTCACCATTTTTAAAACAAAACTCAAAAAATTTATTATAATGCTAAAAAACTATAAAATTAGTGGTAGTACATCAGATGTATAATCCACTTACTGCAATAATCATTTGGATCATAAATTCATAATAATAACAATAATATGCTTAAAGATCAATTTGTGTACATGTTTGCAAAATGCATTCAAGACATTATTATTATTTTGAAATAAATTAGCAAAAATAAAAATAAAAAAAATGTAATTTTGAAGGTAAAACAAACTACCTTTTCACTTAAAACCTCTTGAATGAGAGAAGTGTCCTTAGAAATGCTATTGACAATCTCTGAAGTAGTAGCTTCTTGTGAATCAAAAAACCCGACTTCTTGTCTAAGTATGGCTTCCAAATACTTGTATCGAATTTTTAGTACTTGTCGTTCACTTGTTTTGCTCCAACAATAACCCTCTACAACCATTTTTGAGCTATTTGATTAGCAAATGAGAATAAAATATATTTCAATACGTTTCTGCAATTTATACCAAGTATCAAAAATAGGATGTACACCGTTAACAACAGTGACATGATAGCCAAAAGGCTGGTGTGAACTATTCACCGAGTTAAGAATTAAACATTGACCTCATGATTTAGGGACGAGGTAAGAAATTAATACACAACATCTCAATGGTTATTGATTAGTTTGGTAATTACCATTTAGGATGAAGATGAGCTAGAACTCGATCAAAAGGATTAAAAATAAATAAAGGTCACATATTAGATCTCGATACACATTGATTCACAGTTACAAGCTAGGGTTTATAGCAGATGTTAGCTAGCTTAGTTGGTAAAATCATGAGAAGTGATACTTATGAGCTGAGTTTAAATCCGGTTAACCGCAAAATCGTTCTTCTATAGCTCCATTTACACACAAAAAAAGAAGAAGTTAGGGTTTATTATAGCAGATGTTAGCTAGTTTAGTTAGTAAAATCATGAGAGGTGATACTCATGACCTGGGTTTAAATCCGGTTAACCTCAAAATCGTTCTTCTAGCTCCATTTACACCGAAAAAAAGAAGTTAGGGTTTATAGCAGATAGATGTTAGTTAGCTTAGTTGATAAAATCATGAGAGGTGGTACTCATGAGCTGAGTTTAAATCCGGTTAGCCTCAGAATCGTTCTTCTAGCTCCATTTACACCAAAACAAAAAAAAGAAGCTAGGGTTTTTAGACTCTTAAATAAAATGGGTTTAAAAAGCAGTAACTTACCCATGAAAGCTATCACCATGACTGCTAATCCCAAGTACACAAAGTATAAACTACACTGTTTCAAGTGAAGAAAACATAATAATCATTAGTACAATAACTCTAGTTACAAAAATCACACAAATAAACTTAAATCTATATAACTTGTCAAGATCGAGTCAAAATATCTCCGGATTTATTCAGGTATATATCAAAACACAAAAGTATACACATTTTGTTTTTGTATAGTAAACGAGAAAAAACTCTGGTCACAAAATAATTTGGAGTCAGCTAACATACGAAGAATATACTTACCTTTTCAACATCGGACATATAAGTGCTAGCATTGCTCATTTGATTTTGTCCAAAACCTAAACTATTCATAAGCTTGCTAGCAAAGACTAGTAGACAATTTGTGGACATTCCATCACCTATAGCACCGATCGTACCCAAAAACATTAGAAGAAGATCGATCTTATTTGCATATCGAAAAATTTCACCTATAGATTTGTTACCTTTATTTTGAAAAATGGTTTTTTTGTGATTTTCCTCCATTTTTTTTATTTTATTTTTTAAAATTTCTTAGTAGTAGAGCTAACTAGCTAGTAGCTTAGCTAGGTGTACAAGATGCAAAAATGTTGTTTCATATGATGAAGAGTAAAAGTAGGGAGAAAAAGGGAAAAATGGGATTAGTAGGGTTAAGTTTTAAATTTGGTGCAATAAAAGAATGGACACATATATATATAGGTAAGAGGATCACTAGACTTTCCTTGAAATTAAGCAACTATCCTTAAACAATTTCTTAAGGACGTACCCTATTATCAATTGTTATAATTGTTATAATGTGAAATGGACATCTTTATGTGGGATATTTGATATGCATCATGCCTTTATGTCTTTGAGAACAAAACAAACAATAATATTTTTTATTGTTGACATCAAATTAAAGTCATGCCCTGTTTGGTAAATAATATATTAAGGTCCGACTTTTTTGGACTTAATTCCAACTCATTTCAATTCAATTCATCTCTATTCAGATCAGTTCAGTTCAGCTTCATTCAGGTCAGGTGAGTTCAGTTTAGCTCTTCTCTTCACAAATTAACTCTTACTTCAGTTCAGTTCAGTTTAGCTCCTTTAAATTCAGTTCCATTTAGTTCAACTCCATTAAGTTTAGTTTAGTTCAGTTCAGTTCAACAGTTTCAGTTCAAAAAAACAGGGCATAAGTGAAATAAGTAGATTCCGGGTTAATTAGTAGATTGACCATTATTTTCATGTATTTGGTAAACAACATATTCTGATAAGCATATTTGTCGGAATCTGTTATCCCGTTATTTAATAGACTAAAAGATTAACAAGTCTAGAGTAATCACGCTCATTTTTCTCGCTCAACTACTTCCTTGCGCAAAAATATCCTCTTCTATTTTCAACAATAATATATTGTAGTCAATTAAATATCCTTTTCTATTTTCGGCAATAATATATTGTACTCAATTAATAAATATAGTTTCTATTTTGAGCAATAATATATTGTAGTCAATTAATATTGTAGTCAATCTATTTTGAGCAAAAAAAACTACACTAATTGGAATTAAACCTCTTCTATAGTCAGCAAGAATATATTGTAGTCAATTAATATTGTAGTCAATCTATTTTGAGGAAAAAAAAATACACTAATTGGAATTAAATGCACAATACACAATACTTCCCTTAAACTTTTCTTACATTTGATACAATCCTTTTCAACCGATCCTCATAGAAAAAATAAATCAATAATCCCCTATATACTAAAAGATTAATACTACTTAAAAATTCTCGCTCAATGTTATTATTAATCTTGACAAATTCTACTTAGTGAAGTAAGTGAGTCCACTGTTAATTTAGTCCATTAACTTAGTTCCATTAATGGGCAAAAATTTAGCTAAAAAATTTCACTCAGTGTTATTCTTACAAAATCTTTCTGACTAATTTGATTTCATTTATTAAAATTTTTTATTATCTTAGAAATCAAGAAACATATAGATATAATTTGTTAAATTTTTTAAATTAATTTCTAAATATTTTTTCCAAATCAACCTCCTAAAAAATATTAGGTATCTAAAATACCTTTTATTTAACTCCCATGTAGGCCAAATTTCATAAAAAAAACACAAAAAATGAATTCTCAACATTTCTATAAGTGATTCAGAATTCGTCTTAATACAAAACTTATAATCGTAGATTTATTAAATGTAAAAATGTTTAATGACAACATTTTAATTACAACTTTCTCTAATACAATCAATTCCAAATACCGTATTGTATTACAAGATCTATTCTAGTTTATGAATAAGCTGCTAATAGCAACACATTTTATTAGCGGATTCAATTTATATATGAAATCATTCTAATTACCTTATAATAAATATACTTACCCTTTTTTCTTTTAAGGAAGGGGAAATACATAGTTGCATTAGTATAATAAATAAAGAAGATCCATTTGCAATTTGGATGGATTAGTACTTTTAATTAGTTTAATGTCTTTAATCTCTTTATAGAGTTCATAATTAGGTCTTGGTCAATTTGATCACATGTTATTTATCGTTTTAATTATTGCAAATTTGCAAGTGCATTTGTTGGTTCAATCTCCACAAGGTATGCTTCTTTATATATTCATCTGCATTATGACATATATTCCATAAAAAGGAATCATTTTCTTAAATGGTGATATCTTGTGTCAAAAAAAAAAAAAATGATTTGTGTACCTTATTTTACTAGCTAAATATACGATACCATTTTATAACACATATAATATTGATAATGCTCTGTATATGGCTTGAATTATACGGAATACGATATTCCACGTATAGAATATGAATATTTTAAAATCATATTGTATTTATATTGGCGCTCTCCATTCCGGATATCTGTTTACTTACTCCATTTTAGATGTCTCAGTCAATTGTTTACTTTTTTATATCGGGAATGTTTTTGATAAATAATTTGATCTTCTATACTTGTCATCCAGTAATTTAATTAGCGCCCTTATTTTTATTTATTCTTTGTGCCAAAATTAAAGATAAACAAATGACGGAGACGGAATAGAGTATACCCATACATGCTATTATGCTACTCTACATGAAGTCATGAAGAAGTAGAGACTAGAGAGTGACTAGATAGCCCTACTTTTGTCTATATACGGCTATTTCTATTTCTTTTTCCATTTTTTGTTAGTTCCTCCGATCCAGACAGATGGTAACACTTACCTAAAATGGATGAACCACACCAATGGTAACATACCATATTTGGCATGAAAAATGACTAAATTACCCTTACATCCACTACCTATTTACAACTTTACCATCCACTCACCCACTCACCAATTACAAAAAGGGAAAGAGGGAACAACAATGAAATTGGACGAAAATGGAAAGGGGAACAACAAAGGAAATAGGAGGGAGTATTTAATCCACCTAAATCCATGTGGCGCCAATCAAAGTTTCCTACTTTACCCCTCACTTTTCCACATTTACTTAAATAACCATTTTTTCCCTACGTTACCATTTGTCTGGATCGGAGGGAGTATTATAAACGTATTTTATTGATAAAAAAATCCGATACCCATTAGTGTAATTATAACTAACAAAACAACAAAGAAATTATAAAATCCCAGACTTTATTAGTTTCGTGGTCCACATAGCTTTTGAGGATACCTAAGAAAATGGACCCACTTTATTTTGTTAATCTAAAACCCTAATTTAATCTATGTGCTTAAGCACTACTCTTACTTCGTATCAAAACTTGACCTAGACCTGCCAAATCGGGTAAACGGGTCGGGTTCGGATCGGGTCAGTTCGGGACGGATCAGTTCGGGTCTTTCATTGATTTCGGGTTGTCTCGGGTCATTTCGGGTTTCGGATCTATTTCGGGTTTGTACGTCGGGTCAGTTTCGGGTAACCAGGTCGGGTTATTTTGGGTCGGGTCATTTTCGGGTCAATGAATAAGAAAGAAAAAGTTATTTCAAGTCTTTTCGGTTCAATTAGAGTTATGTTTTATCGGGTCATTTTCGGGTTGGGTCAGTTACGGGTCAAGAGTTTGGGTCATGTTCGGGTCGGGTCGGGTCTGTTCGGGTTTTCGAGTCACATTCGGGTGATGTAGTTCGGGTTATTTCGGGTCTCGGGTCAACCTTTTCGGGTCGGGTCAATCAGGTCGGGTTACTATTGTCATGTCTAATTTGACCTAGTGATGTTACGCGCATTTTGTTGTGGCAGAGCTAGAAATTAATCTCGAATTTTAGTGGGAGCGAAAAATCTCAGCTAGAGCGAAGGAGAAATAATGTGAAGGGAAATTTGACCTAGTATATAATACAAGTTAGTTATTATAAACCGAGTTAATTAGCTTAACTATAGTTAGTTAAAAACTAGTTAGCTAAAGTCGGTTTATATGTCTTATAAATAGATGTATGTACGATAATTGTAATCACAAGTAGTTTATGAAAATGAAATTACATTACATTCAATCAATATTATTCTTTCTTTCACTATTTCATTAATAACATCAATACAAGATTATTGATTGTTTTACAATTACCTTATCTCATGAGATCAGATTAGTAAAGTAGATTATTGATAAGATAAGGTATGCGAGATTATATCTAATATAAATATAAATACTGGTCTTATGTATTCTTATTACCACGTGATTAACAATAAAATTTACAAATTTATATATTCTCTATAGTTATCACATCGTTAGTAAACCGCTTTAAATTTCTGGTTATGGAATTACATTCTTTATTGTCTTTCTTTCATTTACATAAAACATGGAAATCCTAAACCACATATACGAAGTTTCATATTTCCGTTTTCAGTTCATAGATTATACATAAGATGTAGTACAACTGGATGTGTAAATTCTGAGTTTTATAATAAAATTTTCGATTTGTGTTTTAAAGATTTTGAGTTTTATTTTAAAGTTTTAAGCTCGTTCATTTCAACATAAGCTAAAAAAAATACAATATTGCTCGAAAACTATACATATAAATTCAATTTCGAAAACTATACATACAAATTCAATTTATTTTGAATTTTAACGTTAAAAAATTAAAAAATAACTTATAAACTTTAAAAGTTCAAAAAAAAATATATGTAATACATCAGATGCGTACTTCTTTTTTCCCAAAGTTTTCACAAAACTAAAATTGAAATATACGGATTATATTAAAATAAAACGATTGTACATAGTATTTTGTAATAATTTATCCTATATTAAAAGTGTAGTTGTGACCATATGAAAAATGTGGTAACGAATAATTATTTATTGGTTGTTAAGCTCCATGTATTTGGTTTAGTTTGTTCCCTTGCCACTAACGATTGTTTCCATGCAATTAGGCTTTTTTTAAGGAAAGTAGATTAGCTCCATGTAAATCTAATTACTCTATCATCACATGTCTAAAATTGATCGTTCTTTAGTGCTTAATTACTCTACTAGTTAACTAAGTAGATTTTGTTGTGCTATATAAGTAGGTCTCGTATTAAATACTCCATTTGTCCGGTAATTTATTTATCATTTTCATTTTTGAGTGACTCGATCATTTGTTTACCTTTTTATATTAAGCATGCTTTTAATAAGTTATTTGATCATCGAATTTCAATATTTTCATCCAATAACACTACCCTCAAATGTTCTCCTCCTCTCCTTAGTTATTGTGCCAAAAGTAAAGGTAAACAAATGACCGGGCGTACGGGACGGAGGGAGTATTTGTTATGACAGACACGAGAAAGATAAATAAAGAACGATAAAAAAACAAAATATACAGATTTATGTGGTTCCCTAATAGTGTGTTATTAGCTATGTCCACAAGACATAATATAAGGGAGGAGAGTTTTATTAATATTAAGGAATTTACAGATTTCGGATTCAAATTCAGACTATTATGATATGCACACCTGATAAGGTGAGGCTTAGAGAGTTCATATAGTACTCTCTAAGAAGTAAGACCTAATACAGAATGACTTGAAATCCCAAGACAAAACCCTAGCTCAATACAGACAACAAATACCGTTTATATTTTGGGGGCGTTGCCCTCGAGCCCTCACCAGGGCGCGTGTTTCACCCCTGGACCCCTATTTTGGGGTGTCAACGAGACCACCCGGTTATAGTCGTTCAAAGTGACAACTAACAGATTCAAGGCACAAATCCAACAATATTTATTGTCATATAATATATACTTATAAAAAATAAAAAAATTGGGTGTAAACCATGTTCCACGTCGGTGGTTTAAAGATGATCGAAAGACATCTTTATAAGTGTCGGCCAATAATACTAATAGTATAAGGCATTTTTTGAAGAAGGGCAAAAGTGAATTCGTGAGGATTCAGATCAAAGCTTTCAGTACCATACTATTATGAATCGTGAACACCTACATAACAAAGAATCAGCAAAACTGTTAATTAAAAATATCAACGCTTCCGCACAACAAAGGGAATAACTCGACGACTTTATTTCAATCTTTGGAAAATAAAAAAGGAATTGGAGCCTACATGGATCATTGAGCATGGGAATTATTTCATTTCTATCCCACTCAAACAAATTCTTTATTTCAAAGCATTATTTTTAATAAAAAGTTATCCATAATAAAATCGACATCACCATGCAAAAAGGCAAGAAATTAAAGTCACGTATGCTCAATGGGATAACGGTCTTTCTAAATAATTAATAGAATATAAATATAAGATGCATGGGTGCATTAGTCAAAAGAAACTAAAGAGAAAACATGAATTATAGTGTTTGTGATCAAAAACCAATTCAAATTGAGGTAAGTGGATAAATGCATCATACTTAAAAACTATTATTGCAAATTGTTATGAAATCTTAGCTTTTGATGTCACTACTTTGGGTTTTGCCTAAAATTAAATATATTATTATTCAACAATTTGTCCCTCTATGGCTCTATATCATGATTCTAAGTTCCACTCATAAACTTTTGTCCCTCCATTCCAAGGAAATATTAGAAAGCTCAAGCATTATAAAATCATAAATAAGTAAAAGATATTGTTCAAAGCATCAAAGTAACATCACTACTATTACTACTCGTGCGTGTAATAATAATTTAAGCTTGAAAAGCTTAGGATCTGTTTGGTAACAGCGGGTTTATATTAGCAGAAGCGGATTTTAAAAGCAAATTATAATTAGCTGGTTTTAGTAGCAGGTTTGACTATATAATAGCATATTAGAGTTTATTAACAGTATGTGTTTGGTAATTAGCTGTTTTACATTAGCTGATTGTTTATTTTTCTTGTAAAATAACTAATACTTCCTCCTATTATATTCCGCATATAGTTCCTCTTTCCTTTTGCACAAAATTAAGGAAATGAATTTCGACCATACAAAACACCATACCCTACATGAACTTGAATTTGAGTCACATAAAGGTTTCCAAATAACGAAAAAGGGAATAAAATCCGACTAGCTGATATGTCGTATTTTTATATGATTTTTACGCCTCTTTTAGCTCGTGTTTACATGTCATTTGCACTTTATAGAGTGTTTTTATGAGCTAATTCTGTGTTCTAGGTGTTTTGCATGCTTTATCATGTTTTTGTAGGAAGTGGGGCTATTTTCCTAGCATTTTGGCATTCACCGCGGATCACGAGGTTACATGAGACGAGTTTAGGCCATGGAAGGGCGTTTTGGGAAGATCCAAGCAACCTGAAGAAGAAAGAATGAAGTTTGGTTGCTACTTGAATGAAGAAATGGAGCTTAAAGGGAGTTCTAGTGAAAAAAGGGAAAGTTCACGCGACCCCGAGCCTTGACCCCTACTCCTTGGGATCAACGCACTTGGCATTTGAGAAGAAATAAGCTCCAAAATAAAATAGTTACAACCCCTATCGGGGTTGATGACCCCGGCCTCATGGGGTGGTATTCACTTTTGTTAAAATAAGAAATTTGGTGAAGAATGTCGAGAACTCTACAACCCCGATCGGGATGGTTGACCCCGGGTGCCCGGGGTGGCTTGTCTCAACGTCCAAACGGTTCATCTTCTCCTCTTTATTTTATATAATGTTAGGTTTTCCGTCATTTTAATGATAAAATAATTTACATTCTGTTCTTCTCTTAAAAACCCTAGTTCTTTATTCTAGTTTGTAATCATTTCAACAATCATTTCAAGTTTTATGCAAGTTGATTTCCGGGTTTTTTTTGTTACTATTCTTCAAGTTCTTGTTCTTATTCCTATCTAAGTTGGTAACTTTCATCTCCCTAGTTTATTATTGTTATAAATTCCAGATGTTATATTGTTATTATGACCGTGTTTATCAATATTATTGTTATTAGTTTATTTGCAATCGTTAGTATGTGTGAGTAGTTCCTTTATCTAGGGAGGGGAAGCCATGTTTATATACATGCTTGTTATTATCGTTAGCCTTTGATTCTTGATCACAATCTTTGGTTAAATTGTTATTCTTGTCCTAAGAGCGAAAATCGGGATTAGAATTAGGCAAAGCATGTTATAATAGTTCGATCTAATTTGTGCGAGAGTTCGTTAGTAATCGTTCTATGGTTTGTAATAGGCCAAGAGGAAATTACTTAAAACCTAAACAACAATCGATTTTATCTTCTTCTAATTTGATATGGAATTTTGTTAATCTACATGTGTGACTCCAATTCCCCTATATCCTTAATCATATTTGTTTACAACTTATTGTTCATCATTTGCCTTTACTTTAATCAAACCAACCCACAACCAATCGTGACCGACCTTGATAGAATTCTACTCATAGCTTGTCATTTTGCATCTACCGTCTCCTCGAGATCGACCCCTACTTCCCTAACTATATTTGTTTGTTAGCTAAGCCTAGGATTTCTTTGTTAGGTACGCGATAAGCCTATCACTAGCATGAAAAAGGAAAGGGGGAACTACAGGCTGAATAGGAGGGAGTATAAATATGAGTTATTATTAATAATATATGTTTTCAAGGGTAAAATTGTCAATTAATATTTTCCAATCTACTAATAATTCGTAGAATATAGTAAGGGAAGCAACATATTTTAAAATAGTTGATTACACCCCAATCTACTATTTCAATATAATATCTACCAAACACTCTAATTAACACTCTCAATATGCTAAAAATATATCAATCTGTCATTTACCAAACATTTGAATGGAGTAACTCATCAATTCATTGTACTCACTCACATATATAAAAGTTAAGTTTTTTTTTTAGATCCGGTCTTGATTAAGTTTAAGATTTTAATTGTCGTTCACTCTTAGAATAATGCTTAATCTTAGCTGAGAGTTGTGAGTTGAGGTCAGGTGGTGCCATGGTGGTTGTGATTTAGAGTTCAAGTGGTGGTTATGGACTTACGGGTCAATATTCGACTGGTAGTTATTACACATGAATTGAGGTTAGGTGGTAGGACTAATGTTTATTAGGTTGGTGTAAATGACAAAATGGACCATTTCTAAAAAGTGGTAGCCATTTAACCCGTCTTAATCTTAAATTTGATAATATCCGTCTTAAATGAGAATTTGTGTTGTAAAAATGACTGGCGAAAGGGGAAAAAATGTTAAAAGGAGACATTTAGCTTTAATTAGAAAGTCAGACTTTAAGCATCAACAACAGTGGACGTGCCGGAGTGGTTATCGGGCATGACTAGAAATCATGTGGGCTTTGCCCGCGCAGGTTCGAATCCTGCCGTCCACGCTTTTTTATTTTTTTAAATTCTTATGATAATAATGAAAACAAAAAACACTACCGTCTTCCATGAATACAATCAATAATAATTCAATAGTCACTGAAAACTTTACCTTCATACATTTTTAAGCTGACATTGTACGTCTACGCGGCACTTCGACTCTTCAATTAGGCCAGAAACAATTCTCACAAAGATCACGGAATTTGGTAAAGTTTACAAACAGGTAAATTTTGATTAGTATTTCACGAAAAATTGTTAATTGTTTGCGTGATGCAAATAAGTTCAGATGATATCAGACCAGAAATAAACCTTCAGCTTGTGAATGCATTTGGATTTAACTCAGTTAGAGTCTGATGTGTGGCAGTTTTATTTTGTGAATCGAATCCGACGATCTCCTCTTTGGCACTATATTGAATKAATTGGTGAAAATACAATCACACTGTATAAAACTGTAATCATTTGAACTTTACACTGATATATCAGAAAAAATGGAAAAGGGGAAGAAAAAAAGGATAAAAACTACACGACGATTTTTACACATTACAAAAATATCAGCCCAAAGCTGAGGAAAATCGTAATTGAAAAAATAAAAAGAAAAGGTAGAAGAATTCTAAGGCAAGAATCAATCAATGAAGAATGGGTAAATTTAGTCATGCAAGGGCCTCCTTCGCCAAATTGTTCGCTTAGAAGTCCCTGCTGTCCAGAATAATCRCGACCTGATGTTAAAGCTGTAAAATCCTACAAATCATATTTCTTGGGCTGTCGCCATTGATCTATCATCCTTGCTAGTGAACTAATTAGAGAAGTTTGGGGTGGAGATCCCTTTTTTCCATACAAATTCTTTCCGCCAAGGTCGGTATATTTAGGGCCGATGTCTTTCCCCCTGTCAATCTGAGAAAAAAATTTGAGCTTTTAGCGACATATTTTGGCAACAAGTATAATGTGGCAGCTAAGAAAAAATGCGGCAACTCTAGACTAATTGCGAAAGTTATTGAGTTGTGACACTCGTGACCTAGTTCAAAATCATTTTCAGCAAAATTACCCTTATGACAAAAAAACAAAAAAGAGGAATGTAGAATAAGTAACAGAATTTCCCCTACGATCCATTGAATAACGTAGTTCGTCAAGTTATAGAGGCCAGGTAGTGTGGTACTCATAGCCAGAGTTTGAGACTCAATTAGCATCAAATTGCCCATACGACTACCGTTACCCAAAATAAAGAAAATGGGTAAAAGTAACAATCAACCGACTAGGCCAGTAGTTCCCAAGTCAGCATGGAAGAATGAAATTGCAGTTTGTTCATACCTTGTAAATTTTTCCATTCCTGAGGTAATATCTAATGCCAGACCAATTGATCGATAGTGAGAAGTGAGATCTAAATGCTGAAATGGTATATAGAAAATTGTCCACAAGCATTGCCACAAACACCTGCATGCCATGTCATTTGACTAAGACAAAACATCCACAAAAACGACAGACGCCAGAAGAACATCTTCCAAATGAACGAAACGATTCAGAAGGAAAAGTGAAAACTCACAAGACACCAATTGTAGGTAGCAAGTGATAATGGAGGCGCTTCAGGGGACAACATGTTGCACAAATGAACTTCGATCCTTGTCAAATTCCACATGGAAAGTAACTCGATGGTAGTGCAAGTGGCTAGACAGCCAACAAGCAATAACCCTGCAAGAAGAAAAGGAATTTATAAGAGAAATAACTTGAGTATCACACAATTATCAATGCAGAAATAAAAACAAATGACTTAATAATGCCAAGTCAGTAAATGTATCATTAACCGTCAAACTCCAAGAATAAAAATCCCCTTTTTTCATCCTTAAATAGTAGTCAAAAAATGGGTCGTCAACCTCATGAAAATATTATCATGAGACTATCTAATATGTGAATTTGTGTTCCCAAACATAAAGTCCATCATAATTTTGGGATTTCAGAAGCACCGTGATTGATGATTACAAACACACTACTCGTATATCCCGGACAAATCTAAAGATTTCCCAAGTTAATTCCAGAACCATATAGCCTGCCCTTATTGAAACTGTTGTAGACATGTCTCTATGTAATACCTGAAGCTATGTCCCTAATATATCAGTTTCAACAAAAAAGTTCTATTCACCAGCGCCCACTGACAGATGTATGATCATCATCAACTTGATCAATCCTATTAAATGTTACTCCGTTTCAGTAAAAACATTCAGCATGCGGGTGTGTGTGTGTGTGTATATGTGTGTGTCCAGGTGTCAGACTAAGCTTTTTTTACTTCGCCTAAAATGAAGCATCCAAGGGACACCTATATCCAAATGTCGAGTACTGGACACAACTTTATTCTTTATGATTAATTTTTTAAGTAAGATAGTTTTCAATAACTTTCAGCTTAGTAATTGAAAGGGGAAGACATGATCCTAGAATTTCGACAAAATCATGTTCCCCATGCTACCAACTTTTTCACTACACCTGGATATCATAACGACCTACAAATGAAACGAAATTAGCTCACCACTAGAATTAAGTGATTCCATCTGTCCTGTGAAGCATATTCGAAGAGCCGCTGTGACATGGATCACAGCCATAACATACGGTGCCACAAACCCCCATGAGAGATAACAGTGTACAGAAAACAATGCACGATTCATGATCCAATTAACCTTTGAAACATATGATTCCAAAACAAAAGTTTGCTTCCTCAAGTAATTCCAATACCTACAATCAAAGCCGATCATGAGAACATGGAAATAACTTCTCTAAAGCAATAACAAACCAATGATTGTGATTTATGATGAACCTTGAAAAATTTAAATCACTGGCGAGTGGATGAGGGAAGACAGCTACTGGGGGAGATGTGATGAGTTTTTTATGAGCTCCTGAAACAGAACATACAGTTCAGCTACCAAAGAGAGACAATGCCAAATAAAAAAGCCATCAACAATGCATTAAGACAAATTAAATAATTGCTATTATCATTGAGACATTAAGTAAAGTAAGATAATTAAAATAGACAAGTTTTCAATTTACTTCTTGAAAGATGCTCAATAAACGGCTTAAACTTTGATAATATTCATTATTCAAAGCAAATAAAGAATACAATACTTCTGAGAAACCAAGGAGTAGCGAGTAGAGAAACATAGACACATGTTGTTGGCAATTTGGCATGCGAAGGAGCTTTACATGTCTGATAAAAAATCAAAATAAGCTTGTCTCAAAAAGAAAAAACAAGAAAAGCTGGTAACTTTAGTCTTTACAGGCTTATGTTATCTTTTTCTTGTATGTATTCTTCAGGCTTGCCATTTTAAACATGCCTAGATTAAGACATTCACCACAAAATAGATAAAAGCTCGACATCTCAGCTACAAGTAATAATTTGACCAGACTGTCAGTGAGTACCAGTTAGCATAACACACTTGACAGTTATTAATAGGTTTTAAGTTGCATCAGATGAATTCTCGTGAAGTGCTGAGCCATGAGTATAGTTCTACTCTATTCTACAAAAAAAAAATAAGAGAGAAAAAAGAAAAGAGTAGAACGCATACTCCAAATCGAACAGATCACCTAATTTAAGAGGAGAAAACAGGAAACATAAATATTATAATTACTAAATGGCTTGTTACCAGCTATAGCTGCAAGAGTCATATCATCAGAATATCCACCATCTCGAAGACC
>VHZZ01000044.1:108788-124835 GCA_009801015.1 Silene noctiflora | reverse complement strand
TGGTTTTGATGTTTGGGTTTTGTTGTGTCATTTGTGGGATGACCTGCTTTTGTTAAAAAAAATAAAAATTGAATGGCTGAAACACGCCATTACGTATGGCGTGTCTAAGTCCACAAACACGTCATACGTAATGGCGTGTTTAGGAACACGCCATTGCTAATGACGTTTTTAGGTCTAGATTATCCGATCCTACGTGGACACCATTTTGACAAATATTTTCAAAACCGACCCAAAACGATAATTATTTTATTTTTGAGCATTATTTCAAAAATGGATTCATTAATAGTTCATTGAACGTTTCTTCACAAGTTATTTATGAACGAGCTTATAGAAGTAAATTAAACAAAAAATCCTCAAAAACTGCATCAACACAAAATGCATCAAATCACAAAATCATAATTTCAAAATCACTAGTACGGATTACGAAGTACTTTACAAGAAAAATATTTTTCTTTAATTTTTGTTAAATCGTTATTTCATTATACTCCCTCCTATTCTATATATTCTTCCCCTTTCCTTTTTACATAAGAAATAACAAAGCGAATTTGGACCACACAAAACACACTACCCCACATACCATTGAATTTGAACCACACACAAATCAACCTAAAAAAAGGAAATAGGGAAGAAAACCCGAATAACCGAATAAGGAAATAGGGAGGAATATATAGAATAGGAGGGCTGTTCACCGGATTAACCTAAAACCACATGACTTGGAGAACGGGTAAAACACAAACCCAACCAAAATAGACACACAAACACATTCCTCCTACTTAAAGAATTTCCTCTACCCCACAACACAAACCTCCATTTTTCCCAAACCCTCAAAAACTTGACGCCGCCATGGGAACACCAGAAACCTCCAGAGAACCATGTCCAGACAGAATCCTAGACGACTTGGGTGGTGCATTCGCCATGGGAGCATTAGGCGGATCAGCCTTCCACTTCATCCGAGGTTCAATGAACTCACCAAAAGGTGAAAAATTTCTAGGAGGAATCCAAACCATGCGTATGAACGCACCGAAAACCGGTGGCGGGTTCGCAGCGTGGGGAGGATTATTCTCAACATTTGATTGTACAATGGTTTACCTTCGTCAGAAGGAAGATCCATGGAATTCTATATTCGCTGGAGCCGCGACTGGTGGGTTTTTGCAGATGAGGCAAGGGATTAAGGCTGCTGGGAAAAGTGCTGCGTTTGGTGCGATTTTGTTGGGGATGATTGAAGGTGCTGGGATTCTGCTTAATAGGGTTATGTCTCCGCCAGTTGGGTATGAGGATCCGGCTATGGCGGGTGGGTATCCCGGGTTTCCGGGGCAGCAACAACCGGGTGGGTATCCGGGGTTTCCGGGGCAGCAACAACCGGGTGGGTATCCGGGGTTTCCGGGGCAGCAACCAGGAGGGGTGGGTGGGGAGGTGAAGGAAGGTGATGGTGTGAGTGGGTGGTTTGGTGGGTTGTTTAGTGGTGGGAAGAAGGATGATGGCGGTTCGGGGAGCGGTAAAGGTGGTGGTAGTGGCGGTGGTGGTGGGAGTGAGACTAAGGTTTTGGAGAGTTTTGATACACCTACTGCTATGCCCAGTTTCGATTACAAGTGATTGATTTGAGAAGGGTGAGAATTTTTGTTTCAAGTATTGATTTTTTATGTTTATTGTTGATGTTGCTGTGTTCTATATTTTCGCATTTTGAGTTGTGCGATCACTCATGTACGGTTCTAAGTGATGATTCATGTCCGCCCCCCAAAACATTGTTGTTGTTGATGGGTTTTGTGTTCTTTGATATAGTAGTGTAGTTTTGGGTTTGTCATTTTAGTTTCGAGTACACGTGATTGATTTAAGAGGGGTATGGATGAAATGAGTTGAGTAATTGTTTCAAGTATTGATCTTTTTGTGATAAATTGTTGGTTTTGATATGTTTGTATGTGTTTTTGGATGATGGGTTTTGTGTTCTTTGCTAGAAATGGATGTAGTGTAGTTTCGGTTGTCAATTCTCAATTAGTTTCGAATATGAGCGATTGGTTTAAGAGGCGTATGATTGAAATGAGTGGAGTTTTTGTATCAAGTTTTGATTTTGTTGTGTTTTTGGTATTTTGGATGATGGGTTTTGTGGTGTTTGTTAGAACTGGTTGTAGTTTGCGTTGTTAATGGAGTTAAAGACTCTTTCTTTCTTTGGTATTGGTTGCCGGAGTTTTTTTGCATGGGGATTTCGATCACAAGTGATTGATTAAGAGGGGTAAAGATTGTCAAGTATTGATCTTTTTATGATGAATTGTCCATGTTGTTATCGTGTTTTTTTTTGAAATGGATGTAGTGTAGTTTCGGTTGTCAGTGGAGTCCTAGGCTCTTCGTTTTCTTTCTTTGGTTTTTGAATAGGGTAGACTGAATTGAAATGATATTTTGAAATCAGTTGCTGTGTTTCTTCTTGTAGTGGAGTATCAGTCATTCGCTGCAAATTTTCAATTCAATATTTGTCATAGGTTGTCCGACAGTGGTTTCAGTAACCCCTTTGCCTCGCTGTTTCCTGTGGCACTGGGTATTGTTCTTAGAAACGGCTTTAAAGTTTTCATCTTTCTTAATTTTTAGTTCACATATTTGCGAAGTTTACATTTTTTTAAACAACTGATGTTCCTTGTTTAAAAAGGTACAAAGAAATGAATTTTAACATGTCGGGCGATTTTGTTAACAGTTGTTCTTTTTTGTTATATAAATGAGATATTTAAGCCTTTCATGTTTATTGGTTAAAGTGATTATAGATAAAAGAGAGTTTCTATGTCTTGGTGGATTTGAGGTGGTGTTATAGTCGCAACTGATAGGAGTTGTCATATTCTAAAACTTTTTTAGTTGTTTTTGTGTTTCAGGAAGTATTTAGCCTTTGGTGTTTAATTTTCCTTTGATTTTTGATTAAGAGAGGATGAATTAAAATGATTTTATCGACTTAGTTGTTGTGTTCCTTTTTGTTGTCTAGTATCTCAGTTATTTGATTCACTTCTCGACACAATATTGGTCATGGGTCGTTCGAAAAATGGTGTTTTTGTGCACAAGGACTGCATATATCAAGCCTTCCTTACCTTGAGTGTGTGATTGTTCTTGTGGCACCGGAGTACTCGTTGTTGATAGAAATTGCTTTAAAGTTATTATCTTTCATGAGTTTTGGTTCGCTCATTTGCCAAAGATTACATTTTTATGAAACAACTGATGTTCCTTGTTAAAGCGGGTACATAGAAATGAAAGTTACATATGGTGATTTTGTTTATAGATTTGTTCATTTTTGTTATAAGAATGGTTTGATGAAGCCTTTGTTGTTCATTAGTAGATATGACTATAGAGAAAGAAAAGTTTTTTAGGTGAATTTAAGGTGTTCCTATGATTGCGACTAATTATTCTTTATTTGTGTTTGTTTATTAGGAAGTATTTAGGTTTTTATGTTTAAAAGATGGGAGAGAAATATAATTCTCTTGTTTTTAAGATGGGGTGGAATTTTTATTTGATTTTTTTACGATGATATGTTGGTGCTGTTTTGGTGACTAGCTGTGCCTCTTTGTATTTTGTAGCGTATTTGATCAAATTTTCATTATGACCTCGTCAGCGGAACAACTGTTGGTGGAATCTTTTTATGATGGTGTTATGTTTGTGTTTTTTATTTTTATTTTTATTTTGAACAAGCAATCGTGTTCTTTGTCAGAGATTACTCTTGTTTTTAATTTTCCATTGCCAATAGAGCTAAGAGTCGACTTTTTCCACTGGCTAGGCTCCTTTTTTCCGTCCGTGCTTATGTTTTATTTAATATTTGAATTGTCTTTGTTGAGAAAGATGAGAAAGAAAGGGAATTTGTATGTCTGTTGTTATTTTAGTGTTGTTTTATTTTAACATTGAGGCATTTTTATGTGTTGTATTGCTTTTGTTTGCTGCTTAGGAAAGATTAAAAAAAATAGAAATTTGTTTGATGTTTCTTTTTGGTTTTATTTTTATTCTTCTTTTTCATTCACTCTCGTTTAGGTTTTACCCCCCCTCCCCCCGTTATCCCATAGAAACTTAATACACAAACATATTTATATATATGTTTATATTGATAGATATTGAATATTATTGATTCAACTCACCGAAAATGTAACAATACAACATATTATTTTATACTCCCTACCTACACCATATGTTTCATGAATAATTTTCTCACTACAAAATGTCAATTTCGTAAAAAGGGTTAATCATAATTTGTATATACATATTCAACATTCGTCCATTATATGAGTTTACCTTTGAGATGAGAGAAAGAGAAATTAGGAGAGACAAGACACAGGATATGAGTGCGCTTGTTGAGACTTGTATGAATGAAACATGGTTTTAGCACCTCGCCTTCTTCTCCGTATGGCTTGAACACATACAAGTAATCGTAGAAGAAGACGTGATACTAAAACCATGTTTCGTTGATACAAGTCCAGACACTCACATCACGTGTCTTGTATCCCCTGTCTTCTCTCTCTTATCTCAAAGGTAAGCTCTAACGTTTTTTCACTTTTTGGAGTATTTGTTAGAGAGCCTCGTGATATTATTATGAAAGCTACTCATGTAATGGATTGTTAGTGGGTAAACAACTCAAGTGTGAAACCGTCTTATAGGTTACCGAATGTTGAATGTGTATGATTAACCCTTCCTTACAAAATCGGCGTTTTTCTACTATTGAGGAAATTATTCCTGAAACATATGGGGTAGGTAGGGAAGTATAAAATCACACACTATTTTTTTGTACAAATTATGTTGGATTAATATCTATGAATGTATACGTATATAAACATTTATTAAAATATCTCCAAATCTGGCGATTGAGGATCAGTGATGCCCAGGGTAAGGGTGAGATACGGTAGTGCATGTGGTGGTATGCCTGGTGGCTTGGAAAGGTGCCGATGAAATTGCTAGTTGGTGATGTGGTAGAGGTAAAAGATAAAGGAAGGCTCATTACGTATATCTAGTATATCTACTCCTTATGGTCGTCGTGCCAAAAGTGATGCTTAATACTTATATTACTGAATATTTAGTTTGATGTCTTAAATCCCATAGACAACATTTGAGGATTGAGGTGTGAAAACCGTATGTTCTTTAGGCGATAAGAAATTTAAACTTGTGTTCAGCATTTGACTAGAGGGCTCTAGGTTAACTTTTTATATCGTTAGATTTTGCTCTCTATTGCTTAGTTTGTTGTGGAATTGGAATTTCAGTAATTGTTGTGGAATTTGACTAGAGGGCTCTAGGTTAACATTTGACATTTGATTTGTGGATTTGATGTTAAAAGAGGATTTGTTGCGAGTTTGCTGTTGTATAGTATTATACCCCAAAGCTTTGGTGAGAGACTAACCAAAATGCTTCTGTGCACCGTAACTGTGCCTTATAGATAACATAATTAGCGTGCTGCATTTTTATGCGATGAAGCGATTTCCATGTTTTTTCGAGTTTGATTCAGGGTCCAACTTACTTATGTATCGTATAACCGTTGTCATTGTTCAACTTTGTTGATTGATTTTTCTTTTGATAACTGACTGTAATATTCAGTTAGTGATTATAACTGTGTGCTCTCTATACTCAGGTTCCTAGGTATGCTTGAATAATAAGCATCAGGCGAATGGTTTCCTTCCTCGGCACTCTATATACAGGAAGGACCGCAATTTGACAGGTCTAGTTATAATCGGTGGTCATTTGAAGGTTTTGGGTTTGATTTATTATGTACGCCGTATGGTTAAGATGACTACTGTTAAACGGCTTTTGTAAAATAATGTCTTAGCTTAGTTTAGCAAATTACTTTTATTATTATGTATTCTTTTGATAGTTTTAAATCAACTTTCGTAACTCTGCTACTTTCATATCTCTGAAAGTTGGATTTGGGATCCGAGATAGTTGTGTATCGTAAAATTCTCGAGATTTTTATCTATACACTGGTAACAGGTTTGCCTATCGATTTTTGTCCATCTTTGAATGGTTAAGGGAGGGTGTATCAGACATTATTGTTTTTCACAAATTGTCTTGTCTTTTAAGATGGTCATTATCCCGTCTTAAGCTTAAGACGTGTTAAAAGCATGTTGGTGTTAATAATAGCTGGAACCGACAGTTTTGTTTTGGCAAATGTTGGTATGGTCAGCCCTCTTTGACACAATGTCAGGAGGGCTGGCTCATGTCCGTCATAAGGAGGACCTGTGGAATAGTATTTTAGCAGGAGGGTTTACGTCTGCGCTCCTCTCGATTAGTAAGGGGTTTCGGCCGGCTTTTACTCAGTTTCTCATCGGTGGGGCGTCGTTGGCGTGTATGGAGGGAGTTATAATCACGTCTCGGCGGTTAGAAGCGTCTGCCGAGATGCAGTCTCAGAATTACCCTCAGTATTCTGTTCCAAGTCCGGTTCCCGAGGCGAAGAAGTCCGAACCAGGATGGTTTAGACGGAGGTTCGATAGAGGAAAGGATGACGATGTTAGTAAGACTAAGGTTTTGGAGAGTGTTGATACATTGCCACCACCAATGCCGACTTTTAACTTTCAGTAACTTCAAAGTGACTCGGGTGTGAGTTGTCAAAAGCTTGTGACGGTTATAAGTACGAATTTTTTTATTTTTATTCCTTTGATGAGTCTTCAACGAGTGTCGGTCCTTTAAATGTAAGGACCAAGGACTATATCCGTCTTCCTGCAATAAATATGGATTGTGGATCGATTCATCAGATTTTGGTATGCATTCGGGTTTACCCAGTTGTTTTTGCAATAAATAAACGAGAAAATATGTTAACACTGTAATTTTCGTGGGTGGAATGAAAAACTTCAGTCGTAGATATCATGTAGTTTATATGAGATCAAATCCCGTCACCATCCTTAGCCCAAATTGTAGAGCCACCGTTATGCTGGCGTATAGATGCCAAGTTTTAACGGCGCTTTGTGTAAAACAGACTGCAAGACAAGAACAGAAGAAGAATACAAATTGAAATATGAGATTAAACCAAAGAAAGAATTATCAAATAACACAGCATAACAATCACCATGATTATGATACTCCCTCTGTCGCAATCATTTGTTTCATCATTAACATAAACAAAACGGAGACGAAAACTAACTAATAACTTATTTATCTCACTTCATAGTAGCATATTTCACAATGGTTGGACCATTCATTCAATAAATAAGCAATACTTAATGAACCATACATGTAAATATTCAAAGGGAACAACATAAGTTTCCTGCCAAAATGCAGCTACAAATATTGAAATTTCCCTTTTATTTTAGCCATCGACGACATTGTCGGGCTAATACTTGAACACAAATGTATGTCGTAAATGTACAACCCTCTATAGGCCGGGACACCCCATTTTCCCCAGAATTTATTATTCGCAGGGGACGCAAAATTGATTCATATTGTCGTCATATAGGAC
Source organism: Silene noctiflora (assembly GCA_009801015.1). Lineage (NCBI taxonomy): Eukaryota > Viridiplantae > Streptophyta > Magnoliopsida > Caryophyllales > Caryophyllaceae > Silene > Silene noctiflora. The sequence continues at coordinate 117,445 of VHZZ01000044.1, read as the reverse complement.
GGTTTATGATCACAGGCTCCGAGATTTGAAGCTACTTTGGTTTATTCTTCCGCAAGGTACTGCGAATGGGAAGCTGCCAGGAGGGCAGCACCGATACCTGATCCGTCATTCGAGTGCTCGATTACAATGGTTTCGGAAACTTCATCACCCAAAAGCTCTTTCAAAGTATCTTCCATGCAATCTCGGAACTTGGTATAGTGTTCAAACAACCCTCCATCTAATGCAATCACCGATTTCTGGTTTTCGCCTTGCTTCAATGTGTCACGGGCAAGTTTCTTAAGAATGCCCAAAATACCGGCTGCTGAAAGGCACGCGCCACGAGAAGCAATGATATCACAAATGTCAACTATTACTTTTCTTGCCTTCAATGATGTATTTGATATCTGGCCAAATATCAAGAACATTAGCGTTGAAAGTAATCATCGTAAGTACTGTAACATAAAGTTCCAATCACCAAAGCTCATTGTCCTATTATTGCATGGACTTGGTTCTTGAAAGAGTAAATATAGACTGAGTTGATTAGAGAGAACGAAATGTGCAAACTTATTTCCGCTTTCGTTATTTCCATGCACGCAAAGAATCTCTGGTATTATTATTATCATGGTGCTTGCTTGAGTTCTATAGTTAAGACACTCCATTAAGAGAATATTGTGAATTCGATTTATATCAAATCAGGCGACCTTGGCACAAATGGAAAAGCGTCTCTTAAAGACACTTCTTTGTTTCAAAGCCTTCTCTTGCCGTGACGGAGCCAGAAATTTCGTGAAGATTCTTGATCAGGGGGGACAAAACTCAAAAGATAAAGATTGTGAAGGAAAGGCAAAAACATGACAAAAATGAACTATATTGGCAGTCAAACCTTTTAACCATCATGCTTATTGGTACATGTCGGTTTTCTCAGAAGTGAAAAGCCACAAAAGAAGAAAGCAAAGTGAACAGAGGCAAGTAAAGAAAGAATCATTACCCCAAAGACATCCTTCAGTTTGCTTGCAACGACTTTAAGATCTGGTGACGTGTCATGATGCATTGCAGACATGTGAGGCGTACTGCGAAAAAATTAGCATAATCCTTAGATTTGGTAAAAAAAAACGGTTCTCTCTATTTCAGAGCGTAAAAATTCCCCGAAAAGTGCTGATATGTGATTGAATGCTACTAAAAAGTTAATAAATAGGGTGTTACAACCATGGTTACCGGATTCGCTACGAATACGTCCTTACCAATTCGCGATTCGCTCTTATAGAATGTGCGTTATATGTATTTTCAGTAAGCAACATGATAGAATTCGCTTTTTACAATTCGCGATTCGTAAGGTACCGAGCGAATTCGGTAACCATGGTTACAACAATATAAGGGTCAAGTGTGCAAAATGCTGTCGTACAAAGTTGCTCCATTAAATTCTAATGTGAGGTACACAGATACTTTGAACTATCAATGAACTAGAATATATAATGAGTGTAAAGGAAAATGAAGTTAATTGAAAAAAATTGTAGAAAAGAAAAGTGATGCCCCCACCGCGACTATTTCAAATTTTACGGGTGTAGTTTTCTCTTTTCTGTACATAATATAAAGAGTTAAATATAATGATAATAGGACATTTAGTAAAGCCAGGATAAGAGACCCACCTTAGTATGAATGGAGTTTTCAGTTTGGACGGGACAGTATCACCAAAAAAGCAAGCCTCTTCAGCCAGCTTACATAAGACTCTACGCACAATCTCCCCCAAGTACAGCCCAGATATCATTTTCTCATATATCTGCACAAGTAGAATACTTTTACCATCTAAAAAGAAAAAAGATAATGGAAATAATAGAAAAATAAAATAACAAATGTCTGACCTGTTCACCGGGATTCAAACTTTCTTCATCAAGTGCAATATCATATTCAGTCAAAGGCAAATGTGAAGAACGGAAATTACCCCACTCCATATTGATAACCTGAAATTCGAAAAAAAAAAATCCTAACAAAAATGAAAAAGAAACTGCAGCAGAAGACAATTCAGAAAGCTGCATCAAAGCTGAGAAGGAAAAAAAGTAAGTTGCTTACCATCTCCCCTGATTTAGGCAAAGGGCCATGCCACTTGGGAATGGCAGTAGCACGTTCAACATAGGCCGCATTTGTCCCAGTACCCAATATCACAGCAGCGATAACATCATTGTTATAATACCTACCTCCTGCCAATGTTCCAACTGTATCGTTCACCTGGGTCATTCAAGAAGATAAACAAACCACAAGTCATTCCAATAAAGTTAGACACGACGTTTCTGGGAGACAGTGAGGCTTGTATGAGACAGTCTCACAAGTAAGACCAATCCAAATACTTGTGCATCTCTTAATTATAAATTTTTGGATTGGTCTCACAAGCATTCATCTCTCAAAAGTTTCAAGTTCGTGTTCTGGAGAACAAATATTATTTATTTGCCCACAAGATAAAGGCCTACCCTTGATAGCTGCCCACAAGATAAAGGCCTACCAAATGTCCCAAAAATTCTTCAACACAAGAAAATTCAGAAAAAGCTTACCAATGCTGTTACACGCATATCTACACCCTTTCTCTCCAAGGCCGAGATCAACTTTCCAACCACATCCTGTCCAACCTACATCACATCAACCAAAGAAAATGAATACCACAACCTCTGATGAAGAACCATGTGTCGTTGACTCGTTGCATAAGAAATGAGAGAATAGCTGTCAGCACGTCTCCAGGACTCGGAGCATTATCGCCACTACAGCTTGCTGTTAAATTAATACATGGCACACAAATTTAGACTTAGAGCTAATGACGAAGGCAGTAAACTATCCAAGTGAGGACGGAGAGCCAATATACCGAACATATCTTATGCATCTTGCAAGAAAAAGGTTTGAAAAGGAGACTCAGCGGAAGAAAAAAAAATTAAGGAAAAATGACAAATGTTGGCATTCCACATGAGGGAATAAGGCACAATTCTTAAAAAAAAACAAATCCTCTAAAGGAACGTTAAACCATAAGCTGGCTAATGAACCATATGTTCATCAAGGAACGATGACCACTGCCAGCACCTTGTTCCTCCTTTCGCCTCACACCAAGAGAAAGTTTGGACAACTATCCGACAGAGGACAGAATATGCCAAAAGGGGGTCAGAATGAACTGATAAACTTTTCTTATCAACTAAAGATATTCAAGAAACTAATTTTTTGATGTTTCGGAAAAATATTAAAACAGTGACAAAATGGCGAGGGTGGCAACTGGAACCCATAGCAGAAAACTTTGACATTTTATGAACAGCTTCTGAAGGGATGAATCACTCTTTCCAAAAAGGTGAATTTGTAACTGCAACTTACAACTTACAACTTAATAGAGCCCTGGCACAAGAAATTAGTCCTTGCTATTTCAGCTTGTCCAAATCGTAACTTAAAGTTTAGTCCTTTCACAAGATGACAATTTTTATCAACAGATGCAGTTACTAAAATATAGCTGAAGAAAGGAAATTATTGTTCTGAAATATCCAGTAGAAGCCATCAAAGAACAGACGAAGTTATGGAATATCGGAAAGGTAACAGATTCTGATTTCTAAGGGACCCATTAACAAGGGTTGGGGATTAATAGAAAGAAGAACTAACCGCATCTTTTATATCGAAGCCTTTGGTCCATCTTATAAGTGTTCCTGATGAGATCGATGTCTGTTTAACTGGAAAAGAGAAGGTAAAACCCAACTCCCTTTGTTTATTGGGCTCTGGATGAAGTCCTTCACTTTCCGTGGCAACAAATTTAGCTAGGGCTTCAGCTATGTAATCAAACAATTCCTGAAACATGTGTTTATATATTTAAGGAGTTAATATCACGGTAACAAAGGTTCAACAGTTTATGATTTTATGTCATGTCACTTCGACTCAAAATTTGACCTCCTGCACCCACATCTGACACTCCACGCTCCTACAAAAGGTATAACACAGTAACACTAGGACACCTCATTTTCAACCAAAAACATAAAGCGGAGTCCGATACTTTGACACGCAGCCCTTTTGGGTACTTCTAACCAAATCTTGAGTAACATAGTTCACGAGTGCCCAAAGTAAAAATAGCTACAGCAATATAACCAAACAGTTGCTGAAAGCCTAAACGTGATTGATGGAGTAGGATACCAAAATGAAAAGGCTAACCGTTATTGATGTCCTAAGTAAACTTACTTCTGAAGTCGCAACCATTAATTCTGGTGGAATTGAAACTTCCTCAAATTCTTGTTGGACAACACCTCTATCTGTCCCACCCAATTTCACTCGCAACACACGGAAATTAGTGCCACCAAGGTCCAAAGCATAGAACAATCCCTCCTCATCACTACAGACGGGTCAGAGAAGATCATACCATGAGTAATAAAACATATACATTAAGGCATAAATAAACGAGTACCAAAAACTTTACATTGCGATAGCCAGAATTTGTACCTAACATAGTCGATAGAATAGATGCAAAACCAATAAACGAGTACAAAAAACTTTACATTAAGTAATCATTACTATGAATAATTAGACACCAAATAACGTTTCAATTGGGATTAAACCCGATCAAAAATCACCAAGTTACATTCTGAATAATGCAAAACCAATACAAAAAAATTCAGTATTGCCACATATTCCAATTCACCAAAAATCCATTTTTTGCACACATAAGTAAACTATATACTTTAAATCAAAGTAATGTAATAAATTAGCCCAGTAAATAAATTTATAGTCACTAATTCTCAAGTCAACGCAGACATAACACTAAAATCATAAAACTCCATAATTAATACCAGCAAAAACCCAACATCATATATTTTACAAAGCAATAAATCACTCAGAATTCAGAAATAAACCTGAAAAATATCTTAAACAAATCGTTACTTTAAATATTAAAGCACCCAATTACGTTTCATTTCAATTAATCTGATATAAAATCATAAACAAATTCATCAACATCCAACTTGATCAACCCAAAAATCATCAAATACAAACTTAATCAATCCAAAAATCCAAAGATTCCTGGTAAAACCTTGTGGTCGGATTTACTACCTCCGACAGCGAACGCTGCTGTAATTTTTGATTTGTCATTATTGATTTAATGCCCTTCGGGGCTTTTTTCCTCAAAAAAAAGAAAAATCCAAAAATCATCAAATACCAACTTAATCAATCCAAAAATCACCAACACTACCTTAATCAATACAAAAACCATCAAATTCCCACTTAATCAATCCAAAAATCATCAAATATGAACTTAATCAGTCAAAAAAATCATCAAATATCAACTTAATCAGTCAAAAAAATCATCAAATACCAACTTAATCAATCAAAAATCATCAAAAACCAACTTAATCAATCCAAATATCATCAAACACCAACAAAATCAATCCAAAAATCATCAAATATCAACTTAATCAATCCAAAAATCATCAAACACCAAACTCCACATTATTAATACTAACAAAATCCCAATATAAAATCAAACTCCCAACTTAATTAATACAAGAAATCATCAAAGTGATCAAACACCAACAACAAAATAAAACCCAAATATCATATTACCAAAAAAAAAAAAAAAAAAAATCAATCCAAAATCATCAAACACCAACTTAATTAATCCAAACATGGTCAAAGACCAACTTAATCAATCTAAAAATCGTCAAATACCATCAAAATCAATCCAAAAATCATCAAACACCAACTTAATCAATCCAAAAATCATCAAACAACACCTTAATAAATCCAAAAATATCAAAACACCAAAAAAACTAACAATCTAAAAACACAAAAAAGCAACAAAATTAACATACCCAGAAGGAAGATTATCAACAAAACTGATGAGCATCTTAAGCTTAGAACCACCTTCAGAAGCAAGACCAGCATGCATCTCAACAGCCATAGCATCAGCAACCTGTCTAAGTTTCCCTAATGGTGTTGCACATTTTTCATCAAGTTCCTTTACAATTCCCATTGCTTTTCCCCATTTTCGAGATTTCTCCATCCTTCTTCTTACAACATACGCCGCACCACCGCATGCCGCCGCCGCACCCACCACCACCGCCGCCACTACCACCTTCTTCATCGTTCTTTCAGGTGCAAATAGTGGATTTTAGATAATGGGTATGTTAAAAATTGAATCTTTTTGATGTTTTTGAGGTTGTAGAGAGAGATTATTGATGAAGATAGTAGATCAGAGCGATGTAATCGGAGTTTAAGGTGGTCCGAGTTTTGTTTTATTTTTCTTGTATTACAAGATTATTATCTTTTTTATTTTTTTCAAAAATCTTTTAAAAATTACAAGAAAGATTATACTCTCTTTTTTCTGATTTTATTTTAGGTTTATGGGTTGTTTATATCTTTGAACAGAAAAGATGGTCGGATTCGGATCGGGTGAACTTTTATCCGCGTTTAACGTCTGCGTGAGAATATTTATCTATGTTTTAAAAAGTATCACTCCGTTGCGACAATTATCATCTATTGTTCATCCACTAATCATCCGTAAATCAAACAGATGGATCGGATGATAAACAGATGATGATAAATATTTGTGTTTTAAGTATAACGAAATTGTTTTTTTTAATCAAAAATGTTTTTATAAGACAAATAAGTGCAAATTTATTTAAAGTAAATGAAGAGTTTTAGGTGATGGATAGATGATTTTTGAATGAATCTTTATATATTTAGCTCATTGTACATTTCTCATATGTCATCTATTACCTGTTATTTATCTATTTATATCAAGTTTATTATCTATTCATTCTATTGGGTGGACGGTTATTAAGTGGGCGGGTTTGGGATTGGGAAAGTTAGTCTGACACTTTCGTGGTACTCGGGCTATATCACGTTAGATTGGGTCATTTCTTGTTTCAGCTCCATTTTGTGTTTTTTATCAGCGTTTGGGCATAAATGGTTTGGGTTAAGTTGTTTCTGATCGAGTAATTTTTAGTCAAGTTATCTAAGATACTTAAATTTAAGAGTAGTTTGGGTTAAGTTGTTTTTGGTCGAGTATAAATTACTTAAAGTGGAATATGAATTAGTGGTTAAGAAGGATATTATCCTAAAACATGACTAAAGAAGAGTATTTGGCAAGATTACTTAAATTTAAGAGAATGTTTTGAGAATTAATCATTTCCTTTTACATAGCTAGATATTACGTGTGATTCTAAATTGGTTATTTAAGACTATTTGAAATCACATGGGGACCTTGTCGATCGGGTCAATTTTTTCCCCGAAAGAGTGATTTCGGGTCAAGTTAATTATGGTCCAAAGAGGGGAGGGGGTCAATTTGAATATCAAGTCACATTTAAGACACGGTTTTTATTTTAAAACGGAAATATCCGTTTGAATTTTATAACGTGTCAAATAAGATGACAAGGGATAAAAGTAGAATGATTAAGGAGTAGGGACTAGCAAAAGACTTGTCTTACTAATTCAAGTGGAGTGCTATTAAACCCGTTTTAATCTTAAATAGATTTAACCATCTTGAATTAAGAGACCAACTGCATTTAAAATATACAATTAGGTCGACATTATTAGACTAAATCATTTAAGTAAGGTTCGATTTAGCAGGTCTACTTAGGATGCTAATAAGTTCATATATAACTCACATGAACCATGCATAATCGTATGTCACCACAAAGATTTGGTAGGTTGATCTTATACAAAAGAGAACATGTTAGGCTTGTGCATGTCCTCTAATACCTATCATTCAATATCGTCATCTCATCAAGCATTTCTTGAAAATGTAAGTGCTCGTTTGATTTATGCAGGAGTTGAATTAGTGTGTTAATTCGCAATTTATAGGATTTTAATATTCATAGGATTTTAATTTCTATATACAATTCCCATAAAATGAGATAAACATGTTTGGTTACCTTAGAGGAGTTTGTTTTTTCCATGAATTAAACTCCCGTGTTATGTTTGGTTAAACGACTTTAATTCACATGATTTTGATTAGTAATTACAAATATATCCTTGTCTGATCTAAATAACATCTTTTTTAATGAGCAAATGGGTAAATTAGGTAGGAGAAATTATGGAGGAGTTTCCAATTACCTAGGAGGGGTTAGGTTATCAAACTCATACATCATGTAGGAGTTGAAAACTCCACATCCCCTATTTTGCAATTTTTGGGGTAACCAAATAAGTTGTAAAAGATGCAATTCACGGGATTTTGGTGGGCAAACAAACAAACACTAACAATTAGGTTGTTATACGATAAGATTTAGACTCCTGAAAGAAAATGGCGACTACCGAGTGTGTGAAATGAAGAGAATCCGAGTTAAAATTCACTAATACCAAATATAAGAAATGTGATTTTCATGTGTGCAACATATCATTCAGAAAGTTTGATATATCTAGTACCCTACCACCTCGTTAGCATATGATATAGACGAAAACATCGCTTGCTAGAACAAAATGATGCGTTATTATAGTTGTACATGATCTTGACACATTTTTAAATACGGAAAATACATTTGGTGCCTTTGAGGGTTGTTTTTTTTGCTCAAAATACCTAATTTTTTGATCCGGAAAACTTTAAGAGACCATAACTCGTGTTTAATAGTTTAGAAAGTGATTTTTTTCTTCAAATTGATCATCTTTCCGAGAACTACGACTTGAGAAAAAAAGTTGTTGAGTTTGGAATTCGTGACCAAGAGATATGGTCACTCAAAGTTTGT
>VHZZ01000044.1:89910-108423 GCA_009801015.1 Silene noctiflora | reverse complement strand
CCTCCACTTGCTTTCCTCCCTCCTCTCATGGGTCTTTTGTCTCACAATTTGGTACCCGTCTTCTCAAAGTGACGGATACCTTCCGTCACAAATGAAAATTGCCTTTTTAGAAGTCCTAACGATTTTAACAAAGGAAATAATTACAGAGTATATGATAGCGTTAATTATATTTGTCTACCTAAAATTCCACAATGTAAATAAGTTGACTTATATGGCTTTGAATTTTAGAAAATAATTGCATTTTAAATGATCGTTTTCCGTAAAATAAAATAAAAAATGAGGTCATATTGTCGTCGTTTTGACAAAATTTATTTCCTCGTGTCGTATTACATCATACTACGACCATCAAGTTGCATTTATCTCGAAGAGGTCTTTGTCTATGTTCAAAGGAAAGCGTGTTGACGTTCGTGACAAGATGAAGACGGATAGTGTCACTCTCACAATAAGGTACGTGGAAGGACAAGTGAGAGGAAATTGAGCACCCCATGAATAGTGTCACTTTCATATCGTGAGAGAGGCACTATACATCATCAGCTTGTGACGGATAGTGTCCGTCTTCAATGGAAATTTGTGGTTCTAAGAGTATCCTTTTATTTGTGTATTAAAATAGATTAATAAAAATATTTTATTTTATTTATCTAACTTCTAAGTACTAATTAAAAATAGATATAGGCCCTGTTCTTTTGGACTGAAATTGTCTGAACTGAACTGAACTGAACTTAATGGAGCTGAACTGAACTGAACTGAACTTAATGGAGCTGAACTGAACTGAACTGAACTTAATGGAGCTGAACTGAACTGAACTGAAATAATAATAAAAAGATTGTAACAACAACTAATAATAATAATAATGAAATATATTAATAATAATAACTAAAAAATAAATATGATAAGTATAATATAATAATAATATAAATATAAATATTATAAATAACAATAATAAATATAATGAATAATATTAATAATAGGTCTAATAATAATATATTAATATAATTATTTCGGGTCAAAGCAATCAAGTCAGCGTTGCTTGAGTCTGGGTCTGGTCAAAACTCTCCTTTCGGATATATGCTAGGTTGATGCTCGACTGCCTTAGGAGGTACGTATACCTACACAGGAAACATACATGGCCTCTGGGAGTTACCAAAGGGGCCTTCTCTGATGCCTAAGTAAATACGGTACTGGATGTATAACCGGGACATCGCTTGACACAAGCTCCTGGAACTCTCTTAAATGTTTGAGTAGTCTTACTTTTAGAGAGAAAAAATTGTTAGGATAGATATCTCTTACATGAATCTTGCACGTGTCCTCTTCGGAATGGATCCAAGGAAGATATTTATAGAGGTCTAAATGTACATTTTTGTATGAAGTGACAAACACTTAAACCCGTGCGACCCACAGGTTGCATGCTGGCCGGGTCGACTGAGTATGCCCCATGAATAATAATAATAATAACACTAATAACAGTAGTAGTAGTAGTAGTAGTAATAATAATAATAATAATAATAATAATAATAATAATAATAATAACAATAATAACAATAATAACAATAATAATAACAATAACAATAATAAAAATAATAATAATAATAATAATAATAATAATAATAATAATAATAATGTTGGAATAATTGAAACTGAACTGAACTGAACTGAACTGAACTGAACTGAGCTGAACTGAACTGAACTGATCTTAATGGAGCTGAACTGAACTGAACTGAACTGAACTGAACTTATAAGAACTGAAATTAAGTTCAAAAGAACAGGGCCATAATTTTGTAACTAATCAAAGATATAATTCATTTGTCCCGGTAATTTGTTATCCTTTTCCATTTTGGGGCGTCTCAGTCAATTGTTGTTCTTTCTATTTTAGGAATGTATTTGATGGATATTTTGGTCATTCACACTCAATTTGGTACACATGTTATTTAATAGTTAGCTCTCTCATCTTTTCTCGATTTTGTGCTAAAACCAAAAGACAACAAATGATCGACAAATGAATAATTTGATCATTCCCCTTTGAACGTGAAGGGCTTCAATATTGTTAATAAGGCAAATTTTTGTTTTCGACAAATTGTTTTTACCTGAAATTAGCAAATTCAATGTCATTATTTTAGGATAAAATATAAATATTTTCTGATGAAATGTTACCATTAACTTTATATTAAGAACTGACAATTTTAGTTATAACATGTTATTATTAAATGGTTACTTTTTTATTAAAAAATATCAATATTTTCTGGTTCTGAGACAAGAACGTCACGAGGGAAACATACTACGATTATAAAATAATTCCCAGTTAACCTATCATATAGACATGTATAGGCTTTGTTATTTGGACTTAATTTTAGCTCAGTTAAGTTATATTCAGTTTAGTTTAGTTTAGCTCAGCTCATCTATTCACAAATTAAGATTTTGTTCATTTGGATTTTTCAGCTCATTTCAGTTAAGTTCGGTTCAGCTTCATTCAGTTCAACTATTTTTTTTCACAAATTAACTCTTATTTTTTTAGTTGAGTTAAGTTTAGTTTAGTTCAGCTCAATTTAGACAGTTTCAGTCTAAAAAAATAGGAACTCGTTCTTATTTCACTTGTCTAATTTAGCTCAAAAAAATCCATTTAAGTTTATCTTTTTTTAACTATAAAACGTGACTATAACCATCTAACGCACTGTTATAAGTTATAACCAAAAACAAAACAAAGTAATACAATGATTGGACAATTGGACATGCAAAATCGTGGAAGAACACAACTTGGTGAAGTGCATAATTATTATTTTAACATATCGAAAACAAAAGAAATCAAACTAAGCTGCATTTCTAGCATTCATTATTCCACAAGAGGGAATGATATTTAACGGGTAAAATACGTGTTGGCAATCGTGAAAAATAAAGTAGTAGAGTGGAGTTAAATGAAGGAAACATTTCATATTTTTATTTAATTTTGTCAATAAAACTTGTAAAAATAGGAAACTAAAACAGAAGGCCTGATTCCGCCGCCGGTGATTACGGAGGCCTTAGATGCCTCTAATGATTGGTCAACCCTGAAAACAGTTAGGCCGAGTGGGTTATCCTAATCATGTGAGGAAGGAATGAAAAGGCGGTCCGGTCCGGTAAAAAAAGGACGTAAGCCGAACCCCACTTTGATTGATTTTGGTTTTCAAGACAAATTGAGTATGAAATGACACTTCGAGCACATGTCACATGAAAGCTACTATCACACCATGCTCTAACCCACATGTCTTCTCAACTACATGCTTTCTATTATCCGTAACAAAATTCCGATTCTCGAGCTCAATTGGTAGGTCATGACTTTACTTGATCATGCTAATGACACAATTAAGGTCTCGTTTGGTTACTCGTTGGAAWACAATTCCACCGGAAAATCGAATTCATGGGAATTAAGCTCCCACATGAAATTCACGTGAATTAGCTAAATCCGTTTGTTTGCCAATGTAGGAATTCAATTACACCGGAGTTTGCAATTACCTAGGAGGGGTTAGGTGGAAACTCCATTGTGGAGGAGTTGGAAACTCCTTGGAAAATGAAATGCCTACATTATGKCAAAAAATTGGTAACCAAACAAGTTCCCATTTTGTAATTCATGKGATTTTTCAATTCCCATGATTTATAAAGGGCAACCAAACGAGGCCTAAAAGTATTTAATTTGTGACTAAAGGTGGTTAATTTATAACCAAAAACATGAAATGGTCAATTTGTAACCAAGGTTGAGCAAAAATTGACCTTCTAATTGACCTAGTATGTGTCCAATTGCTATTGGCTGGACAATTAAAAAATAATAAATAATTGTAAAAGTAAGAGAGAAAAGTGAGGTAGAGAATGTGGGGAAATGATTGAGATTTGAGAATGTTGTGTAGAGTGGAAAATGATTGGGTTGATGACCTAGGTCGTGACCTTCTGCTTGAGAGGGTGAAAGTAGGTCAAGATAAATAAACTGGCATTAAGGGTAAAACCGGGTCGACCTAATTAACGCGACCTTTGCTTGGGGATGGTCTAACACTTACTTCCTCCATTCAACTCCATTCTACCACTTTACTTTTTCACGTTTGCTAACACATGTTTTACCTGCTAAATATTATTAGTTATGTATTTGAAAAAATTATAAAAGTTAAATATTTTTAATTTACTCGAAAAAAGGAATCAAATAAGATCTGACATGAATATATTTTCACGTATGTAATGAGATAAAATTGAAATTGAATAGTTATTTGTGAATAGTGTACAAAAAAATGAAAGTGGTAGAGTGGGGTTGAAGAGAGGAAGTAACATTTAACGGAGCATTCTTTTGGACTTAATTTCAGTTCGTTTCAGCTTTATTCAATTCAATTTAGACCTTGTTTTCCTTGAATTAATTTTAACTCTATTTAATTTAGTTCAGCTTTTCATTCAGTTCAGTTCAACTATTCTCTTCACAAATTAACTCTTACTTCAGTTCAGTTAAGCTCCAATAAGTCCAGTTCAGTTCAAACAGTTTCAGTCCAAAAAAATAGGATTTTAGTTCGATTCAACTTTTTCAGTTCTATTTAGTTCAGTTCAATTATTGATAAAGCTAACAAAACAAGACATGACCCGAAGACTAGAGCAGGCAAACGGGGCTAATAAACCATAGTACAAAGCACACAATGACAGCCCAGAAAGCAACCCGACCCGCAAGAACTAGAAGAAACTAACGGCAACGGCGTCCGACGGTTTGATTGACAGCCGACCGCAAAGGCAATCAACGACTAATTTCAGGTACAACACCAGATTTCCCCAATTACAATGGCAAAAATGGCGTCTTTGATCTTCACTCCTCTCCGCCAAAACCCTAATTTATGTCTCAGACTCAAGTCTATGTCAATCTCAACCCTAGAAGATCAAAACTTGTCAAATGTTGCCCAACAAGTATGGGACATCATTCGAGAACAACCCAGATGGGAATCAACCCTAATTTCCCGATTCCCCTCTTTTGATTTCTCAAACCCTAGTTTTTTCAATGAGGTAATTAAAATTCAGACCAATGTCTTTCTTTCTCTTCGTTTATTCGATTGGCTTTCTTCTAATCATGGGTTTTCCCCTGATCCCAAATCTTCAAATTGTTTATTTAATGCACTTGTCAATGCCAAAGCGTCTGTTTTAGCTAAATCATTTCTCGACAATGCTCCGAAATTCAACCCCGATTCGGGTTTGTTAGAATCTTTGTTGTGTTCCTTGTTTGATGGTGGATTTTTTGATGAGGGTCTTGATTTACTTGGAAAGTTCAAGTCTTATGGGATTTACCCTTCACTGATCAGTTGGAATTTAGTATTGTCTAAAGCGGTTCGCGGTAAGAGGACTGATGTTTTCTGGAAGTTGTATGGGGAGATGATGGACAATGGAGTTGTTGGTGATGTTGAGACTGCTGGGTATTTGATTCAGGCATTTGTTGTTGATGACAAAGCTGTAAGTGGTTATGAAGCTCTAAGGCAAGTTAGGGACGTCGGGGTCATTCCTGGTAATGATGCTTTGAACCGTTTGGTAGAAGCCCTCTCCAAGGATGGAGACTTTGCTCGGGTCTCGGAAATTTTGCATATGATGATTGGAATGAATCAAAATCCCGATATTAATACTTATCAAGTAATTATACATGGTCTTTGTAAGAGGGGGAGAGTACCTGAGGCCTATCGGATTTTTGACGATATCAGGGAGAGAGGGTATAGGCCTGATACAAAATTCTATACGATAATGCTTCAAGGGCTTTGTCGGAATAATTTGATTGAAAAAGCTAAGAAGTTGTGGAGTGAAATGATAGCTAAAGGCGTGCTTCCTAATGAGTATACATATAATGTACTTATATATGGGTATTGCAAGACCTGTGATCTCGAAGAGGCGCGGAAGTTGGTCAAAGAGATGTGTGATAGAGGGTATAAGCTTAACAATGTGAACTATAATACTTTGATCGCTGGGTTATGCAAGAACGGACAAATGAAGGAAGCTTGTGACTTATTTGAAGAGATGCCTCGGAATGGAGTTGCTCGTGATCTGATCACATATAATTCCCTGATTCGAGGCTTTTGCAGACAAGGGGACTTTGATAAGGGTCTACATTTCTTTGAAGCGCTCGTGGCACAAGGTTTAAGGCCCTCCACATCACCGTACACGTCTCTTATCGAATTACTTTGTCGGGTAGGAAAAACCCAGCAAGCATTGGAGTTTTTGACAGAGATGTTGAATAAGGGTGTCGAACCTTCAGCTTTCAACCGTGAATGTATTATAGTTGGGTTATGCAAGGAAGGATCAGCACTTGAAGGGTTCCAGTGGTTATCTGATATGCTAGAAATGAGGCTTATTCCTCATAAAATGGTTTTTGAAACAGTCATTCATTCCCTTTCTGAGCAAAATATGCTGGAAGCTGCTCTTGTTGTTCTAAAGTCTATGTTAAGTGTGGGTTTCAAGCTTGAGCACATCATTTGTGTTTCCCTTGTCAGTAAACTTTGCAGTACTAGTTCAAATAGTATTGAACTGCATATCCAAGATGCCATATCTGGAAGCCAAGTTTCATAGTTATCTGTGTCGTATATTTGGAGGGTTGTGCTTAGTGTTTCCTCAAGCCAGGGCGCGAGCACCTACCATTTCCAAATTGAACAAGTGATACTGATTGTACTTCGTGCTCATCGGATAATATATTGAGAAATGATGTTAGTTGATCAAACTTTTGAGAGGCACAATAATGGTTTGTTGCCTTTGCCTTGTTGTAATTGTAACATATCCAGATTCTTTACAGCTGTCACTGATTTTGGAGCGCAAATCACTTACCGAATTTTTTCCTTATCTATAACTTGTATTGGTGAATAAAAATATTTTCCGCTGAAATCTATACATCTTAAAAAGCCCAAACCCCGTTACACTGTAGCTATGACACAGGATCTGATCTAAAAGCATAACAAAGGTGATAGTTATATAGTTGCCTTGGCTGAGATTCGTTGGTGCAGAGAATATCATTTGCTTACTGATACAATTGAATAATTTGACAAGCTAGCCTTATCTCTTTCTTCTTCATTTAATTTACAATCTCCACAATGCCATCGAAGACATCGGGATCAACGGCGGGGGCCAGGCGATGGTGGCAAATTTGCGTCAAAATTGTTGAATTTATCCGGGTATGACTTCAATGTATCAATTCAAAGGTGTAATTTTTATGAATTTTTATTGGTTGATTGTTGTTTGATTGATTTTTTATGCATATGGATTTGGGTTTGAGGTTTTAATGTAGTTTGTGTGATGGGTAGCTGTTGGATTTTTTTTTGTTGTTGTTGCATTTGAGTGATGGGTATAGGTTGAAGTCGTAGTTTCTAATTTGGTATTGTATTTGATTTTAATGTGGGTTTGTATATAATTTTGTGATTTTCTTTGGTTTGGTCATGTCACTCATGTCCATTTGTTTAAATTTCGTCTCAATCATTCGTTTAGCTTTGGTTAAACTACGTTTAGTGAGAAGGCAGGAATATTTGCTGTAGACCTTTAATGGACTAGAGTATTGTATTGGTTAGGTGTTGGTTACCATTTGATAGTTTGGAAATTAGCTTAATGTGTGCTTGCATTTAGTTTGCAACTAAAAATTTGAGAACTTTAGAGGCTTTTGCTGAATGAAATTCAGCTGTTATATGTAGCGGACAAGTTTTTTACTTTAGCTAAGATTTTATCTCCAGTGTTGAAATGTGAATTTGTTACTCAGGCCGAGGTATGACGATTTTGAATCTATTTTTGTTCTGGTTACATTAGCAGATTGAAATCGTCTTTTTTGCTAGGAGTTTGGTGTTAAATTACTATAGACGAAATAGTTTTTAGGTGATTAAATATGTTGGAAGAAACTAGAGTGGTAAGAAAAACAATTTGACTGAGCTATTTTTGTGCTGTCTACATTAGCCTATTGAAATCGTCTTAGTATAGACGAAATAGTTTTTAGGTGATTAAATATGTTGGAAGAGCTGTAGTGCAAATTCGCTCACAGTCTTGTCTTGCCAGAAGACTGTAGGTGTTGCTGGTAAGAGTGGCAATTTAACTGAGTTATGTTTGCTATTTTGTGTTATGCGTCGCGTGCTCGTAACTAGTCATGATAGACTTTTCTTTTTCCTGATGAACTGTCATCAAATTAATCAGGCATACTTGAATCCGGATCATGTAGGTTCAAACTAAACCAGGCATTAAGTTACTTGATTACCTAGGAAAGAAAAATATAAGAGAAATGGAGATTTAGTTGATTGAGATAGAAAAATAAGCGGTGACCAAAAATCCGATTCGTACAATTGTTGGGAAATATTGATGATTAACTCGATCATATATGCGGACAGTGTGTGAATAATGAATCATACTGATTAGTGTCTTTTCTCATATAGGACCAATGCAGCACGTTCAAAGTTTCCAATATAGGAAGACCTAAAGCGGTTCAGTTAGGCGCGAGACATGGAAGAGCCCTTGAAGGAAGCCATTGAAGAGAAGAAAGATACCATGTTCAATTCACTTAGGCAGCTTATCGATGGTGGGACTACTTGATAACATGTCTGTCAACAAGTGAGTACCTATTTAGTCTGCTGCAAGACATTGTTGTTGATCATTCGATTTGCACATTTTGATATTTCTATTTTGTGGCGAGTTTCTTTTTTAGTTTGGATAGATATTTGAGAAATGTTATTGGGATATAAGGGGGGACGAAGCCACGAACAACCTATTAATATCTTTGGAAGATCAGATATTCTGTGGTTTCAAGTTAACTTAAATTTCTTCTATTATCTATTTGCTGTTCTCAATGATACTATGCATGGTGCTTATGGTCAAAATTTTGAGGAAAAGTTAACTTTTATACAGAAAGTTCCACTTCTTACAATGTACATATGGCTGACATTCAGTGGATTCAATTAGTCACTTTTAACTAAATAAGAGTTCTCCTTGATATGTGCTCCTGCTATTAACAACTACTTGTAGGTCCGACAATGGAGGGGCTTAACACAAAAGTAGTTTGGTTGTTTGGCTTCTACCTTGAATACGTTTTATAACGTTAGTATGCGGTGCTGTGTGTTTGTGTAGGGTTTTGTATGGAGTTAGTGTGTGTTCATCTAATTAGTGTGCACCCAATTTGTTTATATATAGTTAACTTTGATTCTTATCCTGTTTAATCATAATAAGTAGCTGCATCGTGTTTTGGAATTAAGTTATTTAATATTTATCTATTTGGGTCGTCCGAATTAGATGAGTGTGTATTTTTTCGGATCATTCGAAGTAGGGTCGTACATTACAGAAACTATAGGAGGAGAATGAGGATGAGGAGGAGCCGTTTCAAGCTCAAAGGTTCTAATGACTTGTGTTGGTTGAACATGGAAATTAGTTGGTAATCGTAGACTTGGAGTAACAATTAGGAGATTAGTAGATTTATATTTACAATGATCGATAATAGGTTGCTTCTCTCATCGCAATTGCGTTGTTTAAACTTTTAATTTTAATACCCGTGTGGAGAATATTTTGGGTGAGAAGATAACGTTTTTTAGTGTGTTTATTGTGTCAGCAGGTCCGCTGAACAATGAGAAATTTGAGAACTACTGTCCTGTATTTAACTTTTCCTAACAAGGAGGAATATGTTAGTGCTGTATGGAGTGACCCCGTTATGTAGCTACTTTGGCTATTTCGTGCACCGTAGCTGCTGATTGTTTCTGCCGGCGATCAAGGGGGCAACAGCCTCGGGCCAATTGGTGAGACGACCTTGAGTTCTTTGTCTCATTTGTGTTGTTTACGTTGTTGTAGTAAGTTCAAATATGCTCATTGATCAAATATAGCTGTCCTTCAAATTTCTATGTTAAAGGTGCAAGTATGCTGGTTGTAATTTTGTCAAGGCTGAGTCGGTGTTTGGTATTGTTAAGGGTAAAACCATGCTACACCGGTTGCCGTTTGGATCTTTGCATGACACTTCAGAGTGAAAAAAACTCAATTACTGCTTTTTAATTTGTATGGTTATTTTTATTATAAATGTTACTTGACATGATTATGAAAATATGGCGAGGCAAGGGCCAAGTCGATGATCTTGCGAATCTTAAACCACAGTATAAGGCTAGTAAGTCGGATAATTAAGTGAATACTATTATTAAGGCATATAGGCCTTTAAGGGATAGAGGTTCTTATATTATAGAGCAGGCCTATATGATTTTGGTTCAGTGATGTCTTTTGCTGCTGTCGTGAGTAACAGTTTCTAAATCGAATGTTTTTTTTTTTTTTGCATGATACTGTACCTTGATGCTTGATGCTTGATGCTTGATGCTTGATCTGTACTGTTACCACATAATTTGTATAACAACAAGAGATATGGGGTTAGGTGGGTGGAATTGACATTGCATATGTCAGGTATGCTCTTGGTTATTATCAGGATTCTTTAAAACTGAAAAGTCGAAAGTCATTTTTTTTAAGTCGAAAGTCGAAAACTAACTGCACAATTTTTCAGAGAAAAGTGGTTACATTGAAGATGCGGAACTGCTGAGTGATGTTTTACCCGATGGGACTTATTATCACACTTCTATCTCTGTGGCTAATCTGGCTCTTGGATTATCTGTGGTCAGTCGTACTCCCTATCAATAGAACTTCACTTGACCAGCTTCCAGAATGGTACTGATTTCGATCAGCATTCTTTGTTTCTGGACAGAAGCCGATAAACAAGGTCTCATTTCATTACTCCTGAACATTTTTTTTAATTGTGTTAATTATGTGTTGTATTCATAGAATGATCTTACCTAAGACTAATTGTTAGTTACGAGGATATAAGTCATGAAGATGATGAACGACAAAACATAATACCAGTTTTTCTGGTTTCAGCGGACAGATATGCGGACCACAGATCGGTTTGTGCCAAGCTGATGGCAACTTCTTCAAACAATGAGACCATGCCAAGTTGGTTTGTGCCCCTGTCGAATCTTTTGATCCTAAGCTCGTCGAATGATCAGTTGAAAGGCCCATTTCCAGATTCAATTGTGAAAATACTGTCAAACAACACGATTTCAGGTCGTTGCCTGCTCTAAGTAGCTTAACTGGGTTTCAAGTACTGGACTTGAACAGGAATAAGTTGGACCTTTAGCTGACCAATTTGCGTCGAGGTTTATTCATGCCTTTGCTGAACAATAACTCCTTTAATGGAGAAATACCGAGAAGTTGTAATCGATTGAATTGAGTACAACACCTCGAATTGTCATTGAATCATCTTAACGAAAGATTACCATTGTTCCTTGTCTCCCTGCCTGATATTGGCTACCTGAACTTGTCATCCAATGAACTGGTCGGAACGCTCTCGAATATTTTTGCTGCGGCGAGAAACTCGGGTTTGTTGACATAGCGAACAATAGATTAGAACAGGAGAAGTACCCCGGGTTCAAACATTGAGAATGTTAATTTGTAATTTTCTTTCTCAACTTGTGCTATGTTTAGAAAATCGGAATATAAAACTTGGTTATTTCTTGCGAGTTTTTGCATATAATCCCCTATATACTAAAAAAATTGGTGAATTCACATTTTTTCCTCCAAAAAGCATCTTTTTAATAAGGAAACTAATAATTTAATTGTTTTTACTAAATAAGGATATTAATAATTATAATATATTTCATTATACAATTTTTTTCGTTAAAATTAATCTTTTCATTAAGTTATATATTTTCACTAAATATTAAACTATAATATTTTAATTAAAATATAAATAAATAATATAAAAATTGAAAATATTAAATCTTTTATTGATATTATTATTTAAGAATGACTTGACTCATACTATGTTAAACAAAACTATAAATCGTTTTAATTACTTTCATGACAAAAAGAAATTAAGAGAATTTATAAAATTGGAATCGTTAGCTTTGTGGTATAAAAAATATAGTACTTAAAAAAAAATTATTTCAGCACATTACTCAATTCTCTCGTATGAATTTTTAGTTTTTTTTTTTCTCGAAGCAAAATACAGTTACAAGAAACTGAACAATTAATGAATTACCACTATTATTTTACAGTACAATTTTACTTGATTTTCTTGAATAATTTTGCAGTTCAATTTTTTTCTCATATCAAAATATAATTACGTGAAATATGAAAAATTAATTTACGATTAAGTAATAAAAAAATAAAATCTCTATAAAAACCGATCATTTATTGCGCGGGATCTGAACTAGTACTCCATATTTATTAACACAAATTATAGTATAGGACGGTTCAAGCTCATATAGTCAAGATACTTGGGGTCTTAGGGATAGCTAAATTATATCATGATTAGATATTACATTTTTTGTTCATATTTATCTTGGTCATATACTTTTTTTTTTTAAATATAATTTTTTGAAATAGTTTTGGACAATAAAAGTAACATTGTGAACATTGGTATAAAATTTAATATTTTGGTATACTTTTTTTTTTTTGGTCAAAGTTTGACATTTAAAAAGCAAATGAGATTATACCATCTAGAGGTACCGAGTTCATGGTCAATATTTAGGATACATTAAAATGATAAACCCAATATAAGGGCATTTGAAAGGGTAATAGATGGGATGAAGGGCTGGTGCGGCGATAGCGTGACCTGACTACCTGAGCTGATTATAATGAAGGGGACGAGCTGACTGACTGCGTTAGCTAGGCCCCCTTATATGTGGCCAGGCCTAGCCTAAAAGGCTTTTTTTTTTTTTTTTTTTTTAAAAAAATTATTTTATACTCCGTATTTTTTATTTTTTAATGGGTTTATGACTCAATCAACTTGGCAAACGGATCATTCGTTTCGGTTTCGGACCAGGTTAAATCGGATCGACCTTAGTTTCGATTTTGATCGGGTTCTTTTCGATTAGCCACTTTAATCAGCTTATGCTAGTTCAAGCCGGGTTAATTTTATTTTAATTGAATTTAAGGTCATAATATTCTTAAGTTTGGGTTCAAAAAATTAACTTAAATATAACTTATATTTTTTAATTTGATTGTAATAATTCATAATAGTATTAATAAATAAAGAATTAAAGAAAAAACACCTGAAATATGTGTGTATTTAGGAGCAAATTAATAAGTAGATATTTTAAAATCAGGTTAATCGGTCTGATTCTTATCAGCTCAGATATATTCAGGTTCATGTATCATTCGATTGTTATTGAATTCGATTTAGTTTCGGTTCAATTCGGATTGAGTCGGGTTTAAGATATTATTCAGGTTACTCATGTCGTGATCAGTTTAAGATGTTCTTGATCAATTTTTCGGGTTTGAGTTTATTTTGCCACGTCTACTAATATAATGAGGGTTGTAGGACTGCGAGACATTAACCCTGGCTCAGGTTGGAGGCGGTTGTGCCAGGTCATCCTAGCCAGCCCTAATAATATTATCTAGACTCGATATCACCTCTTACATCAATTTAGGCCCTGATCTTTTCGGCTGAATAGCTGAGCTGAATTGAACCAAGCTCAATAAAGAGCTGAACAGAACTAAAGTTAGAATTAATTCGTGAAGAGATAAACTGAAGAGTGAAGATCGAAGTGAACTGAATGAAGCTGAACGGAATAGTTGGTGTTAGTTAACTAATGGCGCACCTTAAGGAATCTACTAATGATTCTCCAAGAGCAAAGCTTTAATTAAAATGATTATCTCAAATATACTTAAAGCTTGTCATTTAATCTTAATCTATGGTGGTGACATTAGTCAACCGATGATGAAGATCAGCAAAAAGTATGCCAACGATAACAACAACAACAACAATAGTGCTTCATTCATTCCCTTTTTCTGTATTAAATAAATTCATGTACGACATTTTGTAAAAGGTTTTTCATAAAAGAGACCAGAATTATGAATCCAGTCAGCACTGATTAAGCAATCACGCATGCTTAATGCTTTTTTTTTTTTTAGATTTTATATATTCGCCAACTTGTTATCTTTTGGTGTTGATCAGAAATATCTCTTACCGATAATTGAGTTATTTTGTTCATGATATTGAAGGTAACTTAATGAGTAAACTCGGATATTGGCTAGAGTAAGGACAATCACATTCGGCAAAAGCATTTCAAGTTTGTTTTTTAAATTGTAAGTCAAGGATTGAACTCATGTCGATTCTACTTATTTAAGAGATGAGCACATGTAAGTATGTAATAACCACCTCAACCAACTTATAAACTTGGGAATTGTTGTGCGGAAGCGTTAATACTCCTCATTGGGGCTCTGTTGTGTCGATGTACACTGCCCATAATAATACAATATTATCATAATATGAGTAACTATGGTTACGACTTCAATAAAAGATATATATGAGTACAAATGATAATTTTGGCATTCTTGATGATTAGGGATCAAAACAAATTAATTTTTTGTAAATTAGTTGACATAAAACTTCGGAGAGACGGTCTCTCAATAACGTTATTGAGAGACCTCTCACATGATGAGGTGAGGGGTCTCTCATGAGACCTACTGATTCCCTAAATACACCAGTTTGGTAAAATTTATGAGTTTCTTATAAATTATAAAGAGTAATATGTAATGAATACGGAGTCATACGTTTTGTAAATACGAATATATGTGGTGTATTCTCAATCAATTATTGATCAAATCCTTTAGTAACAACTCAAAATTAAAAATATTGTTTCATTTTATTTCTTATCATACCTTGTTTTTATAGAAAATTTGAACTTATTGGTATTGATCAAGGATTGCAATTAGTACACTACTAATTTTGTATAAACAGCTATAAAGGCTGAAAAAACGATTAATTATTGTAAGATAAAACATAAAAATAAAAAAGTGTCCCTTGATTAATATGTAAGGCCACATTTAAGGGACATAAAATGATGATAAATTGGTATGAACGTGTAGGCAACAATACAATATTAAATATTTGGTTGTACAAATTAGCAAATATAATTAGCTTTACAAATTAGCTAATCCAATGTTTTCGACTGACAAAGTTTACGAGTGTGTCAGCCATGCAGTAAATCAACGGTAAGTGGATTATACATCCGATGTACTACCATCAATTATTTAGTTTTTGAGCATTTTAATAAAAATTTTGAGTTTTATTTTAAAAATTATGAGTTTTACTATATAATTTCTAAATTCATTCACTTAAATATTAAGCTCAAAATATTACAATAAAACTCAAAAGCATTACATATAAGCTTAGTTAAATTTGAATTTTGACGGGAAAAAAAATAAAATCTAACTTATATACTTTAATAAGCTTAGAAAAAATACACATATGCTCAAAAACAAATAAAGTTTGAGGTAATAAAGCTCAGAAAAAATATACATATGCTCCAAAACAAATAAAATCTGATGTAGTACATTCGATGTATGTTCCTTTTTCTCGTAAATCAAGGAGAAAAGCTAGTAAAACTTCATTTTATTGAATCAACTACTTTATGTGCCCTAGTTGAATAATTTACAATTATTTTATTTTACAAGAGAAAATAGAATAAGTATAAATTATTGTCTGGGATGAAGGAAGTACGAACTACAATTCTACAAAGCACTAATCATGTCGCAATTATTAGGATTTCGTATTTTATTTTGATTTAAGTTAAAAATAAGATGTCATAACAATGACAAAGCTTTTATATGTTTTTGAATTTAAGAAGCAATAGTTGCAATAATAGCATTTCAATTTTTAAACTTGTGACATGGTACTAATGTCTTACAAGTAACAAATGTTAACCCGGAATGTGTGATTTGCAGATATCAGTAAGCTTAGTTAGTAAATCTCTTTTCATTATGGCTGAAGTCGATCCGATTGAAACTAATGGACTTGGACAGACCGAGGGTAGAATTGATAGGCCCTTAATGGAGAAGAGCTTGACTCAATAGCATACGGGCGGGCCATGCCCGAATTCAATTCTCAGCGATAATCCTAAAATCATTGATGACAATTTTATTACTGTTCTTTTCTACCTTTTTTATAAAAAAAAATATATGCCTACTTCTCTTTGACAAAACTCATGATCACAATTTATTCAAATAGATGTCATCTAACTTAACTAATAAAGTCATTAACAGTGATCTTCATATTTTGAATTTAAACTTCGTTAGTATTAAATTTGCACATATAGCGCTCTTTACCCCAGTTTTTATTTATTTATTTATTTATTTTTTTTTTTTGATAGGTTGATTTGGTAAAAATATAGGGAAAATGAAATAAATGATTACATACCATGGTAATTGTATTACATACCATGGTAATTGTCGTTGACTCTTAAAAATGATCCATGTTGTTATGGTGGAGGCAACATTGGCATTATCATTTTGAGGATCTTTAATCTTTAATTAGTATAAATGATGCACCGCCCAATTACATTTTAATGTCACATAAAGTTAAGATATTTTAATTAGCCCACAAATCTTTTTCTATCTTCTAAGTTGATCTTCTTAATTCAAAGATTATTAATTTTCCCGATATTAAGGAGTCTTTAATTACCCGTGAATACATAGATCAATCGATAAGGAGTGAAACTTAAATGTCTCGAATTTAAGTTATGAAAATGCAACAGTGTTAACACTTACGAGAAAAAACTTTACCGTCATAGTAAATCTAGCCAACTTAAATTCAGACTAAATCAGATAGTAAACCCTAAAAAAACAAGTCTTTCAATAGTCTCTACTAATAGCTAATTTATTTGTTAGTTGCATGACTGCGTGACCCCTCAAAATCCATACAAATCTAATACTCATCATATTAATATATCTTTGCTTTGACAATGAGAAATATATCTTGTTGACTTTTTTGATGCTTTGGCCATTGCAATGTTGACAGTCCACTTTGGAAGGAAATCATGTTGAATCTCAATTGAAATAATTTACATGCAAATAAGTTTGACAAATTTGATTGAATATCAATTGCCAATTAGTGGAACAATAATGTCAATAATGATGGTCACATTTAAAATTTGGTTTTTAAAAGTTGTACAAATGTATATGGTAAACATATACTAACACACTAAAACTAAAGTTGGCGGGTGTGAGTAGAAAGAACTCTTACAGATGGTCAGAAGTTTGATTTCTAACTCTTACGAATGTAAAAGTCAAACTTAGGAGGGGTCTAATGGAAAGAAGCGGATGTTTCGTAAAGTTGTACGAGTTAGGCCCTGTTCAGTTCAGCTCTATTAAGTTCAGTTCAGACAATTTCAATCCAAAAGAACAGGGCCTAAATGAACAAAATTAGATGTGCTCTCGTCCCCAAGAGCAATCTTGTAGGGTATTTATGGCCTGAGTCTATACTTTATAAACTTTGAACCTATCACTCTCGGATGACTTACCTGATTTACGTGATTTGCAGGCTATCATGTATTCACGTATACCCGAGGGTTTACCCAGTGTGTACTAAAGGTAGCTATTGCGAGTTCCCTCATCGCCTAAAAGAAAAAACCTTGTGTCTGATTTATGTTGATAAACCGTCTTAGGTTAGATTTTTACTCCCTCTGTCCCGATCAATTATTGTCCTTTGGTTTTGGCGCAAAAACCAAGAAAAGAGGAGGGGGCCTAGTATTAGATGACAAGTGGATCAAATTGAGTGTGTGGGATTAAATTGTTCATCAACTGCAATCCTAAAATAGAAAGGGTAATAATTGACTGAGTAATAAAATAGGATAACAAATAACCGAGACGAAAGGAGTATCTATTAAAATTTACGAAGTACATTGGATGAGTCTACTATATTAGAAGTAGTTAAGGAGTTATATGAGGCTAAAAGCCATTCTTAAATTTTGCTTTAATAACTTATTCCCCACTTTATTTTTACACTTGAGTAATGTAATTACATTACACTAAGACAGTTTTAAAAGGTTTGGGATAAATTCAGATTTACTACAATCTAAATTTAGATCTGGATAAGAATATGAGAATATTAGATCGTGAAAATATGTCTCGGATCTGAATTCACTATAAAATATAATATACACTAATTCTCATTTGTGACGGAAGGTATCCGTCACAAAGAGAAGACGGGTACCATTTTGTCTCACAAAATGCCCAAATAGAGGAGAGAGGGAAGTACATGGGGTACCCCCACCTTGTTCCCCCTATTCATTTTGTGAGTGGCATTATCCGTCTCTCGGATTCGACCCGTCACAAGCAAGACTGGCTGTATAATATAACTATAGAATGTTTTGGAAGGCTCTAGTCTATTGTTGACAAATGTGGATTTAAATTTTTTGAAATTCTATCCAGATCGTACTATTTGTTGTGGGGTTTTACACTTACACTTAACCTTCAAATCCATAGTCACCCGTCAATTTTGTATGTTATACTCCCTCCTATCCGCTATTTTCTTCCCTATTTCCTAAAACGGATTATTCAGGTTTTATTCCCCTTTCTATTTTTGGTAACAATTTACTCTTATTTTATTCATCCTTCTCTCCTATCACAAACCYCACTCAACACTTTTACTCTTATTTTATTCATTCCTCTCTCTTATCACCAAACCCCACCAACTCTTTTACTCTTATTTTATTCCTACCCTTTACAATCCCCCAACCCCACATTTTCTTTTATCAATATAATACTCCCTCCCTTAAT
>VHZZ01000044.1:62393-75028 GCA_009801015.1 Silene noctiflora | reverse complement strand
CCACAAACATTTCTTTGATTAAAAAACTTGGTTAAACCTTGCACCCTTCACTATTAATACCCCCATCAACGTCCATTATGTCACCCTCATCACATCAACTCTTAGTTGACACACACAACAAAGATAGGAAACAGAATCAATTTGAGTGCTCTCTAAGAGAGTATCTCCCTTCCCACCCTCTCCAAACCCATCTCAAAAAAAAAAAAAAAAAAAAAAAACTTATTTTCTTCCATCAAAACAAAATTATCGCGGACGAGTAAGAAACAACAAGGAATCGAAAAAGATATAACCTGTTTACTCAGTCAGATATTTAAAATTGTCGTTTGTTTCTGTATTGATATTACTTCTAGAAAAAAAAAATGTGTAATCCGAGGTTAAGTGATAATTCCCTTACTATTAACACTACAAAACCCATAACCTCAATTCCTATACCAGCCAAACCACCACATAATAATATTTACTTAGACCTTTTATCATTAAAAAATAATATTCGGGAAAATGAAATCATGCAAAAAATCAATGAAGGGTATGAACCCATTTCCAATAATAATAATAATAATAATAATAATAATAATAACCAATTATCAATATTATCAAACCCATCAATTTCCGACGTAGTAAAAGAAACCGGTTCACTCTTTTCCTTAGCAATTCCCATACTATTAACAAATTTAATACTATATTCCCGGTCCATGTTATCCATGGTTTTCCTAGGCCGGATCGGTGACGTTGAATTAGCGGCTGGATCGCTTGCTATCGCCTTTGCCAACATTACCGGTTACTCGGTTTTTTCCGGTCTAGCTTTGGGTATGGAGCCTTTATGTGCTCAAGCATTTGGTGCACAAAGATATAAACTTTTGTCATTAACTCTACAAAGATGTGTCATATTTTTGTTACTTTGTTCTTTACCAATTTCCTTCCTTTGGTTTCATATGTCCTCTATTTTGGGGTACCTTCATCAAGACCCCAAAATTGCTAAGTTAGCTCACACTTATATCCTCTTCTCTTTTCCCGATCTTTTAACAAACTCTTTTTACCACCCTATCAAGGTTTACCTACGTGCGCAGGGGATTACTCGCCCTGTCACAGTGGCATCCCTAGCTGGTGCGGTCCTCCACGTGCCCATCATGGTACTGTTGGTTGGACCGCTCCAGCTAGGGATCGTTGGGGTAGCTGTTGCTACCTCAGCGTCCAACCTTGTGTCACTAGCAGTACTGGTGACACAAGTTTGGCTCCGTGGGCTCCACGTCAAAACGTGGAACCCACCTAACAAGGAATGCCTGACTGGTTGGGAGCCGCTAGTCAGACTTGCGGCTCCCAGCTGCGTCTCGGTGTGCCTTGAGTGGTGGTGGTACGAGATCATGATCGTACTATGTGGACTCCTCGTGGACCCTAGAGCCACGGTGGCTTCAATGGGTGTACTAATCCAAACAACTGGATTAATATACAACTTCCCAGCATCACTAAGTAACGCTGTTTCAACCCGGGTCGGAAACGAGCTCGGTGCGGGCCGGGCCCAGCAGGCTAAACTCTCAGGCATAGTTGGTATAATGTGGGCCTCAATTATGGGCCTGGTTGCAATGTCCTTCGCTTTCGGAGCCCGACACGTGTGGGCAAGAATGTTCACCCATGACGCCGAGATTCTAGCCTTAACCGCGGCTGCCCTTCCAATATTAGGCCTCTGCGAGCTCGGAAACTGCCCGCAAACAGTGGCATGCGGGGTGGTCCGCGGGACAGCCCGGCCCGCGACAGCGGCAAACGTGAACTTGGGTGCATTTTATGGAGTGGGTATGCCAGTAGCAGTTGGGCTGGCATTCTATCTCGGAATCGGGTTTTGTGGGCTTTGGATTGGGCTTTTATCAGCCCAAATATGCTGTGCTGGATTGTTGTTATATGTGGTAGGGACTACAGATTGGGCCCATCAAGCAAAGAGGGCCCAGTTGTTGGCCCATAGTGGTGGGCCCAATTATTTATCAACAGAAACAAGTAGTGTTGACACAAGGTTGCTATTGCATGATGAAAAAGATGATAAAATTAGTCAGAATGATGATGAAAAGGAGACATTGATCTGCATCTTGGTTTCTTCAACTTAGAATGTATTATATTTTAATCGGTTATTATAATTATGTAACTCTAATTTTTTTAATTAAAAGCATGTAACTCTAATTTTTTTAATTATGTTTTAGTAGATATTCTAATCACATCTTCATAGACCTAGTGTTTTTTTTTTTTTAATTTGTTGGTTAATTAAGTGTGAATGATAACAATGGAGTGTTTAATTTTGAGATACGGGTTTAACAACGCGTTTATTGCTTGCAATATTCATGCATAATTCGATGTCTACATATAAAGTTGTGATCGAGCGTCATTAGATGACACAATTTCAGTATCACCTTTTAGGTACATACCATTCCATTTTCGACTATACTTGTACAATAATACTTAGTTATCGATCTACTAATAATGTCGCTTTTTTGTTGTTGTTATTATTCATATGACCCTCATACACCAGTCAATAGGTGCATGTGGGTCGGAGATAAAGCAAATACACAAGAGTGCTTATCAACTCAACACTCATGTATTTGAAGATCGAAATAAAACGATTTTAAATAAGAATTTGGATTCTAAAGCAATATTATCGAGTAGGGTAGAACACACAAGAGAAAGCAACGTAAGAGAGTACAGCTAGTAGTATTGTGTAAGATAGCAAGTGGTAATTAATGAGCAGCTAGTCTCCCTTGTGACGGAGGTACCCGTCACAAATCCTTGCGACGGGTACTTTGTCTCACAAAACGAATAAAGCAAAAGGTGGGGGCACCCCCCACTTGCTTTCCTCTCTCCTCTCATGGGTCTTTTGTGAGACAAAGTGGTACCCGTCACAAGCTTGCGACGGGTACCTCCGTCACAGGGGAGAATTTGTGATTAATGAGTATGAATTTGATACCACACAAATAGTGTGTGAGTGTGAGTGTTTGTGTGCATGGAATGTCTCAGATTTTCTGACATGTTTCTATTCAAATAGGTTAAACAAACAATCAACCATTTCTCATCCTTGTCTCCAGTAAATATCTCTAAGAGTAATAAGCAAAACAGATAATATCCGTTTTAAATTTAGGACGACTTAAATATACGTACTATCATGTCGTACTAATAAAAACAAAACATTTATGTGTAATATGTATTTAACCAGTTTTAAATGTAAAACGGATAATAATGGTCTTAAATGAAACTTGTAATATGTCAATCAAAATATTTAATATCCTAATATACCCTCTCACTAAAATGATGATTGAACTTGAAGAGTGGTTACTTCTGAGATATTGAGGGCTCCCAGGATTTGAACCCAGGACCTCTTAGTCACCTGATTCGGACCTTGATATCATATGTTGATAAGACCTATCAACAAAAATCCTAAAATGATGATTGAGATCCAATCAATATTTATGGGTAAGATGGTCTTATAAATATTTAATGTCCTAATACATTACCCTAAGATGCAATTTCCACGAACGAATCTAGAGCTGTCTTCGGGCCGGACTGGCGGACCTGTGTAGTTTTTTTTACTAAATTGGTAGGCCGAGTTTGGTTTTTGTGATCCGGGCCAAGCCATGAAGGGAGGACGGGCCAGACCATAGGCAAAGGGATCCCGCTGAGCGGGTTAGGCCGACCAAATCAATTCATGCACCGAAATGGTAATTTAGTAAAAAAAAATACACAGGCCCGCCAACTCGCTCTCCACCCACCACGGGCCTAGCCTGGGTCAAACACACTCCCAGCTCAGCCAATCCCGTCCTCCCCTCCCCCTAGCCAGGTGAACCCGGTCATCCCCCGGGTTAATGTTAGCCAATTTTACACAAGTGACCTCTTTGAATTAATTATATTGATTATATACTTGCGAGTACGTTATTACCTAAATTATCTTATACAAATAACCCGTTTGTGAGGTCTATGTACGTAATGAGCCAGCTCATGAGTGATGAAAATAGTGAATTGTCGGACCACTTGGGAATTATGGTACGTTTGTAGAGTAGCCAAGTAACATGCAGAAATCTGAGGCTGCATTCATGCTTCTTTTTGCAATGTTGCGTTGTATGTTTAATTTATAGAACAAAAGTACTTGCAGACTGCAGTTTATACATGCAAACCTGGTCCAGCTGAACAAACAAGTTTCCGGTTTTTAGGAAACCGGACCACCTTTTTCTTATTTCCTCTTTTGCTTCGGCATTTTGCTTTGTTTTCCCATTTGTACTTACATTTCTGTCTTTCATCAATTGCATGTAACTTCTATTTGTATTCAATGTTTGGGTCGTGCATTTTGTAGATTCTTAATAACTTTATACTTCCTCCCCTTCATGGTTAATCAATTCTTTACCTTTTCCGTTTTCGCTATATTTAACGGATTCTTTACGTTTTTTTAGTTCGGCTCTATAGGTATGGCTAACATAATTTAAGCACTCTTAAAATTCATGTGCATGTGCATGTGCATGTGAAGTCCTAAAAATCAGTGTCAAAAGCAAATGTAAAGAATCTGTTAATTGAGATGGAGTATAAGTATATAACCCATTTTTTTTGGGTCTATATGTATGAATAACATAACATAAGTAAGTACTCTTAAAAGTCACGTGCATGTGAGATTCTAAGAATCTGCACCAAAAGCAAATGTAAAGAATCTGATGAATGAGAAGAAGTATAACCTATTTTGCTACATTTTTTAGAATAAGGTGAATTTTGAATACTGCAGTGAAATGACTTGAATTTTGCTACAATTCTGATATACGATTATACGTATAAAGTTTCAATTAACGCAACGATAATTAATACAACAAAGAAATATATTATTATAGCCACTTTATTAGTTGATTAAGTTAATTTAATACTCGGCAAAAAAATATAATTAATTAGAGTTCTAATTAAACTCGTCAATATACATTTTTAAGGCTCACTTTACACCAGCTAACTCAGATTGATGAATTAGGTCGATCAAATAACCGATCAACCTATAAACCGACCGGTCCGGTTGCACACTATCTCCAGCAAATATTGTTCAATTGAAGCAATTTTGTTTTGTCAAGAACAATAATGAGAGCCAACATCAAGTTGTGGTGTGGAAATATGAAATAGACAAGAAGCATAAGTTATACACAAGCTGGATAAAAAAAAAAAAAAAAAAAAAAAAAAAAAAAAAAAAAAAAAAAAAACTATCTAGTAGATTAGATACATACAAGTGTATTAATAATTGGTAGTCATGAAGGATGTTAACCAAACTAGAGACATCTCATGTATGTACTAACAGCTAGCTATTCTAAGTAAATTACATTCTTTATGAATTATGCTTACAATTATTGTCACATTCCTATGGTATGGACTTGTTATTATGCTAGTACTATATATTTTGTGTATTCGGAAATTGTGCTTTTTAAATAATGAGAAACGTAGGCTGGCAGGCGGGATATATATGAGCAAGAGTTAATTTGAAGGGTGAGTTGAAGAACTGAATATAACTGAGTTGATCTGAATTAAACAAAAAAGAACAGGGTTGAATGATTTTGTTAGCGTTGGTTTATGAAATATAACACTCAGAGTATAATATCAATGTGATAATATACTTTATGAGACTCGACCTATTATACATGTGCAAAAAATAAAAGCGATTGTTAAAATAAAAAAAAAAGAGTAAATAATTGTTAGGGATAACAAAGTAAATGTAATACTTGAATGAGATTCTTAAACGCTCGCAGGTTCAAACTCGTCGAAGATAGTTTCGTGAGCGTTATTTATGAGTTATAAGTTATGTGTGGGGTTTGTTATTTGAAAAAGGTGTATATGATACACTTTGGATGGGTTTACATTTGGTCATATCGTTTTAGGTCTGGCCTGTATCAGGTGTTACATGTCATTTGAGTTAGAGTTGAGCTATTTTGTTAGTTCATTTCAGTAAAACAAACTAAAAAAAGGTCATTTTGATCGGGTCTTTATGTTCTACATGTCATTCGAGTTAGAGTTGCACCATTTTTATTCATTTTTACAAAGATATTTGTCATTTGACTTAATTATTCTTGTGTAGATTAGTGACTACATGTTTCATTGTTGACATTGCTCATTTGTGGTTAATTCATATAATTTAGGTTTACGAATCAAGCTAATTACGGATAGTTTTTTGAATTTAAGGTTAAATTCAAAACTTCTTTTCATACTAAGTCCAAATCCTGAATCAAGATATTCGGGTCTAGTCTCCAAACCGAACCAAACTTTTCTTTTTCGATCTCATTCAAACCCTCTTTGATGATGGTACAAGATTGGAAGGACCACAACAAGCTACCAAAGTTCTTAATGAAATAAAAACACCCTCATATCTTGCATTGGTGTGCCCCAAATAATTAGAGCACCTTAGCTAAGCTACTATAAAATGGAAACAACCGTGTGGCTAACTTTTTTGAGGAAATCACTCTCCAATCATAAACTTTTTAGGTATAGAGAATCCCTTAGAGAAAGCCCTTGATTGTCCCCTTACTTGTATCAAAAGGGATTTTCATACATTGTCAATTGATTTGATTAATAATCTTGATGATGTGTGGTTTCAAGTGCAATTATCACAATCAATTAAACTAACCAAAGATGTAGGAAAGTACAATTAAAAGATTCATACAAGTACATTGAAAAGATGTGAAGATGTCATGAAAATCATGATTTCAACCATGCAAAGTTTAACCTTGACAAGTTCATCGAGCCAATCATCATCTAAGAGATCACTAACCCTACTCGATTTTCGCACTAAACATCTTATAAAATAGGCAGTTAGTCCTCTTTAAGACAGATGTATCAAACGGGTCAAATAACATCTCAATTAAATACATAAGACAAATTCATACTACTTGACGTGTCTTAATCTTAAGACAAATATATCTGTCTTAAATAAGAATTTCTATAAAAAGGGAGACATTAATCGCATTTGCACGACGATTATGATTAATAATTAGGCTTGTACTATGTACTAATATTGCACTAAATAAACAATGTATTAACATATCAATAATAGTAGACATGCATGCCCTAAGCTATAAGAGTAGCCATGAATTATGACTTGAATTGTGAGTCTTTGAAAACGGCAAAACAAGGTAATTAATTATGAATTAAGGACCATACTAATACCTCTAGGAAGACATTAGGGGTCACTATTAACCTAGTCTTTAATTTGTCATTCTATTAAGTTTAATTTGGAATTAACAAGCAAAAAGAACATCCACCACATAAAGATTGTATACACCTTGTTCAACACCATCATTCTTCTCACATGGTTTAATTACATATATATGCCTAGTTACCTTATGCTTTTGAGCTTACTAACTAAGTTATTAATAAGTTCATGTCGACATATATACCATAGTACAACTTCAACCTAAGCACAATTGTACTACTAATTCGATATCTTAATTAAAGAGCTATCACAAATGATTAGTTAAGAGCTAGCGATGTGAGAATATGCTTTGAATCGGTTAAGTTCCCTTTCGAATGACCTAAAAAGGGCTTTGTTCAGTTCCATATATGTTTTAAAGAGTACTCTATAAATTTTTTAGGTCATAACCTAGTTAAAAAAAAAACTTATTTCCTTTCTAATAAGTGGACGTAGCTAATACAAAATTAATGAACTGCCTTAAATCTATATTATTCAATTCCGTTCTTTATTATCTTTCTTACGTTTGTCATAACAAGCGGGTCAAATTTAAACAACTTAGTGACTATGTTAAGAGTGAAAATAGACAGTTTTTGAATGATCCATAATAAATAATACTCCTTGCTATATTAGACATTGCATCAAATAACTTAACAACTTCATTATAAGCAAATATGTATACTACCTTAATTATTTAGTGAGTTAATTTACTACATTTGATTTATTCAAAAGAAACAATCCTTGCATGTGCAAGTGACATGTTAATCTTTTGTTTATCGTTCCAATTTTATCAGATGTCTCCGAAGGGCCAAATAATAGGAGTACAAGTGATGATAGTTTGAATTTTTAACCATTTAGTGATGAGATAAGCACACATATTCACCCATTCAACTAGGCCATATAGCCTCACCTTTGTTTTGTCTACTAAATATTTCCAAATTATTTTGTCTCCTTATCTAAAAGCTTGAACATCATGATCATCCAAGCCACAAACATATAAGCTAGCTAGCAACAATGCAACATCATGGCAGTCAGTGCAGCAAGAGTGGATATTTTCACAACCTATAAATAAAATAAAAACATTTTTGGCTTTTTATATATAGAGAATTTTTCAGGATATGCTATAGAAGTCATAGACCAATAGCTCTTGTCCTCCTTATATGAAGCATTATGCTTATCCTATATAGTTTCTAAACATGTGTTAAAGCATGGGATATATTAACTAATGTAATATATTATAGGTTTATAATAATAAAATAAATGATTTTTATTACGAGCGAGACTCATTCAATTTTATCAGCTGGTTTCTCTTAAGATGGTTACATTCGTTTTAAATGTGATATGGGTTAAATACTACTTATATAGCTGTATGGGACAAGAATTCGTTATTCTCTAGACAGTCTGCTTTGCTTTTTGTCCATTCATTTATTTGGCCTGTTTATTGTTTAAGACAGATAATAATTTTGATAGTTTTGTAATTTGTTTTTTTTTTTTTTTTTTTTAAAGTTAGTTTATTTCTCCATGGACATGACATGTCTCCTCAAGAAGGGACTAGCAAGTTAGGCTTGCATTTTGTACCCCCATCAATTCCTACTTCCTCTAAGGAGGACACGTGGTCCCATGTATAGTGGAGGTAGTGAAAGTTTATGTCTCCTATTAACACACTATGCGTAGTGATTGAAGCTTATAGTTGGATTGATAAACAAATAACAAACTTTCTAACACTTGTTCAAAAGGTTTTCAATAATTTCTATTAAGTTATTAATTGAATTGGGACTATAATTTTAAGTTTTCGATTAAGATGATTCTCAAAATCCATTCATTTGAAATTAGAGTTTATTGTTTATACTCGAGATTTGATAACTTTCAATGCAGCTCGATAAAAGGGTTATTAATTGACAAGAGTTCTAGGTTTATGTTTATGGAGTATTAGATAATGAATACATTTTATATACATTGGCGATCTACTTTTAATTAGGGGTCAAATGATACTAAAATAGCTTTTCTAAACAATATAGTCTCCAGAAATATATAGAGTTTGTTTGGAGAGATACACTTTTAGGAGGCAAATGAATGGGATGGCCGGAGTTTGGGAGGGAAAAAAAAAGGAAATATTTTTTTTTAAATGAACTTATTATGTTGCGGACTTGCGGTAAGAATCAAATCCTTAACTTCGGAATTAAAGTAACAAAGTTCTTATCACTTGAACTAATTCTTACTACTAAAGTTGCTGAATAAGGTGAGAAAGTGTTTTCTCTAAGCACACCTGTCAAATTTTGACCGGACTCAGTCAACCCGTTTTTTCCAGGGTCAAGACACGAAATATCTCGACCCGCGACCGATCCGAAACGAAACCGAAATAACCCGTTAACTAACGGTCGAAACCCAGCCCGAACGGGTCAAAGCTAAATCAAGAATTTTATTAAAATATTAATATTTATATATTATATATTATATTTGAAATAATAATTAAAAATAATTAGCTTTAATATTTTAAATTGCAAAACTAATTAATATATCAATATTATATAGATTTTGTAACCCTTAAATATAAAAAAAAAATTATTAAAAAAAAAATCATTAAAATATATTTCAACTAATTACTCAATTCTCCTTAACTAATTTTCAAATATAGCTTTTGTTTATCACACCAAAATATAACTATGAGAAATGTAAACAATAATAAGGTATCAATATTATATAAGTAATTTTATAAAAATATTAAACTTTAAGTGTCGTGCATGTAATGTACGGGGTCTAAACTAGTTTAATATAATTAAAATAGCAATATTAAATACTCCATATGTTTTAATATTTTTTTTTTTAAAATACGAATTAGAAACGGTGAAAAACAATTTTATGACCCGTATTATGGCTCTACCCGGCCCATAACCCGTATGAAACTACCCATATATCCGATCCATATGACATTACCCGTGATCAGATCCGTCCAACCCGTTTAACAGGTCTATCTCTAAGTCTTCTCTAGTTTGATTTTGGGAATTTGTAGTGTGTTTACTAAAGAAAACTCTAGTCCGGCCCAACTCTCGTACAGTTGGCAATTGAGATTCAATTGTGAATAGTCCATGTCCTTTTTGGGCTTCGGGTTTAGCTATAAACGTTAGTTCATGGATTTAGATTATCCACAAAAAAGGTGTTGATAAAGGTCGTCAACACATTATTTCGAATCGTCGACACATTTAATGAACTTTTCAAATCACCTTTCCCGTCCTAAGCATTTCAATTCAACTATCGACAAACAATTAATCGACAAATCAAAACTAACAACTAATATTGAATAACAAACAATTGAAGAACCTTTGATTTGATCCATGAATAAAAAAATGTTAAACTAGTTGATTTTCCTAAAATAAAACAACTAATTATCAAGTTAAACAACGTTAAATTAATCGAAGTAAAAAGAATCTATTTTTTAAGAATCAAAATGACAAATTACTAATCGTGAGTCGTGACAATGAAACTAATTGACGTAAAACGGAAAAAAAAAAAAAAAAAAAACTCGGATGTGAAGTTCTCGCGTCCAAACCTAGGTTTAGACTTGAAACTCCAAGGTCTCAACCTAGGTTGGGACGTGGAGTTCAATGCCCAAACTTAGGTTTAGATGTGGAAACTTCAAATCCAAGTTATTTTTTCAATCAAAATCGATTCATTTTATTACTATTAGTTACATAGTCATGATTAGTAATTTGTCGTTTTGATTTTACAAAATCGACTCGTTTTACATCGATTAGTTTAAAGTTGTTTCAATTAGTAATTCGTTGCTTTGATTTTAGAATAATCAATTAGTTGTATAACGATGAGTTTAATGTTTTTTGATTCGTGGATCAGATAAAAGGTTCTTCAATTGTTTGTTATTCAATATTAGTTGTAGTTTCGATTTGTCGATTAAATTGTTTTTCGATAGTTGAATTGAAATGTATAGGGTGGGAGGGGTAATTTGATAAGTTCATTAAATATTATTGAGGACTCGACGTAATTAATATGCCGACGACAAATAGCGATTGGATTAAAGGACTATTTTTCGTAAGAATCTAAGATGGAAGCCCAAAATTACAAGAGAAGCCCAATGGATCGGAGAAGTACTACTACTAACTGGGCTCGAAGGTTGACCCACACAGGTCCTAGTCTTGGGTCATTTCTTTCAAATTAAGCATCTCTTTTACCTCTTCACACCTTGAGTTTAATAAAAATCGTTTATTTATCTTTAATTAAAATATAATTAAATAGTATACAAAAAGTAATAAATAATTACGTTGAAGAATCGTTTATTTTAAATATTTACTCGCATCATGGCTTACAAATGAGGTTTCCTCCGGGCAAAGGACCTTACTTTACTCGAAAACTTATTTATGTGATTATGTGCGCGTTTTAATTTCATGGAAGTCCATGACAAGAGCATTATTACAATTCGAGAACTTATCGTATTTCGTTTCTCCTAACTTTGAGTATGAGACTGTCTTTTTGTTACCCCGAAAAAATATAAACCACTACGGAAATCGATTCATTCTGTTACGAAACAAAACTCACCATTTATGTGTAAAAATAAAGGGTTATTCGACTCTGGTCCCTCTTCGTTTCTGCCTTACAAAGACTTCATCATTTTCTTCAATTTCAACTTATTGACTTACGAAAATAAGACGGTGCAGAAAAAATTTGAACGTAGAAGTGTAAACATACACGTCTAGACCTAGGTTTAGAAGCGGATGTTATCAAATTATTTATCCAATTCATCGAATTCATTGATTTAATTTATAGTTACATTTAACGATTTTAACCGATTGTATTCAATAGTGTGCTTATTTGTCGACAATTTATTGGCCCTTCTTCTTCTTCTTCTTCTTCTTCTTCTTATGTTTTCGCTACTAAGGCTCTGTTGTTTCTCGCTTATCTTAGTAGATTTCAGTACAGTTCAGTTCTATTAATTTCAATTTAGCTTTATTCAGTTCATTTTAATTTAATTTAATTCAATTCTGTTGAGGAATGCATCATCAATTCTGTTACAAATAGTCAATGATCCAGTCAAAGTTTGTTATACTTGCTGAGTCATCATCAAAATATCTTAGAGTTTGTTACATTGTACATATAAATTCATCTTGTATATAAGCAAGTATTCATACTGCTTTGTAATTTAATTTTCACAATAATCAATAAAATCAAGCAGTTTTATTTACATCTCAGTAAAACTGCACTTCATTTCTCCTAAGCTTGAAGCTTCTTGACCTCTAATAATGGCGTACTTCAATAGCTTAGCAGAATTTATCATGGTATCATTCGTCAAATTTGATTCCTGTGCTTTATTTGGATCAACCTTCGCGTAAAACACTCTTTTTCGTTTGTTTCTTTTGCGATTTTGATCAAATTTTCCACTTTTTCCGCTGTATTTCTTGATCTCTTCCTTGATTTGTGATCTTTTCTGTCACGATCAACATGTCTGAGTCTACTC
>VHZZ01000044.1:3878-23816 GCA_009801015.1 Silene noctiflora | reverse complement strand
TTTGGACTTAAAATGTTTTAAAAATCTCGCTTTTCCGCATTGTAGTTATTCTTTTATGTTAATTATTCGTGTCTTAAATAGCAGGGTGTCACATAAATAGCCAAATTAAACAACTTTAACATGTAATTCAACTAAATAACTCATTCAACCACCGGAAATTCCAAAGTATCGTCGATAAATCCATCACGGTTACCTTATGCTTCCTTGTCTTCTTGAAAGTCCTCAACCACAAAGGAGTCGGCCTCCGGGTCGTCCAAGTCTACCCCTAAACATAAAACAAAGTTGTTAGAAGAGGAATCCTCCATTAATGGAGAAGAGGAAATCTCGAAATTATAGGAAAATGGGGGAAAAACTGGAACTTTAATACATACTTCGGTGAAGAACGAGAAAAGGAAGAGAATGGCGCGAAAATCGGAAGAAACGGTTAAGAAATGAAGATTTTACTGTCGTCTTAAGCTTGAAGGAAAATGTGTAAAAATGGTTGTGTTGGGGAAGATGAAGGTTTTACGAGGTGTAGTGGAAAAATAGAGGTCTTTATGGGGCTCAAATCCATTTTGGGCCCAAAACAACTTAAATGAGTCGGGATTCACTAGTTTTTACGTCCAAATGCTACTATACATTTAAGACGGACTTAAATATCATTAATATAAATATTACCCTATAAAATTTATATTTTATGAAAATAATGTTTAAAAATCATAATTATCTTAATTAATTTATTAAAATAGTTTAAAATATGAAATCGATT
Organism: Silene noctiflora; assembly: GCA_009801015.1. Lineage (NCBI taxonomy): Eukaryota > Viridiplantae > Streptophyta > Magnoliopsida > Caryophyllales > Caryophyllaceae > Silene > Silene noctiflora. The sequence goes on along the minus strand of VHZZ01000044.1, from coordinate 23,068 downwards.
ATTTACGGGTGTTACATATGTTTGTGAATCTAGATGTATATATTGTTCATAACCATCAACATCACCATTGGCGGGTTTTTTTCTGGAATATCTGTGATGGAATATAAGAATATAGAAAAAATTAAAGTTGGTAAAAAAATATCAAAATTGAGTTCATATGATAGATAATCAAAAGATCTAGTCGCTTTTTGTAGGCTCATAATTTATTTTAGTTTGATTTAATCTACAATTCTGATTTTATTTATTTACTACTCTTTCTCCTTTCCTTTCCTTTTGCAGACTGTCAACCTGCATATACTTTTTTGGCTTTGTACTTTTTTTGTGTGGAACCAATCAGAACACAACACCTATTAGGTCATGAATTTGGTCGCCCTTCTCAACTAAGGGTCACCAATTGACCTTCACTTATTCAAGGTCGATCTAAACATCGTCTTAATACTTCTAAATTACGTCATTAGCATGACCCAACAAGGTCACGACCTGGTTGGTGACCTTGCTTGGGCATGGTCTTATTGTTAGACATATGTTGCACGGGAGTCCACTACCCATAATAGTTTGATATTGTCCGCTTTTAGCCAAATTCTCACCGATTTACTATGGGTTCATTCCCAAAAGGTCTCCTACTAATGCATGAAAGGCTTACGATAAAGATCGTTTAAGTGTTTGACTTGTTTAGTCACTCGAACTCTTTTATCCATTTTTTGTATGTCATAAAATAAATTCATGCTAAATCTGCATTTGATCACCTATTTTAAGAAAAGTCTAAAACACGTAACCCATGGATTTCTTAAAACGCATATGTATCCATTTTCAAAAAAGAATTACATAGGTATCGATCACAAATGCATCCCCCTTACATAATGGGCTACTAATTGGTGTTCCACTATCTCTGCTTTGTTACTGTATTTCGTATGTTTTAACAAAATCACGTGTTAAACTGACAATTTTATTTATAATAAACTTTTTTATTAAATTTTTTTACAATCAATTTAATTGTTAAATTCTCTATAAAAAACGAACTAAAAAACCGCTATTTCGCACGGGGTCTATACTAATTATTTATAATGTGAATCAATGCATCATACTCCCTCCGTTCCGATTCATACTTCCCGCATCTAATAATTTCTCGAGTAAATGTTTCAAATATTAGAATTGAGTTGTCAATATTTGCTATGCTTTACAAGTACGGAATATTATTGTATTTCCCCTTGGAGAATAAGCATGTTTAAATGCAGAGTGTGCTGTCTTTGGTACCCTCTTGTTCTTTATGGCCGCAACTTTATCAATGACAAAATTGTACTATAACAAGGAAATTTCTGTGTGCTTGTTTCACTTGTTTGGATTTGCAAGATCATGACATATAGTGGTCACCTAGTGCATATTAAACCGATTTCGAGTAAATGTTTTTGTACCAATATTGCACTCATGCTTAGCCAACTCCTAAAAATACACTACATAATCACTACGTTTCCGTCTCGATTGAAAGTAACAATTAAATCCCTTAAGTTTGTTTAATTTGGAAATTAAATCCCTGTAATTTGATGTGTACTAATTAACCCCTTAACTTTACTCAAAAGTAAAATCAAACCCATTATAACGTTACTAATTCTTATAAAAATTTATAATACACAAAATTAATTATACATACATAAATTACATAAAATTCGGTAGTATTTTATAAAGTACTCAATGTATATGAGTTATATTATACTCCCTCCATCCCGGTCATTTGTCGTCCTTTGGTTTTGGCACAACGACCAAGGAAAGAAGAGGGGGCCAATTATAACATGACAAGTGGACTACATTGAAGGTGAAAAATCAAATTACTCATCAAATACAATCCTAAAATTGAAAGGACAACAAATGACTGATACACCCCAAAATGGAAAAGGACAACAAATGACCGGGACGGAGGGAGTAATTGGTAAATTGAAAACAAATCTCGTAAAGTTGTTGAATTGTCTAAAAAATTCTAAAAATGTAGGAGTTATTGTATATCTATGATGAATTTAAGAATAAAATGATTTAATTATACGAATAATATTTATGTTGACAAAATAAGAAAAGGGTTCAATTTTACTACATTCCAAATTTAAGGGACTAATTTTAAAATTGAGCAAATTTAAGGGATTAACCTTTAGTTTCCACTTTCGCCAATTAACCGTGAAAGTACTTAAAATTTAATTTTATATTTCACATATTAATTTCAGATGATGGTATAAATACCGCTCCAGATCGGATCATACTTTATTTGGTCCGGTCCACCTGTTTAAGTTAGTTTCGTCTTTGTTTCAGTCTTGGACTAAATCGAATAGACCCGGACTTGACCGTAGACCAAACCGAATGGACCGCGGATCACACCGTGAACCAAACTTATGTAACTTAAGTCATTAAAATTGTAAGACCAGCAAATATTTCTCTTAATCCGATAATGTAATCTAAGGGGTTGTTTGGTTGCCCTTGGAAAAACATAGGAAATAGAAATTCTCATGAATTACTAAAAATGGAGTTGTTTGGTTACCCTTTTTTTGTAGAAATGGGGGAAGTGCCACTTCCATGGGAAGTGACTTCCTACAAAAATGTAGGAAGTTGCTTACCAACACCCCTCTTGGTGTGTAGGAAGTTGCTTACCAACACCCCCCTTGGTGGGTTGAAATTCCCATGGAAGTGAATTCCCACATTGGCAACCAAACAACTTTAGCAAATTCCCATGAAATAGATGAGGGAGCTTATTTCCCATGAATTCGTATTTCATGCGATGTTGTAATTCTCGTATCAACCAAACGACCCCTAACATTGTATTATTTGACATATTTTACTATCATAACAAGCTAAAACCTAGATTCCTAATGCACATTAAACTCATCATAGAAATAATAAGAACTTTTTGCTTAAATGGGATTCAAACCCAAACTATTTAACAAAATAKGGCGGGTTTCAAACTATTTACCAAAAATGGGTCTACGTTAGCATTTCTGCSTTTTTTTTTTTCTTGTTTTTAAGAAATTTGACATATCTCGCTGTCCCGGGTTGTCCCGAACATCGAGAATCTATAGAGGGCAAAATGGAGAAGTTGCTTGCATATTTAGCTACTTGACATGCTACTTTTGTTGTCTCTGTTGTCCTTGCTCCAACCACCAAATAATTAAATACCACCACCATTCTCCTCTTCTCACTTCCCTTATCGTATACACATTGTTGTTTGAGTCATATACCACCACCACGACTGGCAATATTGCCGTTTACTCACTATCAATATAAATGGATTTTTGCGAAACCGAAATTGTTCGTGAACGACGATATTGCGGTTGTTTTTTGCGCAAATCATGGAGCTAATAACTCAAACAAAGATAAGTATAATGATAAGGGAAGTGAGTAGAGGAGAATGTGGGTGGTATTTAGTCATTTCGTGGTCGGAGCAAAGAGAACGGAGACAACGAAAGTAGCTCATCAAGTATGTAAATGAACAAGCAATTCTCGCTGTCCTGGACAGCGAGTCGAGTATGTACAGGTGCAGCTTTTAGTTCGCATTCTGCTTGTCTCTGCATTTTGCCCTCTATAAATTCTCGCTGTCCCGGACAGCGAGATATGTCAAATTTCTTAAAAACAAGAAGAAGAAAAACGCAGAAATGCTTACGTAGACCCATTTTTGGTAAATAATTTGAAACCCGCCCTATTTTGTTAAATAGTTTGGGTTTGAACCCCATTTAAGCAAAAATTCAAATAATATTATTTGGTCCATATGGTTTGGTCAGATCCGGTCCACACATTTATTTGATCCAGACCGGATCGGACCAATGTAAACATGGTCCGGTCCACGGTCCACCACTTTACACTTATTAGTCTTCGGTCCACAGAAAGGTCCGGCCCGGACAGGTCCTAGACCGATGAACATCCCAAGATGATGGGGCACGCAATTTAGGCCCATAAAGAAGACACACAATTCATCACCAGGTGAAGGCCCGAGTCCAGCTTACTCAAGCCCAATTAAATGTTTGGTCACCGTCAAATGACCCAGCTTGCATGGGCTCGGCATAGAGCTCCCCCGAGTCCGTGTGTAATCGATAAAAGACAAAACTTTTGGTATTTTCTAGGCAATTTGTCATATAATTTGATATGTATTTGACTCGTCTTAAATGCAATACTAATTTGATCGAGTTTTATTAGCATTTTTTAGCACTTGGCTTCTATACGTCGATATGTACGCATAATTTCGTGTGTAATCGACTAATCGGTATTTTATCGTATGATACGCAAAAGAAAGACAAAAGCGTCAATCTGTTAACATGTAACCCAATTTGTAATTTGTATTTTTCCATATAATTAGTGTCATAATTACAAATTAATAATCCATTCCGCGCCATCGATGAAGCTAAGAGAAAGAAAAGGCTTGGCTTCTTCATCGGTAAGCTCTCGGGACCAAGCTACTCTCTCTGCGTAACTAGCTCCCGGTCCTGTGCACTTGTATTGTCCATAAAATACCGTCCTACGCATACCAACAACGATATATATTAGCACAAAACCTTAAATAAGACTGATATATGTATTTTTCAAAAATTCATTTCTTAACTAATCAAAGAAATGTCTTCCACTTTACGCTGTAAAACGGCCTTATTCTATAATTTGTGTAACGAAAAAAGGCGAGGTCACTTTCCTAGCATGCTCAATTTGTCCACAGAAAATATTAGTGCGTTATGCAAACTCCATACGCATGCTTATCTACAACAAACTAGGCCACATATACAGAACTAGAGACTACAATTGTTTACATATTCTCCTATGCTTTCTTGTCTTCAATCTGTTATTTTCAGTTTCAACTAATTAAAAAAAAAAAAAATAGTTTGCTCCATCAATGAAAAACCCGATTTAAATATTCAATTTAGATCACGGGACAAAATAAAATTTATCGGTTCATTACCCTAAAATGTAAAATATGTCAAAAAAAATCGGGTTTGATTAGTTTTAGATCGGTTTAGTGAATGCTAATGTTTTACCTTTGAAGTTATTTGACCTCATTTATATCGTCTTGAATCAGAATTTGCATTGATGGATATTTAGTCCCATCGGTCTTAAACTTTTACACGTAAAAGTTGTACTTATCCATTGAAAAATAAGCACGAAATGGAGTAAAAGGGTAAGAGAGGACATACAGGTCGCGGGTCGGGTCACCCCAATCGTACCATCCTTTAGGAATGATAATATTGTCCATATAAGTGTAAGCAAAGACAACCCTAGAGAAGGGACCCCATGCACGTCCAAGGTATAGTGCTCCTGAACCCGTGACCTTACAATTTACGAACGAGAAACCCGTGTCATCTAACATACTGCTCCTTCCTTGTGCTGTTACTGCTCCGTAATTGTGTGCTACTGCATGCACTTGACATCCCTACTTCAGGTTTTCAAAATTAGCGAGTCCTTGTATAAAACCGTTGTATGCATGTATAGAAAACAAGACAAATGAGAGGAATTTAGAGAACTGGAGACGAGTTCAAGTTCTCTTTTTCTTTTCATTACATTCATTTAGAAAACGTGTCTCCTTATATATACCTGGTGCTTAATATTCCACTTTAGAAATGAGGGTGATGAGATTCGAACCGTGACATTTATGTCACATGGTTTTGATATCATGTCAAAAGAACATTTCAACTAAAAGCTTAATTAAACTAATGGTTGGAATCCAAGATCGATTTTAAACAATGTTACTATAACAAAAGAAAATGCGTAACCAAGAGACAAATGAAAAGCAGTATTACTCCCTCTCTCTCATTCATTTGCTTATTTTTTTAATTTTTGTTGAAGATCTGACATGTAATTTAATCAAAGGTAAACAAATGATTAGTACGGGAGAATCGGTGTTCTTTCATCTAATCCAACCAATTAATTTTGTAGTATTCAATGACGGAGCTAGGATTTGTTAAGTCAGCGGGGTTAAAAGGGTAATATTATAAATTTATAATGTAATAACCTCGAAAAATGAAAATTTTAACCAGAAATTTAGAAATTTTCAAATGTCAATGTGAACGAACGCCTCTATTAGTAGGGGTGAGCAAAACCGGATATCCGATACGGTTTTAGAAACCGTATCGGATATCCGGTTTTTTAAATCTCCTTTTTTAGTATCCTTATCCGATACGGTTTTTCCGTATATCCGGAAACCGTATATCTGGTTTTTCCGTATATCCGGAAACCGTATATCCGGTATCCGGTTTTCAGCCTCACTTATGTAATTTAATATTTTTTTTCTTTTATATGTGTGATTGTTAGTTTTTTTTAGCAACTTAAAAATGTTTTAAAAAGTTATAAGAGTAAATAACATATAAAGTTAATACTAATAAGGTTTAATCACCAAGATATTGGTTATTTTGTGATTTATGTATATATTTTAAAATTTTATTCTAGAAAAAAGGCAACCGTATCGGATACCGTATATCCGGTTTCATATTTTGCCGATCCTTATCCGATACGGTTTTTAAAGAACCGTATCGGATATCCGGAAATTCGTATCGGATATCCGTATAATTAAATTCGTATAGCGTATCGGATACGTATAATAAAACCGTATCGTATAATTTTGCTCAGCCCTATCTATTAGCCGACTCCGCTCCACTATCGTACTTGCTTTGTTCTTTATACAATTTATCATGGTTTTCATGTTTGTTAAAAAGTTGCAAATGGTTCATTGGTTGATGACTAGAATACCTTTTCACAAGGTGAAAGTGGCATATAATAATGAGTTTAATGACAAATTGAAAATGAAATATTCTTTCCCATTATTTGGTGATATGTAGTAACAATGACCCACAAACAAATTTTTATGGCTTATTATACTCCTTTTTTCTTCTTTATTCTACTTATAGGACTATCTTTTTATTACACTTTCTAAGCTTAAAAACTTTGCCTATAAATATAAAAATTATACATAAAATATATGGACACCTATGTATTCATATTTGTTGTCCAAACTTTTTCCACTAAAATACACCGATTATTTAAGTAAATTTATAGAATAAAATATGACCGAATTATCTCCGAGACCACATAAAGTTGAATGCGAATATGAATAAAAAAAAAAAAAAAAAAACAATCAATCAATTTATTTATTTATTTCATGACAAATGAGGCACAAGGGCTACAATTCAGGTTTTTCGAACTTGGAACCTATTATTCAGGCCCTGTTTGGTAAATGACATATTGGCCAAATTTTAGCATATTGGAGAGGTTTAGCATGTTTGACTTATAAATATGTTATTTATAGTGTTTGGTTAATGACATATTAAAATAGTATATTGGGGTCCAAATGTTATTTTGCAATATGCTGCTCCTACCAGCATATTGGGTTAGCATATTAGAAGAAATATAAATTGTCTTCTTTACCCCTTTTTAAAAAATACTTACCCTATTTTCATATATTTAATAAATAATTTATTTATGTTCTTATTTGTCATTTTACAAAGGAGTTAAACATTCTGCTAATCTAAAACTGTCAATTCCCAAACACCTGTAATACAATTCTGCTAAATCATTCTGCTAGACAAGCCTACTACATCATTCAGCTAGTCAAATCTGCTTTCTAAATCTGCTTCTGCCAATATTAATCCACCGTTTACCAAACAGGGTCTCAGAATATATAGCTCTATCTTAACTACTAGCCTAAGACATTTTTCAGTAGTTAATCTTAATATCGTTTCCGTAATTATATTTATAGTGATTTGTAATAATAGAATGCAAAATTACCTCAAAAAGAGAGAGACCATTGCCAAAGATAAAATCAACAGTTCCTTCAATATAGCAATCTTTGTAATAATGCCTACCAACATGATCATATAATGTATCTTGTGCTCCTAAGAATTTACACCCCAAAAACGACGCCGTATCTGCTGATATTCGAAATGCTACTGCCTGCTTTCCGACTGCCCCTGGTGGTGGTACCGGAAATGTGTTCTGCATTTTCAATCATTCTTCGTTAACTCAATTCTCTCTGTTATTGCAATCTAATTCGTGTTTTCAAATAATTTTATTTCGCCATGTTTTTGTTCATAATAAGGAGTAAATGTAACATGACGCCACCTAGTAATACTAAATTCAGTATCTCGAATTCATCATATTTGTTATGTTATTTTAGTAGTCTAATACGAGTCAATATCAATTCAGGTGTGCTATCTCTTTTCTTGCTAAAAGCATATAAGAGTGAACTTATGACCCAATGTACTCAACATGCATTGATTAAGTATAATTTACAAAATCAAACCTTTCTTAGAATTACGTTCATCGAATCAATTATTATCGTGATTTTGACGTATTTTAATACAAAATTTTAAAATTATATTCGGTCAGTATCAAGATAAACTATTAAATAAGTTCTGGTTAGCATAGAGCCAAATGGCATGCAATTTTAGTTTTTATTTATCATTTTGCTACTATTGTCGAGTGTGATAACCTTTATAGTTCAAAAGTACGTCTAGAGAACATGGAATTGAGAGCGACATACAAAAAAATCTTACGGGTTTGGTTTCATTAGTAATGTTGTAAGATAAAATCGAAAATTTGCAATAAAATTTCAATTTTTACATTGCGAGGGGATGAGTATTCTTACTCACCCACTCGTTCTGTAATTGCGCCTCCATGATTTTGAAACACGATAACAGTAAAATTGCACTTGTGACGGACCTTGAAAGTAACGTTCTTGGCAATGAAATACGGTGAATTAACAGCAAAAGTAGCTGATCCGAATGTCCCTACAGGTCGTCCGTTTGGGCCAATTGTTTGGGCCGTGTCGCCCCATTGAATTATTGTGTTATCTGCTCCTTCTCCTTCTATGGTTATGAATGCTTTTAATTGCGGTATATTCACCTTCTCCCTGAAAAAAAATGAGAAAGACCGAGAAAATTACCGTCAAGTGACGGAGTTAGAATTTAAACTTTAAAATCATGGCACTCTATTATGCATTATGCATAAAGGTTTGTAAGTAAATTACGAAATAGAAAAAGGTAAATGTCGTCGAAGTAGGGAGGTCAAATATACGCAGCCTCGTAACTGAAAGTAACAGAGGGATGAATTACAGAGGAAAAAAAGAAAACTTACTCGTAAGTGTCGGCTTTAACCTTGATTACAACCCGAACAAGATTAATAAGAGGAAGAGAATCAATGGCATCTTGGATTGAGGTAAAATCTCCTTTAGCAGGATTTTTACTGACGGTTAAAGTGTAAGAAGGGAAGAGCTTATTCTTAGCTGTTTTAAAAAGAGTATGTTTAAGACTACCAACAAAATTTACCCACTTCATAAATTGCTCTTCTGAATCCTTTGTTTTTGTCATATTAATGGTTAATTCCTTAGGGTTTGGTGGTTTATGTATATGATCATGATCATGATCATGATAGTGAATTTGATGATGTTGTTGTATTCTACCATGACATGTAATTTTGTGGGTTGAAGAACAATGAAGCAAAATTATGAATAGAAGGGTTAAATTGAATCTCTTCATGTGCATTATTACTAAGAAAAAAGAATGGTTGTGCACTCGACCGACCGAATTGAAATGGATCGGGTTCAGATCGCATGTCCCCTTGTAGCCAAAGGAGAAAAAAATGTAGGAAAGTTATGTGGAGGGAATGTTGAAGTGGTGAGTTTGAGGGAATTGTATAAATATAAAGGTATATATAAGGAAGATTACGGATTGTTTTTATTTAAGCCGAGTATATCTGTCTTAAGCTTAAAACAACTCAAGTATAGTATGAATAAGACAAGCAGAATGCAGAGGAAAAGTAATTAAGTGGGGTAATACTTGACCCGTTTTAACGTGAAGACGGGTATACATCCGTTTAAAGGGAGCCTAACTGAAGTATGATTTAGGTAGAAAGTGAGATTGTATTGTAGTATAATGGAAGAATGAGGTAGTAGAGATCACGGGTGCAACTTGCTGACAACAATGCATTAAGAAGACAAAGAAAGAAAGGTTCACAGGTGAAGAATGTTAGCCATAGAGAGAGTCATGGGTGCTACTAGTTTTTATTTTTATCTTGCTTCTTAATTAATTTAATTTTAATTTAATTTTGATTTTGATGTTGATTGAAAGGTGCAACTATTTCCACATCTCGATTGTCTATTCTCAAATTCGTCTCGAGTGAGAGTCCGAGAAATAATTGGAATAAATACTTGTGATCGAAAAGTTTGACTATGAAGAGTTTGGCCCGGTTCTTTTAGATTTAATTTCAACTCATTTCAATTCAGTTTAACTCCATTCAGTTCAGCTCATCTCTTCACAAATTAACTCTTAGTTCAGTTCAGTTCAGATCCATTAAAATCAGTTCAGTTCAGACAGTTTCAGTCTCAAAAAACATGGTCAATGTCCTTGTGAAAATGTGTTAATTGGTACTTTAATTTAATACTTCATAAATTATTTGAAAAGTCTATTCGTTATACAGGAGAGAGAGTAACTTAAGTATGTTTTTTTTTTTTCAATTAATACTCCAAGTTTAATAATTACTATACCAAATAAAGCGATAAAGAACAAAACGAAAAAGACAATTTACAGTGGATTTTGAAGTGCTTCAATCTCACAAACCGAGATCTACGTCCACTATTCCTGGATTAATTGATTTACTATCGATTACGGATTACAAACTGGTTAACCTACTTGCAAAAGTTATTAAGGCTATACACTTAAAAACCGTCTCTCACGTTATCAAGAGACAAAGTACCTAATATAATTTATACCCTCTAGATCGTTTATCTTGTTATCAAGAAACGATAAATTCGCCCCTCTCATTATCAAGGCAAAGTAACACTTGTAACGGTTTAATGATTTTCCTTTTGTTTCAACTCTATCAAGAAGCCTTTTCAAAATAAAATTCTTGCAATGTTTTTGCTTTTAAAAAACACTTTAAAAACTTAATAAAAACGCTACTCTCAATAAACTGTTCGCGAAAAGCCCATGTGTGTAGCCTATTATACGCGTTGCTCATATCCACCTTAAAGCCATAGCTCCATTCATTCCCATTGATTTTGTATTGATATAATTAAATAAGTCATGAGAAATTAAGATGTTATTAGTTATGGACTTTTCAGGAATAAAACCATTTTGATACTCACCCACAAGACCGGGCATCAGTGGACGCAACCTATTAGAAATATACTTCGTAACAATCTTCATAATGACATTGCAAAGACTAATAGGTCGATAATGCACCACCTTTTCAGGGCAATTAGTCTTCGGAATTAGGGCAATAGAGGCACGATTAAGCTGATCACAAAGAACATTTCCAGGATTAAGCAACCCTTTTCACTACCTCTCGACTCTCGTTCATCTTTTGTTAACCTCCTGTTTTCGATGCCCTTTTCATTAAGGGTAATGTTAAATACAACTCATTGGGTTGTATTTATGCATTTAATATCTTCTATATTTGGTATTAATTTAGAAATTCAAAACTAAATTACACATAAACCAATGCAATTAATGCATATATTAAGAACTTCTTTTCTCATTTAATTCTTTAAATACAGCCCATTTAGTTGTATTTATCATTTACCTTTCATTAAAAGTTTCAACACTTCTTTTAATTACCAAAACATGTTTTTTTTTAAGTAGAAATGTCATAGCATATTGCCATATTGCAAGACCATTAAATTTCCTTAAGTTCGAATTCGAAATGACATGAAACTTAAAACTAAAACTAGGAATTTTAAGCTTCAATATTTCTTTAAGCCATAATACTTGCAAGTATGTTGGCACAAACAAAGCTTCGTGGATCTAACAATTTGGTATATGGGGCTGCCAGAAAAGGATGTCATTAGTTTCATAAACTATACACATGAAACCGCCCATTTCATGTAATGTTTAATTTCTCGTTTTTACTTTTGTTGTTCGGTTGCTTTCTATACATTTGATTAACAAGAAATTTAACCGAACGAAAAAAGTATATGTAACCTTTTATTTTACTATGACATTATAAACATATTTTTAGTATTTATATGCATGATTGTGTATCGTACAACGAGAAAGAAGGAGATGAGAAGGTTGTTCAAAGGGGGCAAGGGCAAGGGAGATGCGGGAAAAAAATAAGTTCAATTAATAGATTATACCATCAGATCAGTTGTAATTACTACAACTCGTGTAGTAGAATTCGATCTTTATAATAAAGATTTCGAGTTTTGGTTTAAAGAATTTGAGCTATAACGTAAATTTTTAGAACTCACACACTTAAACATAAAAAACTTTTAAAAAAACTCAGAAAAATTACCCATACGCTCAGGTAAATGTATATTGGTTGAATGATACTATTATACAACTGGAGGTATAATAGTATTTAACAAATTTAGGGGGCGAACAAGTAATGCGTGTCATAAGGTAAAATTGAAAAAATCATGATAATTTAACTAAAAATTTCGGATTACAAGCTAAGACAAGAGTCATAATCACCAGAATTCTGATACTCGTTGGATTTGATATGATCTCAAGTCGCGTATATCACGTCTCGTAACTCTATTAGTTAAAGTAAGTGACATCTTACAAAATGTTGTATAAAACAATCCTATGATGTAATCAGAACTAAAAACGGAAAGAAAAATGATAAAAGATGCGACTGTTCAATCAAATATATTAATACACATAATGAGACTAAGGACAACTTAGTCATTTATCTCTTTTGTTTCTTATTTCTCAAGTGATTAATAGCCTATATAAGGACATTAGTTATCTTGTAATAATCATCAATAAATTTTATGAATGAATATATGAGATTTATCTCATTTGGTTAATAGAATTTAGGTGTTAATTACACCACAATTCAATTAAATTGGATGATCTATCAATCTTTGATTGAATAGTGGCATCTTCTATCCTTTTCCTTTCCGTTTTGAGTTCCGATTGCATCATCCTACATCGATTAGAAGTGAATAAGTACACAAATTAGGTCTACTCATGCATACATTGAGTAATTTAATTGTACCCCATATGTCCATATATAGTACTTCGTACATACATAAAAATAAATGTAGGTGTTATATGACCCAGATGAAGAACACAAATTCTTATTGAAGACGGACACTATCTGTCACAAGCTGAAGACGAATAGTGTCCCTCTCACAATATGCAAGTGACATTATTATTCATGGGGTGCTCCATTTCCTCTCACTTGCCCTCCCACTTGCCTTATTGTGAGATGGGTACTATCCGTCTCCAACTTATGATGAATAGTGTCCATCACAAGCAAGATGTTTGAATGAAGAAGGGATAAGCAATTTGAAGATAAGTTTGTTTTACTAGTGAGTCTTGTGAGTGGTGGCAATGAGAATAGTGATTCAAAAAGCACTAAAGAGCTTTTTTCTCTTTTGGTTCACAAAGTGGAACTTATTGCTTGTCTCATGCATCATTCACCGCCCTTACCACTCGTGCATTTTCAATCGCCTAACCAACTCATCAACTAACTATTATAGCCATTCAATATAACTTTGGTTGAATTAATAATACAGCAAGTCTCCCTTGCGACGGGTCGGATCCTTGCGACGGGTAATGCCACTCACAAAACGAATAGGGGAATAAGGTGGGGGCATCCCCCACTTGATTTCCTTTCTCCTCTCATGGGCATTTTGTGAGACAAAATGGTATCCGTCATAAGTTTGTGACGGATACCTTCCGTCACAAATGAGAATTTGTGTTAATAATAGGGTTCTTACAAATGCTTTAAGGAGTTTGTATTGTTGCTCATATCCACATACTTCTCTCTTCGAGAACCCGTCAGTATTAAAAAATTGTGATAGATATCAAATCTTTTTACTAATAGATATCAAATTTTAGTGTGATGTTAAGTTGAGTCATGTCTATTATGTGTTGCGATTTGCGAGGTTATTGAACTCAAGTTTCAGCCCATTTTATAGCAGAAACGTAGAATTTGTTGAAGATTATGCTAACGAGTAACAAGGCTAATCGATCATGTTGGACTCTACTATTGTTAGTACGCTAGGACCAGTGGCGGAGCCAGGATTTGAGTTTAGGGGGGGCGAAAATTTTTAGGGGGGGCGGATGGTTAATAATATAAAGGACACTCGGAAAAAAATCGAAAAGTTTAACTAAAAACTTCGAAAAACTCAACCGTCAGGGGGGGCGGTGATATAGATATATTTAGTCGTGTTTCCCTTATCTTTTTGACTCATTGTGATACGGTTTTCCGACCCTTTACTCGCTTTTGTGTCCCATATTTCCCCTTTCTACGAGTTTTATCGCGTCTTGCAGGAATCGAGGCGAGAACGAGAAATTGGGAGCAAGTGAAGCGGTTTTGGAAGAAGTGAGGAAAGAAGAAGTGGAAAAAGAGCAGTAGTGATCCCCAGCCGGGAGGCCGGCAGCCGGCCAACCGGCAGAGGACAGCAGAGAAGGGAGAAAATGAAGGAATTCAAGAAGGGAGATCCCCCAGCCGGCAGGCCGGCAGCCGGTCAACCGGCAGGGGATCACAGCTCAATTTCCCAAGTTCAATTCAAGCCAAAAGAAGCCAAGTCTCGCTGCCGGTTGGGTAGCCGGCAGCCGGCCAGCCGACAGAGGGACACCTCTAATGAAGAATTGTGAAGAAATGGTGAAGTGCCTGTGTTCCCAGCCGGGAGGCCGGCAGCCGGTCAACCGGCAGGGGCACACAGCTGACATTTTTAGGCATTAAAATGACAAAGTCTCGCTACCGGCAGGAGTGCCGGCAGCCGGTCAACCGGCAGGGGACTACCTTACACGGGATTTGGGTTTTCTTTTCCTCTTTACTCTTAATAGAAGGGGACACTATAAATACCCCTCCTTAAGCCATTTGTAGCACACAACCCTAGATCTGAATTTAGTCCACATTTATGCAACTTTCCTTAACCATTTTCTTAATCTCATCCTAATTAAGTCCTAATTACTTAGTTGTTTAGTTAGAATCCATTAGTTTACATTTGGGTTTTTAGATTGTAATAGAAGGAATTCAAGAATCTCTTCTCCTTATAATCAAAGACTCAACCTTTATTATTGTTGGTATAAATTTCATCCCTTTTTATAGCTTTGTTTTCATTTGTTTACATTAATCTTTCATTGGTTTACATTTGTTGCCTTGCTTTCATTTCCTTTGTTGATTTCATTTGGTTTATAGTTGTCCTTATGCATAGAAGGTGTTTGTTTAAATGTCTATATGAAAGTTTATCTCTTTTTAGTTAAAGTTTTCATCTTTAGTAATTGTAATGGTTTAATTAGTGATTTCTAATACTTGTTAGCTCACTTTCATCATAATTAGCAATTATCCATCCTTAATCATGTTTAATTATCAAGCTTCAACCTTTATTACTTGTTTTATGTTTATCAACATGATTAGTGAGTAGTTTTCTCACTAGGGTGTGATTAGGCCCGACATGAGTAGTTAATCTCATTAGTTCCATTTGATTAGTTGTTGAAAGGGGGGATTGGTTGGGGTTTACCAAAGGGATTAGCTTGTTATTGTTCTATTTGGGATTTTGGTTGATTGTTGACCCTTGTCCACCAATGGGAATTGGTTAGGTCCATTATTGACTACCCACTTAGGATACTTGTCAATTTGGGTTGAACCCGGGAGGGAGAACTCAAAGAGGGTGCCTTTGGAGACCGGTTTGAACTTCACCTTTGGGAAAAGGGTTGGGAAGACCGGGAATTTATCGTATGCGTATTGACCTTGACCAACATTTGGGTACCTTGGGAATAGCGCGTGTTTTCGGGTATTTGGATGTTGAGTTTGGGGATTCCGACTCATGAGCCCGGGAGGGAGTTGAGGAGGGGATTCTAGTGTCCTATTATGAGCCCGGGAGGGAGTTAATAGTCGAATTAGAGGCGTTTTCCCCTCGCTAATTACCCCACTAAATGACTAATCGTCGGAACTAGAGATTAATTATGATTGTTGGTAGTCTAATCATGCCCTAGGCCTTTTTATCATTTGAATTCTTCTAATCATTTACTTGCTTTTAGTTTGTTTAATTAGTTTGCTATTTAGTTTCCATTTAGTTTAGTTACTAATTCATTATATCAAATCCTCTTTATTTCTTTCCGATCTAGCTTAATTATCTCTTAAAATCTACTAGTAGTGCATTGCGCTCCCCGTGATTCGACCCTCAAAGTGCTACACGACATCGTACACTTGCGAGGTAATTTAAAACACATCAGGCGGCCGCCCCTGCTAGCCCCCCTAGCTCCACCACTGGCTAGGACCATCCTAAGATCATCGAGCGATTAATGCACATTCGATCGATCGATGATACGTGTTTATTTAGCCTTAATTTTCCCTTCTTTTCTTTTCATTATAATCCGTTTTTATACGGTTTTACGAACCTTTACTTGCATTTTGCATCTCGATTTCCCGTTCTATAAAATTTCATCTCATCTTGTAGGATGTGAGACGGAAATGAAGAAATGAGAGCAAGTGAACAGGTTTTGAAGCTAAGAAGAGAAAAAAAAGGAGGAAAAGCTAAGAGAGGCTTCTCAGCCGGTAGGCCGGCAGCCGGCTGGGAAACCAACCTCATTACTTAGGAAATTTAAGAAGGTTTTCTATGACAAAAAGAAGAAATACACGGCGCCGATGGGTGGCCCGGCACCCGGTGCACCGGCAGAGGGCAACAGACTAGAGAAGAAAAGAAAGAAAAGAAGATGATGAAGTGGTTCCCTGCCGGTTAGCCGGCGGCAGACTCACAGCCAGTGAACACCCCCTCCATATCAATTTATCAAATTTTGGCTCAAAAGAACAAATGCACGACGCCAAGAGGGAAGCCGGGGCCGGTGACCCGGCTGGCAGCCCTCCTACACGAGATTTGAGCCTTGTTCCTTCTTTGGACCTAATACAATGGGATACCATATATACCCCATTGTTAATCTCATTTAGACACACAACCCTAGATCTTAATTTACTCCTATTTTATGCATGTTCCCTTAATCACTCTTTAATTAAGCATTAATTACTTAGCAATTTCACCTAGATCTAGTTTATTTCAATAGTTTACATTTGGGTATTGGACTTGTAATAGAATATTTTGAAATATTTCTTCAATTATTAATCCAAGATTTAATCTTTCCTTATTGTTGGTACAAATTCCTCTCTTTTTAGTTTAGATTCTCAATTGTTTACATTTCCATTTTTTTTATATTTGTTGTTTCAACTAGTATCATGTTTATTATCATGCATAGAAGGTGTTTGTTGAAATGTGTGTATGAAAGTTC
The DNA here is from genome assembly GCA_009801015.1 of Silene noctiflora. Classification (NCBI taxonomy): domain Eukaryota; kingdom Viridiplantae; phylum Streptophyta; class Magnoliopsida; order Caryophyllales; family Caryophyllaceae; genus Silene; species Silene noctiflora. The sequence continues at coordinate 5,882 of VHZZ01000044.1, read as the reverse complement.
ATGCCTTTCTTCATAAAGGTTCTACCTTTATGCTTAGTTGATGATAGAAATAGTTTAATTAGTATTTCATCATCTCTATTTGGTCAATTGCATGCTAATTAGTAATTATTCAATTTTCACCATGTTTAGTTGCCAAGTTTCAACCTTTATTGCTAATATTAGTTTAGAAATCCTGATTAGTGAGTAGTCTCCTCACTAGGGTGCGATTATACCCAAACATGAGTAGTTTACCCAATTAGGTTCATTTAAATTAGTTGTTGAGGGGAATTAGTGGGGGGTTACCAAGGGATTTATCTTGCTATTGTTTTAATTGGAATCTTGGTCAATTGGTAACCCTTGTCCATCAATGGAAATTAATTAGGTCATTAGTTGGCTACCCATTTACAACACGTGTCAATTGGGTTGAACCCGAGAGGGAGGACCCAAGAAAGGTGCCCTTGGTATTCGGTTTGAACTTCACCTTTGGGAAAAGGGTTGGGATGACCGGGATCTTAACGCGCACTTAATAACCTTAACCTTTGTCGAAGTACATGAGAATGGGCTCGTTTTAGCGGACTTGGGCTTAGAATTGAGGATACTGATTCACGACCCCGGGAGGGAGGTAAGTCGGGATTGCTAGTGTCCATTTGTGAAACCGAAAGGGAGACATTTCAGCGAATTAGAGGCGTATTCCCTTTGCTTAACCACCCCTCGATAACTAGCTGACAAATTTAATTGGTAGTTACGAATGTTAGTGGTCGAAGTCGTACCCTAGGCTTTTAATTGTCGAGTAAAAACACATCTCTTAGCTTGCTTTCATTTTCTTCCATTTGCATTAGTTTCTTTTTGTAACACCCTCATCTACCAAGGAGTCTTAACAAGACCTTCCCTAGAAGATAAGGGTGCTACCATCTCGGTTGCCCGAAGATAAGTATATCATAACGTCAATAAAAGAATATTTAAAGAACAATTATATGTTAAACTCATCACAAGAGAAAGTACAACTGATACATCTATTCAACTACATTGAGACTCCACATGCCAAATTCAGTGAAAGACGCATCCCTCCAAAGCATCCAGACAACCATATCAAAACCTGCTAAGACAGACTGCTCACCAAAAGGATCACGCAGACACACAACAAGAAGAAAACAAACAACACTACACAAGGTCAGTAACTGAAGATAAACGCACTGACATAACATATACAAGCATAACTCCAACTCCTTTACATCACAGTACATCTGACTAACACCGTTGTGTTGTCCTGCCGGATTACCAGTCGCAACCAGTAATCCACAATGCCAGTGGGGACCGCAGCCTTACCACTTAAGCCTCGCTCAAAACCATAAAGCGATAACCCATAGACCATCAATGTGCATATCCCCCTTTATGACTGGAACCACAAAGGGCAGAACAAGGGCGTGAAGCCATTCCCGAAAATGACTCCACTCAGCCGAGGGCGCACCTCGCGAACCATATACAATTACAACATTCATCCATAAGACTGATAAACAAGCCAACATTGAACAATACCAACATAACCAGAACTAACTCATATCGTCACATCACCATAACCAACTACACATTTCAAGTAATAACATCCGACAGTACTGAGTAGGTAAACCTACCTTTAGCGATCTGTAACTAGCATCACATCCGACAGTACTGTGAAACCGCCATCTACAACACCTAACAATAAGGACATACTCTCTTTACTACTAGCCATAAACCTACTAACTCAAGGATGACGGTGATGATGATGACTTACCTAAGCTCGGCATACCGGCGACAAGACCGCAACCCGACTCGATCCCTCATCTCCATGACAGCTCCCAAGGTGAAGGATAAGAGGGGTGGTGGAGAGAAATGTGTCGTCGATTTAGGTTTAGGAGAAAAGGTTTGAGAAAAACTGAGGAAGGATCACATAAGTCCTCATACCCTTACTAAGTCCATAAGTCCTAATAATGACCCTTAGATCAAGCAAATCAAAGGCTTAGATTCATCCACAAAAAGTGTGTTTTA
>VHZZ01000043.1:367575-416921 GCA_009801015.1 Silene noctiflora | reverse complement strand
GGTTTTCGGGTCAAATTCGGGTCCCACAAGTCGGGTTAATTCGGGTCTCGGGTCAGCCTTTTCGGGTCGGGTCATTCGGGTCGGGTTGATTTTGCTAGGTCTTACTATACCCTCAAGTGACCTCCAATTGCTGTATCGTAGGCACGAGCGAGCATTCGTCTTCCAATTAACGTCCAAGAAACAGTGGTAAACAACATATTAGCCGATTTTTAGCATATTAAAAGGTTTTAGCATGTTTGACCAATCAATAAACAATTTTAGTGTTTGGTGAACAACATATTGAAACAACATATTTGGGGTCAATATGCTATTTTACAATTAATATGATCATGCTTATCCCAGCATATTCGTTAACATATTGTAAAATAGGAAAGTTTATTTCATTTTACAAAAAAAACTAACAATCTATTAATCCTAATCTGCCAATTACCAAATACTCGAATTAATTATGCTAATTGTAATATGCTAGTCAAACTTTCTGATAAAATAAGTCATTTTATAGTCTATTTTACAATCTGTTTGTACTGAAATTAATCTGTTGTTTACCGAACAGAGCCTTAAAAAAGATTCCACATGATTCCATTTGCTGTTATATATTGCAGAAAAAAATCAAAAATTCTCATCACTCATGATTTGCCAAAAAATAATATGGTGTATCTGCACATGAATATAGAGGGATTCTTTTTTCTTGTAAAAAATGTAACTTTATAGTCTCTCCGTTTTGATCAATTGTCGTCATTTGGTTTTGGTACAAAGACCAAGGAAAGAAGAGGGGGTCAATTACTAAATGACAAGTGGACCAAATTGAGTGTGAATGATCATATTGTTTATCAATTTTATTCTTAAAATAGAAAGTACAATAATTGACCGATACACCCAAAATGAAATAGGATAACAAATGACCGAGACAGAGGGAATATCTTATTATCACGATCTTTTATAAGGACCCGGATTACATTATACTGGCCCAAACATAACCTGTACCCGATCCGACACCTGAACTTAAAGAACCATGACTTGAATTGACCAAAACAATATGACTCGACCCGACACCCGAACTTAAGGATCTGTGTCCCGAATTGACCCGAATAATATGACCGACCCGAATATTTATTTTTGCTCATTATCTCTAAATAATTCGACCGACTCGATCACCAAAATCCCATTAAATCTGAAAATAATCCGACCTGAACTTGATCCATTGACCCGTTTACCATGTCTAGAGATGACCAACAACACGGGTCAACCCAGCCCGACCCGACGCTGGCCCGTTGTTTTAGGCATGTTGACCGGCCCGACCCGCCATTGGCCCGAGTCATAAATTTCCAGCCCGGCCCGCCCAAAGCCCACGTAAAATAGAACGCGGGTTTGGCTTGGGTCCGGGTCATATCTCCCACAGGCCAATCTGACCCGCTTTCCTCACGGGCCTGACCAAAAGAGCCCAACTCGCCCAAACCCGGCTCGAGAACACCTCTAATATCCATGTCTACTTCTACCATTTGTCAAACAAGGCATTAGTTTGATGTGATTGGATCATAGATTCATAGGACAAGAATTGGATTGGGTAAGTAGGTCCATTCTCTACAAAGATAAATCAAACTCAAACACAAGCCACTCACACTCACATTAACAATGTCAACCACAACAACAACTCCCCGCCCTTTTTCTTGTAACATAACGGCCACAATTTTACACACAAAATATTCATCTTTTGCAGTTCATCATGTTGAGCTTTACATCTACCATCATTTGCAGCAACATTAAAACTTCCATTTCTGTTTCTCCTTCAATTTCTTTATCATCGAATACCCTTTTCTCTAAATTTGTAAACAAACCCAGAAATCTTTCTTGTTTTTCTAATCAATTTCTTGGGTATATCAATCTTAGATGCTGTAATTATAAGAGAAATTCAAGAGTTATGTCGAATTTTTCGACTCGTGCTTCAGCAGTTCAGTTGCAGGACCCTGATGAGCTTATTGATTCTGTTGAAACCTTCATTTTTGACTGTGATGGTGAGGGTTTTGATTTGATTATTGTTTGAAATTGTTAATTTTGAATGTTGAAATCTTTATTTTTGATTGTGATTGCGAGGGTTTGATTTGATTAATTTTTAAAGTTGTTAACTTTAATGTTGAAACTTTCATTTTTGTCCGCAAGTCTTGCTTGTGACGGTCACAAGCCCCCTTTCCTTTTTAACATTATTTAAATCGGGTTAGTCGTCCCAAGCTTGTGACGGTCACAAGTAAGAATTTGTGCACTTTTGTTTGTGATTGCGAGGTTTTGATTTGATCATTATTTATAGTTGTTAATTTTGAATGTTGAAATCTTCATTTTTTTATTGTGTTGTTGGGGTTTGATTTGATTATTGTTTAAAATTGTTAATTTTGAATGTTGAAACCTTAATTTTTGATTGGGATTGTGAGGTTTGAATCTGACTATGGTTCAAAGTTGTTAACTTTGAATGTCACATTGTCACCATGAATTGATTTGCCTATCAAACAAGCCAACAAGTTATGAGTAAGGCGACTGTGTGAACCGAGTTTTCTTGAAGTTCATTTACTTATCTCACAATTGTTGTCCTTTGGTTTTGACACAAAGACCAAGGAAAGAGGAGTGGCCAATTACTAAATGACAAGTGGACCAAATTGAGTGTGAATGATCAAATTGCTCATCAAGTTCATTCTTAAAATAGAAAGGACAATAATTGACCATACTATTGGTGTTTCCATTAGGGAAGAAATTGAATGATTTCAGTTCAGTAATCAGTTCATGCTGTGAAGAAATACAGGAGGTGGGTTTCTAGTAATTCCCTAACACTGTAAAGTTATCGTCTTTTGGATAGATTAATGTAAAGCCTAGCTGTAGATGATAAGCTGGTTATGTTTGAAGACATGTGTGTATTTTGGTTTTGGTTGGGTCACTTGGGTAGAGTTGAATATGTGGTGGCAGATTTTGATGCACCTTTATATATGTAGGTGTTATATGGAAAGGAGATAAGCTGATTGATGGAGTTCCAGACACACTTGATATGCTTCGGGCTAAGGTTAGCGAATTTTGATTATACTGGAGAGGAGTATTAATTCGATAAGTTGGTTTTGACAATATAAGTGCTGTTATTATAACGGAACATATCATTTGTTTTGTCTTAGCATACTTCCATAGCATTTTCTTCTTTCAGGGGAAAAGATTGGTGTTTGTGACCAACAACTCAACCAAGTCCAGAAAGCAATATGGAAAGAAGTTTGAGTCGCTTGGGCTTACTGTCAGCGAGGTTGGACATTGATGCATACCGGCATACATCATTGGATTATTCAAATTTGTCTACTTTATTTATAATGGACTTTTTTCAGGAAGAAATTTTCGCGTCATCTTTTGCTGCTGCTGCATACCTTCAATCTATTAATTTCCCTAAAGATAAGAAGGTATAGTTTCTGATGTATTTGTGGATGTTTATTTTTGTGTAACTAGCTGTACTTGCAAATTGCAATAGAAGGAACTAAATAATTTGCTGAGGACTTTATCTGAGGTTTGCAGCGCATGAGAGCAATCGATCTGATATAAAGGCATTTTGTACATCCGAATTTTAGATTGTGCTTAAGTGATACACCTTTACATATTAGTATTCACTTGATGCTACTACAATCTTGTTGACTGAAATATTCTCACGTTGCAGGTCTATGTAATTGGCGAGGATGGTATCTTAAAGGAGCTCGAGCTTGCTGGATTTCAGTATGTTGGTGGCCCGGTATAGATCTTTCCATGTAGCTTGAATCATAACATTCTCTTGGTAGTTTTTCGTTTTATATATGAATTTAAGAAGTTATGCCTAGCTTCTGAAGTTGGATTACGAAAATGCTCATATTTTAATATGAGATGGTAGCAAGATTAGCACATAGATTGAGATCTTATGAGTTTTGCTCATGTGAGAATCAAGATCATATTTCCATCACACAATTGCGTCTTTCTACAGAGATTAGAGAAGCTCATAGATGTAAGATCTCTGAATTACTTTTCTCATGCAGGAAGACGGTGACAAGAAAATAGAGTTGAAGCCTGGTTTCCTGATGGAGCATGACCACAGTGTAAGTTCTATGCTTTAGAACTCTCATGAAAACCGTCACTTTATCATTAATGCGATATTTATAAATGGAGTCTTTCGTATCTGTAACCTTGCTTAATTCAATGTAGGTTGGTGCCGTGGTGGTAGGATTTGATCGGTACTTCAATTACTATAAAGTCCAGTTAAGTTCCTTCTTGTTTATTAATTAGTTAAACAAAATAAAATAGTAAGGCTTCAATTACTATAAATTCCAGCTATTTTCGGCAGTTGTATTCTAACATTAGATCTTAATGGTATCACTCTAATTTTTCATTTTACCTAAAGCTGCTCGCTAACATGAATCACGCTTGGACTATTTCATTTGCGAGTTTTTAAAATCGTGGTTTTTTTTTGTTGCGTTAAGGGAGTTACTGATTGCTTTTTAAACTCACGTCATTAGTATCACTTCTCAATGGCTTTGCCAACTGAGCTAGTCTGCTACCTAATGTTCGGAAATGTAGTTCTCTTATTGTTTAGAACTCCACACCTAATCCTACAATTTTAACTGTAAAAAAAATGAAGACATCTTTGGCATAATCCTCTCTTTCTCTTGTTATCAGATATGGAACATTATGCATTCGTGAAAATCCCGGATGTCTCTTCATTGCTACAAACCGTGACGCTGTTACTCATCTTACAGATGCTCAGGAATGGGCAGGTTTAAATTGTTTCTCCTGTCCATTCGCTTTGGTGATAAAATGTTTCTGATGTAGACATGTTAACCAACTTTCTTTTCTTCTTAATGATTGTTATCTTACCGAGGTTTCTGGCCTTCAGGTGGTGGTTCAATGGTTGGCGCGCTTTATGGATCTACTAAGATTGAGCCCCTTGTTGTCGGGAAGCCATCTACTTTTATGATGGATTACGTCTCTGAAAAGTACGATAACTCACAATGTCCTTAGTGTCAACACAAAAAAACGTTTACAAAATGGTCTCACATAGTCACATGTAAGGCTAGCCCCTTGAACCTGTAACCTGATGCACAATACATAAAAGAACTTGGGCTGGTCTTATGAAACCGTCTCATACAAGGCAAGATTCACAATTGTATATGCCCTACTTAACTCTCACCACGAATGAGCAAGAGCTTGCCCTTTTTCACCACACACACACAAATGTCCTGCCTAGAGCAAGGTAGGGAGGTCGGATAAATGAGAGACCGTTCCAAAAACTGCACTTTTTCTTAATCAATTTAACATTATTTAAAACTCATTTTATTTTTCGATAGGTTTGGTATTCTCAAGTCCCAGATATGCATGGTAGGAGATAGATTGGACACTGACATTCTTTTCGGACAGAATGGCGGCTGCAAAACGCTTCTCGTTCTATCAGGTGACAACTTAACAACAGCAACATCATTTGATCCCGTCGTGTCATTCTTTCTGGTGCCTCACAACTGATTCTGTTCTGTTTCTGTGAATACAACAGGTGTGACTAGTTTGGAGACACTTCAACATCCCAGTAACTCCATCCAGCCTGATTTCTACACCAACAAAATCTCCGATTTCCTGTCTCTTAAAGCTGCTACTGTTTGAGCTAGTAAGCCTCAGACCTGTTTTTCCAACGGTGATTATACTTGTGTCTTAAAACTAACAACTGCTCCCTCCATTCCATTTATGATATCCCAATAGTTAAACTTTGACGGTTTGACAATACTTTCTCATACGACAAAGTAGTTCCACTTTTATATGCACTTCTTTAATATGAAAATAGTTACTTTTATGTCAATGTACCTTTACATATGAAAAATTTACTGGCCAAAGTTAAACGATCAAAGCCAAAAGGAGACGATATAAACAGGACGAAGGTAGTATTGTGTGATCTTCCTTTGAACTTCCAACCTTATTTGTCATGTTTATATGTGCATTCATTTTTCTTGTAATGAAAAATTGCCGAAATACCCTTCATTCCACCATTAAGTAGGATTCCGGGAAAGAAAAGGTTCATAAGGAGCATTATACTATCAATCAACCGAAGTTTTTTTTTGTCTCCAAATTTTTTTCATTTGGAGGTTTCGGAGAGTTGGGGGGAGTACTACACTACTACACTAACGACATCTTGTATTTCAGCAGTATCGTCATGAGGCTAGATTTACTGAAACGATATTTTGGCATTGGACGGGATTGAAGCATATTCATGTGGTTTTACAAAATTGGATGATACATTAGATAGACCCAAGATTATTCTGAAGCATCGAGTTTTTGTTTATCGTTCGTCTGTTGCTGTACTTCAACTTATTACACAGTACAATGTACATGGAGAACTAAATTCAAATTATTGTATATCTAATTATGTGTTAATAAAGGTTTAATCCATTCATTTCGTCGAGATTACAAGTCTAACAGTGTAAACCATGGCAAAACAGAAGGGTGATGATGAATAAATGTTCGAATTCAAAATAAAGAATCTCTTTTGTAACATGAAATAAAGGAGATTGCGAGCATGACAAGTTTTACCAGGGTACAGTAAAAGTTTGACAAAATTGCAAAAGAAATGATTTTCATTACCATCATCCACCCATGACCCGATCGATGATATAAATCTCGAGGATATAGAAGTACGAGTCTTTAGAAATCTCGACGATATAAATCATGGTTCAAGTAATATTGTGTATTGGTGTATAGATTTTATCGTGGCGTCTATTTACCGCTTTTGTCTAAAGAGTTCTGAAGATTATCCCGACGTGTTTAAAAACGATATCAACTTCAACTACAACATTCTATGAACCAATGCCAAATTCAATGATATGAGGTACATTTTATTCCATATTCTTTTGCAGAAACTGCTCAAGCACAATTATAACAAACGTCAATTCGAATTGTTTTATTTAATCACACGAGTTCTACAATAATATATAACGAAAATAATTTTTTCACCTCTGAATTTTAGCAACATTGTCTTTTAACGTAGATTTAACATATTCTTCTACCGAAATCTCCGTTATTACATCTATATGTAAGTGAACCCAATAATCCATTTGAAATACATTAATCAAATCTATAGATTGCATAAAGTTAGAGAATGATAATGTTAAATAAAAAAAAAAATATTATCACTCGTATGATGAGATCATTATTTACTCCATAATTTGTCTTTTCTAAGCCGTTTTTCATGCGACTATAATACATTTCCGAGTAGCGACATCGTCACCCTAAAATAAAGTTCACAAATGTACCTATGTAATTCAATCTTCCACAAATTTATTGTAAAACGGTTTTTTTAATAACTACTTTAAACCACCAGTACGATTATATTCAAAACCGTTTTCCACTATTTTTGTGTAAAACCGCCTTTTCAACTAATTAAAGTTAGGTAATTATTAAATCCACCTTTGTCCCTTTTCTTCACGCAATGCAACTACCCACCTCATTTCCCCTCTTTTACCTTCATATTCTTCAATTTCTCAACCCTAATTCCCCAAATATTTCACAACCCAGAATTCTAGGGTTTGTAAATTACTCTGTAATTTCCAATTAATTTGTAACATTTTGTAATAAACCATGTATTAAGGTGTTAATCAATTTGTAACATAGTAATAATAATTATAATTATTGTAAATTAAAGAAATGGATTCGGAAGATGACATGCATGATGCTAACGATGTCGAATCGTTAGAAGATTTCTACAGCGGCGATACCGCAGTTGATTCCGAAGATGGTGATGGTGATGCTGACTATGAATTCATTGATAATGATTCTGATGATGATTACGACGATTTTGTCTCTCATCGTAATCAGGTCTACGTTGTGATTATTTTCTATTTTTCGACGAATTTAGTTGATTTGAGATTTCCTCGTTTCATTTGATTGTATACGTTTCCCAAAATCCGCCATTTTATCATAGAAGTTTATTAAAAATTTCTCAAAATTACATTATTTTGGAAAACGTATGCAATCAAATGGAACGGAGGAAGTATATCGTCATTTTAAGTACTTGTAGTCAATGTAGATGGAACTATGCTTGTGCTTTTGTTTGTTTTAATCTCCTTTATGGTTTTTGGTGTGAAAGATTGTTCTTTATTACATAGCATCAAGGAACTTTGCTGGTATTTATTAATTTTGTATCAGTATTTTCAGAAATTTTATGTTTGTTAGGTGAGCTAAAAAACTTTTAGTCAGAAGCATCAATTCACTTATGAGAAGCCAACAATGTATAAAAATTGTGATAGTGTTGGGTATATAGAGGGCGAAACTCGAAATGTTGCCCCCTTCCATGATTTATGGGTTATTATGCTGTTGAAAAATTTGAACTTTTGCTATGTTTTAGCTGGGATGTGTGGTTTATCGATGGAGTTGTTGATATTGTGAGTATTGTATCAAAGGTGACACTTGAAAGCAGCCTTTTGTTCGTCACGAGAGTAATGTTCGTTACATCGTACCTTGCCCTTACTTGGGCAGGAGTCGTTATGTAGGCATTAGGGTAATGTGTAATGATCATGATCCTACGTAAACTGTGGTGGTTTCCGCTCCTAAGAAATGGGTTAGTTCATAGTACTATAGTAGACTATTCAATTACAAGCGAAATGGTTGGAATTGGAGCTGAAAAACGAATGATGTGTTGATTAAGCTGCAATTGGTCTATTGTATCATTTTGATGGGTTCCTTCTTTTGGGTGTATTCTGAATGCATCTCTCTTTTGTTGCTTAGCAGAACTTTACCATCTTGAGTGAAGCTGATATTCACCAACGTCAACAAGATGATATTATGAAGATATCGACTGTCCTTTCTATTTCAAAGGTAGAAGCAAGCATACTTCTTCGTCACTATAATTGGTAAGTTTTGATGTGTAATTTAAAGCCATTGATTTAATGATAATCGTCCGAAAAATATTAGCGTGGTTTTCTATTCGACTTTGTTGTTCATTACCAGCCCTATATCTGCATTTATAAATTTCGCCACGTCAGACACAGTATCGCCCTTGTAGTGAAGAGTCAAAGTAGCACATACGTGGCTTAGTATTTGAGTTCTCTTTGAGTGAACCTTTCGCAGATGAAATTTTGATTCCGATGCTACGTTTCTTATGTGGGCTTTCAGGAGTGTTAGTAAAGTGCATGATGAATGGTTTGCTGACGAAGCAAAAGTTCGCAGGATAGTTGGTCTATTGGAAAGACCAGTGGTTGGATTTTCTAGTCCAAGAGAAGTACGTCAAATTTGAAAATTCTTGAAATGACAACATACATTCTTTTTATATTATCTGATCTTTTTCGAACAATTGTTTGTTGCTGTCCTATGAATTAGATCACATGTGGAATCTGCTTTGAAAACTTTCCAAGTAGTGTGATGAGCTCTGCTGCCTGTGGTCATTCGTTTTGCAATACGTGCTGGGCAGGTTAATCTTGTTATATTATATCATTTGTCACATATTTCATTGCGATATATTTTGTCTGTTCATTAAATTTACATGTCAAACACTCCTAATTCCTATGTAAAAGTGAAAAAATTAAATGAGATGAAACCGAAACTGCCAAAATTGCTTTTGATCCAGATTTGCATTAATAATCTGAGTTAATAAGGAATCGTTACCTTTCACCATTATTATTAATTGATCTAGATTTGACATAATTTGAGTTAGTAGGGAGGGAGGAAGGGAGGGGAAATTGAGGATGTCTAGGTTGGGTGCCAGGGTAGGAGGGTCGGATCGTAGTCGAGGTTGGGTAGAGCTAATACTAATGATATATTGTTTGTCCGTTTGGCACTTCTAAGGAGTGATAACTGTATGGCGCTTTGGTTGAAGTTTGATGTCCTACATATAAAATCTGTAGGTTTGGTAGGACCAAAGGCACATGTATGTGGGAATGTGCCATGGTAGTTTTTTTTTTTTTTTCAGGGATTGGACATTCTGTGGATTATGTTTTAGCTTCTTTTTCGCCACGGCAGCTGGCGCCCTTAAACGTGTTAAAATATTTTCGCCTAAGGCAGCTGGTGCCCTTATACGTGTTAAAATATCTATGTATTTATTTTAAAAAAGAAAAAAAAAAATCAATAGAATGTGTATTATATTATATGATGGCCCATTTGAATTTGATAATGATCATGTGCTCAGGACGCTGATGTTGTAATTCGACATATTTCTTCTTTTTTCTAGGTTACATTGGTACATCCATTAATGATGGACCTGGATGCCTAATGCTGCGGTGCCCTGATCCATCATGTGGCGCTGCTGTAGGCCAGGACATGATACATAAAGTGGCTTCTAAAGAGGACAAGGAGAAGTATGATCGTTACTTCCTTCGATCTTACATTGAAGATAACAGGAAGGTACACATGGATAAAAACTTTAGCGACAACTTAATAAATTTTTGATGGGTTACGAAAAATTTATCTGCAATTTTTCGGGAAAAAAACCTGTATTTATTTATGCCAAAAGTCGTGGCTTTAAGATGTTCAGTAGTTGTGAACTATGGTACTTCGATTTGGCTACGTGTGTCAGATGTGACATAGTGTCGGAGTAGCGGACACATTTGTTCATGACAAAATTTCATGGTTTCAGTCTATCAAGTGTTGAGGTGTCGAGTCAGGCATTATACATGCCACAAAAATAAAGTATCATAGTAATATAAGCTCTGAAGGAGGAACAGAAAACGCTTATGAAATTGTTAGCTTGTAGAGATATTTCATAGTTTCTCTTAGGTGTGTTATTGTTTAGTGCTACACACTTAATGGGGTTTAGGCGCTTAGCTCACATATATATTAAGACTTTGTGTAATTCCCCCAGTAGATTTTTTTTGGTGACGGGGGGACCACAGGCACGCGCTGGCTAAACCCTCAGGTATAAGTATATTCGTAATACAAGGTAAGCCACGTATACCAGGTAAGCCACCTGAGGGCTTGAAGTCTAGAAGACATAACCTCATGCCATAAACACTCCACAAGATTGCTCTTGTAGAATTGTTTAATATGGAGGTTCTTGAATTATTCTATCTTATGTATGTTATTATTGAACCTAAATCCAATTACCTGGATAAATCTAACAAACATTGTAGGTTTTCTTTACTCCCTCCATTCGACTCTAAATGTCTCATACTCTCATATTCCATTTCGGTGTATTCAAACCAAATGCCCCCGTTTCTTATTTTTGGCAAAAGTGACGCTAAGTAAATTACATGAATCTTTTAACTTACCCCACTCGAGTGTAAACTAACCCCACCCCACCTTGGCAAAAGTGACACTAATTAAGTTACATGAATAATTTAACTTGCCCCATCTGAGAGTAAACTAACCCCACCCCACCCCGCCACACTAACCCAACCACTCACCATCATATTTTCTTAATAGGTCGGAGTTGAACGGAGGGAGTACTAGATTGAAGTGGTGATATTGAAATGCATTACCTTATGATATCATGCCTTATAGATAGTGGGTCCCTCCAGAAATTATTTTCAAATTTGCATGTATTATTATTAAGATGTATGAAATTTCATGATTGTCAAGTGTTCAATGCTTCTTCTGATTTGTGTAGGCCAAATGGTGCCCGGCTCCTGGTTGCGACTATGCTGTTGACTTTGTTGTTGGCAGTGGAAACTATGATGTATCTTGCCGTTGCTCGCATAGCTTTTGTTGGAGTGTAAGACACTTTTTCAAACATTATTAACTCCGGTCTTTGTTCTGGATCGGCTTCTTTAGTGGTTTATCTGTTACGTTGTTAAATCTGCATTGGATATTTGGTATGCATTGTAGAGCAATTCGTTTTATGATATCAAATGGTGGTCGAGGAGCTTCTTAATTTCATTTATCCTCTTGTCTATATATGTTTCTTCCCTTTCTGTGATTCGTGCTGGATGACAACAAAGTGTGAGGTATCTAAGCATCAGCTTCAGAGAAGATGGGAAAAGAATATGATAAGAAAGTGATTGTGGTGGTTTACACTTGGATAGTGGATAGAGAGGATTGCCTCCTGTATATATATTTCTCTGTCAACTTTCCACCGTCTTGCTATGATTTGTGACTTTGTGTATTCCTATTAGTTTGGCTGGCAGCCTGTCAGTCTGTCACACTCTATTGTTGATTAGTAAAGGTCAAACATAAGTAATCTCAAGCTATAATGTTTGTGTAGGAAAAGTAGTATATAATCACTAATCATCTCCTTTTTCGTAGCTCTCCAAATATCTGTAGATGGGCTTGATTAATCTTGAACCTATCTCCATTGTTTTGTTTCCCTGGTAATTATCTTTATTGTCCTTATGGATGAGTGGGGAAAGGAGAGCATGTATGGGGTTTGCAATAGTTATGGTTTCCTTCTTGGACTTGGTGAACAATATTGAAATTTTGCAGTGTACTGAAGAAGCTCATCGACCAGTTGACTGTGGCACTGTGGCTAAGTGGATTATGAAGAATTCTGCAGAGTCTGAAAACATGAACTGGTATGTTAGTTCCCAACATGAGTCGTGTCTCTTTGTTGTGAGTGTTTTGGGTAGCTTAAAGGCTATTTTACAGTTTGCCAGTTTGTTGCTGTAGTTGGCTTAGCAGGCTTGTTTTATTTTCTATGTTGTCGGAAACTGCTAAAAGCTTGATTTTGTTTGTTGCCATTTATCGATGCAAACCTTTGTAGATTCCAGTATTGCTGTGTTGGTGTCTTAATTGACAATTTTATCAAGGGGAGAGTAGTCAATTGACATTTAGTTACGTCAACAAATTTCTAAAGGCTTATCTATTAGTGTCAATAATAGTTTTCTCCATTTCTCATTTTTAATGTGAACTTGGGATATTTTGTTGCTATACGTATTGGGGTCTATGCTCCGAAAGGAATTTCCTTCTTTTTAATTGGATATCATCCTTTGAATCTGAATGGATTTATTTTGTGTGATGACTAGACACTTGATATGGTTTACTCTATTGAGTTTAGGAATGGTAAGGTGTTTTTCTAATTTAGTGGTAAGGTAGCAGCCATTCCCTATTAACCCGCAATTTTGAGGCGCTGAGGCACTCTTGTTCTTGCTGTCCGACCAACATCTAGTAGGCAAATTTGAAGTTTCTATGTATCACTTGTTAGTCCGGGCACACTGGTTTCTGCAAAAGAGAGAAGTGTTGTAATTGCTGAGAGTGTTGTCTCTGTAGGATATTGGCTAATTCAAAGCCATGCCCAAAGTGCAAGCGACCTATTGAGAAAAACCAAGGCTGCATGCATATCACGTGTACACCTCCCTGTAAATTTGAATTTTGCTGGTAAGTTCATTCCATAGCTTGTACTATTCCTGTTTCATTCTGTAATTGTACTTTTATTATATCTTGTAACTCCGTCAGGCTTTAGGAACCCAACTCTAGGTTTATAGCTGTCCGACGTCCGTAATAGTTTAAAAAAAAAAAGACAAAAAAGCAAGAAAACTAGAAAAACACGAAGTTGTGCTTCCCACACTACTTGTGGTGATATTGTAATGGGCCAAGTACCATGAACAAGGTACTACTCATAGTAAGGACAAATTTCAGTCAATTTGTTCATCCAATGAGAGCCTTGAGGATGGGAGTCGGAATGACCAGTGGCGGATCTTGAAATAAAAATGAAGATTTAAATTCTTAATTTTATGTGTGGATATTACTAGTCACCGAGCCAGGATAGGTCGAGTGGGTAAAACGTATACCAATTTCAATTGATCAGCTGGGTGCGAACCTGCTGACCGGACATAACAAGGATCCCCCCACGAACTAGAGAGCTAGCGGAGTTGGATTAATAGTCTGAATGATAGAAATTTTTGAAACTTTTAATCAAAATTTTAGTCTTTTCCCCTTGAACTATAATATTCTAACGGTATGCAGTTAGTTGAAAGAAAAAAAATTGTGAAACCCACGTATGATTCCTGCGTTTAATTGAGTATTAAATTAATTTTTTTTGGAATTAAAACTTAAGAAAGAAAGAACAAAATAACAGAAACAACATTTTTTAAATAAACTCAGGTCTCTTCGTATACTTGCATTATGTGTGTCTGAAGAAGCGTTTTCACTATTCTTCATACCATTTTTCTTTTGTTTTAAAAGAGCACTTGACGGTTGACATTCATCGAGAGTATCAAGTGTCTATCTTGTTTTTCTTTTTGCTTGTAATTTGTGAAAACATTTGATTAGATTAGATGCCATTTGAATATATATACAGGCTTTGTCTTGGAGCTTGGACAGAACATGGTGAGAGGACAGGTGGTTTTTATGCATGTAATCGCTATGAAACTGCCAAGCAAGAGGGAGTGGTATTGTTCCCTGGCCTAATTTGTTTAAAAAAAAAATTATTTACTCCCTCTCTGTTATGAGCCTTTTATTGATCAAATGTCTATCTATTTTATTACAGTATGACGAAACTGAGAAACGTAGAGAGATGGCCAAGAATTCCTTAGAGAGATACACTCATTATTACGAACGTTGGGTAACCAACCAATCGGTATGTGCCGCCTGAACTTTTCTTAGCCTCTAGTTAATTGATGGCTGTTTTTCTTGTATGTTTGGCAAAATTAACCCTCATCTACAAGTGAACGTGAAAGTTTTTTTATGAGAATTTCTTTCATTTACTTTTTCCTGCCTTGGTGAACATAATCTAAGACGTAGAATTCGATATGCCTGGCAGTGGATATCAATTTTCTATCAAGATTCTGGTGGTTGTAAATTTAGATGGCCCGATCTCATCTCATCTCATCATTTCGCTCTTTCTTTGGGTCGAGGTCTTCATGACTTGACAATTATCATTGGGATATTGATCTCTGATTCTCTTTTTGGCTTCTCATGTACAGTCTAGGCAAAAAGCACTTGCAGACCTCCAGCAAATGCAGACTTTGCATGTAAGTTACACCGTCTAGTTGGTAAACTGTTGTTTGTTTACCTTCTGAAGGGCATTGAATAATACTCCATCCCAGATCTATTGTCCCTATTTGTCTCTGATGGTCAATCTAAGTCAACTTTGACCACTAATTTCTTAAAATACATGTGGTGAAATAATAACAAGTGATGGCAAAATGAGTCATGTAATCAAAATAGGTATTTCCACATATTATCATATTCTAAAAGTTGCATAATATATTGTAAGAAAGTATCAATCAAAGTCACCAGCAAAGTCGAATGGAACAATGTAATTGGGATAGAGGGAGTAATATGATAGAGAGTTGCTAATTTTCTGCTTGCTACAGCTAGACAAACTGAGTGACATACAGTGCCAGCCGGAATCACAGCTCAAGTTTGTTATTGAAGCATGGCTGCAGGTGAAGTTTCTTGCTAATCCCTCCAATTTACTCAATTACCCCCATTCGACATTTTTTAGGAGGGAAAAAAGTCAAATGGGGCTAATTGAGGGACATTGAGGGAGTATAAATCATTTTCTGGAAACTCTGGAGTAAATTTTTTATGAAGTTAATTTTGTGAGCAGATTGTTGAATGTAGGCGTGTCCTTAAATGGACATATGCGTATGGTTATTATTTGCCTGAGCTCGAATATGCCAAGAGACAGTTTTTCGAGTATTTGCAGGGTACGCATCTGTTGTAGTTGTTCTTCGCATAACCTTAAAAAGTTTCTGGGGTGATACACTTTTCCTAGTTTGTATCGTAAAGATAGGGTACTAAAAAGTCTTGTTTGATTGCTGAAATAGCTCTGTTGTTATTTGTTACAGGAGAAGCAGAGGCTGGTTTAGAACGACTTCATCAATGTGCAGAGAAGGAGCTACAAGTTTATCTAAATTCCGAAGGCCCATCAAGAGAGTTTAACGAGTTTCGTACAAAGTTAGCTGGTCTCACAAGGTACAGTAGTAAAAATGGACTTTAGTATGTTACTACCTTATTTCATTGGTGTGACTTCGTTTTTGTTTGCCAATTATTTCTTGGTGTACAGAAACTTATAATAGACGATTGTGCTCATACAATCAAGCCATTTAATGTTGTATTCCTTACAAATTTGAGAAAAGGCATTAATGGCTTGGTTATATGCATACTACATTTTTACCAAAGACTCGCTTGCAAAATTGCTTACCGAACTCTCGATGCATCTAGTCTTGTCAAGCAGGAGAGTGCTGATGCAATCCATGACCCAACATTCATTACGGGTTATCGACTTATCGTTGATGGTCTTTTTTTTTTTTTTTAAAAAAAAAAACATAGGGGGTAAGGTTGCACCACACACACACACACAAAATTATCCCGTCTGGCGAGGTGGCAGGAGCCATTGAGTGTTGTTCTTGTTGATATTGTCCATCCCCCTCTTTAGGTTTACTTCAATGATACAAGTATTTGACATCATTTATTTGGTGGCAGTGTGACCAAGAATTACTTCGAGAATCTTGTCCGAGCCCTAGAAAATGGTTTGTCTGATGTGGATTCCCATGGTGCAACCAGCAGAACCACTAGCTCAAAGAGCCAGGGTGGAAGTAGGAGCAGGACTGGAAGAACCAAGGCCACATCATCGAAATCTGCTAGTTCTAGTCGAAATGTTGATTCAACCCACTGGTCTTGTGAACACTGCACCTATGCCAATGTGAAATCTTCTACGATTTGTCAAATGTGTCAAAACCGAAGGTGAACCATCGTGTCTCATGTGCCAGCGCATACTTCTAATGTCAGACACACTGCGACACTGAAACCCAGTCGGCCGTGCTTGTGTTGCCGATAATTGATGCATGCCAATTGAACAGGGAGATTGTTCCCAACTTTCCATGCATATCAGGTGATACAGAAATCTTACAGAAGATAGGGATTTAGATTTGGGGAAAGTACCTTGATCTAATGATTTGTATGTCATAATGTAAGCTGTAAATAATGGATCCCTACTGTTGTGTCGCGTTTTGTATCATAACCACTTTCCGTAGAACCCCTGTATTGTTAAGCTGATCTTGATCTGTACACGCCTGAGCGTTTCACGCAGGTTGTATTACTGAATAATGTTCTTGCAGTATTGAAATTTACCGACTTGTTCATGATACACTTGTGTCTATTACTTTGGTCTCATACAATGAGATGATCTTACCATAGAATTTGTATTTACCAGAATAAAAATGGTCTCTAATGAGAGTCTCGGTTTTCCGGGGAAACTAGTCTTGGTAAAATTCGAGTTTGTTACTACTGTCAAATTTCAACAATTTGTTCCAGTTTTCGAGGATGACAGCATCATGTCTTCATAGATGTGATGATGTGATGTCAATGTTATCAAGGCTAACTCGAGCAATGTGGTGGGATGTGCACACCCGCCTCTTAGTTCTCCTCTTAGGGACGTACGAAGGGGGAGATGCACATTCGGAACATGGAATAAAGAGTTTATCTAGAGATGATTATGACATTGGTTGAATTGGTTGTGGCCTCGTGGGTAATGAGAGAATAAAAATAAGGTTAAATTAGGCGTTGTAAAAGTAAATATTCATATTTGTTTTACATAAAATTGAAATTATTTTGACGAGATAACACCCATAAAAATACACCTTGTTATTCAAAGTCACACCAAAGTTCGATTATCTAAAATTAAACGCAAATAATTAAAATACGAGTGATGACTATACTCGGAGATACGTCTGGTTCTTCATTATACAATCAGAATTCATTTCATAATACAATCAGAATAGAAAACTTATTGTTCATTCCCAACGCCAAGAATCCATTGAGCAAGGTGAGTCAAATATGGTTCCGCCTGAGAACGGTTGCTTAAAATTGGTCCAAGGCTCTGAAGTTCAGTATTGAATTCCTCCTCGAATTTCCTGAAGTTGTATAATTCACAGTGAGACGAGGGTGACCAAGTTAGTTGGCAGGGCCACAAGTTAAAGTTGACTTACCGAACAGCATCTGTAACTCCGGCATTCTCTGTAAACTTTAGTGCCTTAGATGAACGACCAGATGGCGGTTTGGTTATCTCAATGGAGGAAGAGATTAGCCACTGAGTTGCTGCAGCATACTGAAGGCATATAAGCTTCAACTTCTCCATCTTCTGCATTTGTCGGGCAGTCAATGTTAGTGTCTAGACCCGGGAAAGGGGTCACTCGAATTGTGTACAGGTTCATATCAACTTAATTTGGGTATATTGGCAATTCAACTCAGGTTGTTTGCTTATGTTGCGAGTGTGCTACTATCAGCTCAATGGCCATTTTAGACAGGTCAGCTACAAGTTGAATCATCTGGGTTCAGTAAGTTTTTCGTGAGGTCTAGAGTCAGCCACAACCAACAAAAAGACACGAAATCATGGCTCAAAGTATTGTCGTTCCCCACAACTTATTTAAGGGATCCTGCGAAGAGCCGAGGCACTTAAAAGTAAACTAAAGCGGGTAAATTCTGACCTTCAGAAGTTCGGGTAGGAGTAGCATGCACTCTCTAAGACATTTTTGTAGAAATAAATCATGATACTGGATAACCTGTTCAAGGCGAATTGACAAAATCAATAGTAAAATGGTACTACGTATTTAACAGCCAGCGCCCTACCAGGCCAACGATCGACCACATGCAAATCTTGCCTGGCCAGCAATAACAATCCATCTAACATCTAATATCTCCATTAAAAGACCATGGAGATAGCTGCCTTATTGACATGTACTCATTATTCATACCTCATCTATGCTTTTAGCTGACTGCAAGCTGTTATTCATGACATGCCAATTGGGTTCAAGTACCTGAAGAACATAGACAGAGAGTTAAGATATGTACCTGCGGCAAGAAGTAAACTAAGATATATGATTTCTTTGGGTAGAAGGGATGCTAGATACTAGATAGTAAGATAACCCCCTAAACTGTTTGCGTTGCTTACATTGTGAAGTGTAGCAGTTACTCGCAATTGTCATCACAACATTCTTATGGGTAGTTTGGAAATAAGCTTTGTGTTCCCTAACACAAGAGTTAAGGGCACATTTGAGGCAACTGAGTACTGTTTTTATAATAGAGCAGAGTCAACGAGCTCAGACAGCATAAAACGAAATGCATATGCTAATGGCAGAGTAATTCTTCATCAAACCTACAGAAAGTGAGGACAATAATAAAAAAGTAAAACAAGATGAGCAATAATAGAAGAAGATACTCTTCATATCGTACCTCAAAAGTTAAGTAATGTAGAAGGCTATTCATAAATTTTAGCATGCTTCTACAAAGAAGTGACGAACGGGATACTGCAGTTCCCTTGATCTTAGCTGCACGAACTCCCTACATAGTGAGTTCTACCTTAGAATGTGTATGCAAAAGACCATATAAAAGCCTTGAATGACATTAGAGATGAGTGATGGAGCAAGGAACGTACTTGATGCACTTGCCAAGCCCCACAGAGCTGGCGACTGACATGTTTACAGTGGAACAAGAAGCGAAATATTAACTGGTACTTTGTTAAGGCTTTTCTTGATATGACAAGCGACAATGGCCATTGTACCTGAGCACAAAGCATGAGATTGAAACATCGACAAAAATTGAAAATAATCACGACTGATAACAAGCGCTGCAAATGAAAGTACATGATTGCAGTGGAACCTAATGAGCAGTGAATATTACAGAGTTTCTTAAATATCTTCTACTGAGTGGTGTGAACTGTGAAGTCTAATAATTAGCTGAGAAACAGATTCCCTATCGCCAAAATCCAATAGATGGGTTGGAAAACCATAAATAAGACAATCTTGCACAGAAGAACATATAAAAATTATCTTGGCAATCTTGATTACCTTGTAACTCAAAGAAAATGCCTCCAAGCCAGTAATGCTTGCAGGTTCTTCAAGATGATCATGCTCAACAGCATCACTAATTTGAAGATCTTTGAGCATGCTTAATCTTTTACGCAAAGTAGATCTTTCCTACATGAAAAAAATAACAGCTAAATGTTGATAATAAACAATTGGATTTTTAAGGGACGTCTTATTTTGAAGAAAGATAACAGGAAAGCAGGAGCTTACCACACAGCAAGTCAAGTCTTCGTGACAAGGATCAGCTGCAGCTGCAGTGGATCGCAAGGCAAGATCCAAGAGTGACTAAATAACAAAAGTATTTCAGATACAAACTTCACCTCCCGTAATTAAAAAAAAAAAAAAAAAAAAAAGCTAACACTTGACAAATACAGCATTGAAACGGAAAAAATAGACAAAAAAACAACTGAAATACCTGCAGCTTCTCCACCGAAACCTCTTCAGCTTTTTTGGTCAGCTCTTCTCGAGCAATATCCATAAAATGAACTAGAAAATCCCCCTGAAATGTTTAACTCAAACTCTAACTTACAAATCTGAGATAAGTATCTATAAGAGTTTCCATTTAAACAAAGCTAAGAGCACCATTAGAAGGCAAATTCAGTAATTGGTGCGAAGGAATAATCCAATATTCACCAAGTAAATTTTTTCTTGTTCCTAATAGGCAGTCTCCAACTGAGCCAAACAGCCTCTCTGCAATTTCCTTGACAAAGTAAGGCTACAAATGACATGTATGTGACCCTCTTCCCCCACTTCCCATTTAAAATAGCATCTAGTATTTGACAGCAAATTTTAATCGCCACTATAAGAAAAAAAAGTGTCACTGAGCCAGCAATTTTTGAACTAAATATAGCAGATTAGACATTGCTGTGAGCCATACAGCTTCCTAGGGACTCCACAATAAATCAGAGCAAACTGACCTCAGGACAAAAATAAGTCATAAATACTAGGAGATCAACTAGTTAAATAAATCAGGCAGCAAATTGTTAACGAGTCCGACTTAGCTGGTGACAGCATAATAATCACCAGTCGGGACACAAAAAAATTTGAGGTCGTCTAATTAAATAACTATGCAAGTAATTACCTGGTCCAGAAGAAGATAATGCTTAATGGATCGCAACTTCCCCATAAGATCGTACTGTAGTCATGAAAAAGGGGGAGAGATTAAATGTAGAACTAGAGTTTTCAACAAAGACACGGCTGGCACACAATCTACCAAGTATGGAGTCTCAACAGGGGTGGAGACTGAGACACACCTTCTCTCTTACGAGATTTAACAATTCACCACTGGCAAAATCGTAAGCAGTTTTTATACATTCAAGGTAGTGATGGTTGGAACCAAAATTCTGTAATTTAGAATTTTCTGATACTCGGACCTGCAAATTACAGGTATGTCAAAGATAGAAAATAAAAGAGTATCAAAATAATTTTCCTTGGGCTCAAAAATTAAATAAAATGAATCAAGTTTTGCACCCACGTAACCTGCACGTTATGGCCACATTCCCTCATGACATTTAAATATTTTCCAGTTGTCAAAATTGTCCCAGCAACATCTTTAAGGAAACTGGGAATGCTATTCTTGAGGCTGTATCGGTGTTTCCAATACTTGGCATCATAATCTTGACTGAGACTTTCCTGATACAATTGAGGGTTTAACGGAGCGCAAATTCAAGGACCAATTCCACGGCTTACATTTACTGTATGACTGCATACCTTTTGCAGAGAACTGTTTTCCGCTATGAAGAACTCACCGTATGGATCATCAATAACTCCTTCGTACACCCACCTAATAACAATGCAAGTTGAGTCTTAAGTCTAGTGCAATTTCAAACAACCATATTTTAAATTTAAGAAAGAAAAAGGTGAAATCCAAGTATTGAACTTAGTATTATGTAGAGGGAAGCCAATGTTGCCACCTAATTAAGTTTGAGGAATGATCGAGAATGTTCTCTTCTGAATATTTAATGTTCGCTTAAGATGATATAAATCTGACCTTTCTAGTATCTCAAGGTATGCAGAACTTGCACAATGTGTCATCTTTTCTAGCAAAGACCTTACAACGTGATCACCAGCCATAGCTTTAGCCTGAATATAATCAACAGGAGCCATTCAGTGAATAAGATAATGATTTCAAATAAACGCGACCTAATAGTATTTCCCTCTGAAAACAAGCTATTGAGTTGAACTTCAACCTGGCTTTGCAAAAGGTTAAGAACAGCAACACCAACACAATCATCAGTTGAAGCTTTCTGAATCACAGAAGACATCGCTTTCATCGGCCCCATCCTTTTCTACAAGGAATAAATCAAAATAAATAAAAATTATACAAAGCCAAATATTGTGCCAAGCTCAAGTTACATAAGGCTCAAACAGTCAAACCTGACAATAAAACCACAGTCCTTGAAGTGAAAGACTTTTAAGACGAAATTGATGTTCCAGCTGAGCCACCATAGCCTGGTGATCCTGGTAACAAATTGCCAAAATCGGAATGTATAGACTTGAATGAGAAGGAATGACATTCAGCTCGTGATGCACAGATATGCACGTATACAACATCCAATATTAGAATCAGATAGAAAATTGAGTTTGAAAAATCCATCTCATGTACGGGAAAACGTATTTGGAAGAACATTCAATTGTGAAGGCTGGTTTGAGATTTACTTTATCTTCCATTTGGAAGTATCACAGACGGCCACAAAGCAAAACCAAGATAAAAATTATTATAAAAAAAATCACAAAGAAACGTGTAGGGAAAATATCACAGGCTAAGATATAAAGCGATGAAGCACGGAAATTACCAGCAGAAGTGCTCTTAATGCTGATGCAAAGGCGTGATTGACCAGTCCTTTTTTGAACTGTGACCGTGACTCCACAAACTGCTCAATCAACAAATAGCTCTCGCATAGTGGGAAGACACGTTTTGCCAACTCCTGCAGCACACCAATTAACAATTGGCAGATCTAGAGCTTAATATTATGAAGGACATATGGCTTACGCTTCATTTGAGATACATAGGCCTTTCACAAGAAGAACCCACAAGTCAACGTGATGAGAAAACAAGTGATGAGTGGAATTACATGCGACGGTGGTATAAGCAACCTTTAGTCCTATTTTTCCTACGATATTTGTAAATTACAGATTCTTACATATGACTGAAAGTAGCAACCTTTGAGAATTTCACCAACGAAATTCATATTTTCATTGCTCGTGTGGTGGTGGTTANGGGGGGGGGGGGGGGGGGGGGGCACTGGTCTCGCGCTAGAAAAAGTTGCACATAAGAACACAACACAATAAGGCCAAAGATATTGAAAAAGACAAAAAGTCACTCCGCAGCTCTAGATGACTCTCATACCAGAATAGTTCCTCTTACGACTTATAACTATGGAGCAATGGTATAAACGTTTAGAAGGTTACTAATATACATCGCTTTGTAGTCGTCTCCGTCTCATAGCAGAATAGGTATACGTAAAAACACAACATGACATTGCTACGCATAAACAACATTGAACAAGTCAGTCGGCAGCTTTAACTAGCTCTCATACCAGAACAGTTTTTCTTACAACTTATAACTATGGAACCACGCTATTAACATCTAACTATGCACAGCTTTGTAGTCATCTCAGTCTCATACCAGAATAGTTATGTGTAAAAACACAACACGACATTGCCAAGCAGTAAATATAATGCAAAAGTCACTAGTCGGCTGGTTCTAATACCAGAATAGTTCCTCTTACAACTTAAAACTCTGAAACAACACTATTAACGTTCAGAAGATTACTGATATACATTGCATTGTAGTCATCTCCGTCTCATACCAGAATAACTTACAAACAAAACACGACATTGTTAAGCAGAAGCAATATTGAACAAGTCACTTGGATGCTCTAGCTAGCTCTCACACACAAATTGTTCCTCATACAACTTGAAAGTTGAAACTACTGAACCACACTATTAACGTTCAGAAGGTTACTGATAGACATCGCATTATGGTCATCTCGGCTTCATACTAGAAGAGTTACACGTAAAAACACAACACGACATTGCCACAATGCTAAACAGCAACTATATGAAAAAGCCACTAGACCGGTATCACTAGCTCTCTCACCTGCAGAGCTAAATCCATAGATGCATCAACCTGAAAAGTAACTTCATCAGCTTTACCACGAACTCTTCCTATCGAAATATACCGTCCCTCAATTCCGACCATAGCCGAAAGAAGATCATCGATGACAATAAGCTCCTACACCAAACAAAACCTATCAATTACCTCCAAAATCAATAACATTAACTCAATTTCCACCAAAAGCAATCAAAATCTAACAATTACATCCAAAATTACGCAACTAACAATCCCCACAAAGCATGAAAATTAAAAAGAAAAAAACTACAACAACGTCGTACTCGTACTTCGATTAATCAACTATCAAATGCGCATAATTCGTATACAATTCTACAACATAAATCGAAAAAATTCGAGAAAATATGAACATTATAACAAATAAAAAAAAAAAAAAAAGTAAGAAATTGAGAAGATTAATAGATACCTGAACAGAAGCATGATAACAGCCAATTGGTTTAGCTTGAGCTCCCATGGCGGAAAAATACCCTTTTGTTTTTAAATTAACTAATTTTCAGAACTAAATTAATGCATTAACGTCTTCTTCTTCTCTGCTTCTAAGATCTATCTAGGGTTTGAGGTGATTAAAAATTCAATTACAAAATCAAACGCCCGCCATTTTTGCTTTTGATTTTGCCCTAAATTGATTGAAAAAAACTGAAGTGTAGTTCACAGTTAAAACGACGCGTTGCCAGTTTTTTTTTTTTTTTTTGAATTAATTTCGTAAGTTTTCTCAATACTCCTATTATTATGTTTTAATTAATACGAAGTGTGTGTTATTTTGAATTACAAACAAAAAATTTCATTTTTTACAGTGAAATTTAACCGGTAAAAAAAAGGTTAATGGTCAAGAATCATGAGTAAAAGTGAAAATTAAGAAAAATAATACGCTTTTCGGATGGTTTAGGTTTACATCATGCAAATGCGTTGCATTGTATTGTGACCTCACACTTTTCATGCAATATTCTATTTAGGAACAGTTATAGTCAGGACAATTGTATTTTTTTTTTTGTTTTTGCTTTCAGGATCATTGAAAGCAAAATTTATAATTATTTTTAATTAATATTTCTAGGGTCGTATGTAATACGAAGTACGTATTATTTCGAATTACTATTAAAAAATTTCATTTTTTACAGTGAAATTTGACCGGTAAAAAAAGTTAATGATCAAGAATCACGAGCAATAAAAGTGAAAATTAAGAAAAATAATGCACTTTTTGCAGGTTTTACATTATGCAAATGTGTTATTGTCTAACACACACATGTTCGCATTGTATTGTGACCTCTCACTTCTCATGCAATATTCTATTTAGGAACAGTTATAGTCGGGACAATTGTATTTTTTTGTTTGTTTTTGCTTTCAGGATCATTGAAACCAATATTTGTAGTTATGTTTTAATTAATACTCCTAGATTCGTACGTAATAGGAAATACGTATTATTTCGAATTACTATTAAAAAATCATTTTTTACAGTGAAATTTGACCGGTAAAAAAAAGGTTAATGGTCAAGAATCACGAGCAATAAAAGTGAAAATTAAGAAAAACAACGCGCTTTTCGCATAGTTTACATTATGCAAATGCGTTACTGTCTAACATACACATGTTCGCATTGTAACATGATTTCTCACTTCTTATGCAATATTCTATTTAGGAGCAGTTATAGTCGCGACATTTATGGTTTTTTTTTTTAATTTTGTTTTCGGAATTATTAAAAGCAAAATTAGTAATTGAATTATGTATTTACATGTCATACATAAATAAATACATACGAGTTACGACTATTTGATTAAATTTGAATATTCGGTAATGTTAGGTAAAATACTTTATTTTCATCTGTTTAACTAGAGAATTCTTATTCCATTGATATTTTTTCAGCTAAAACATTTCAATACAGTATAAAAAAAAAATCAAATTCTTCTATATATGATTATATGAACATACAAAATCAATGTAACTAACATTTACACAAATGTTCCAATCAGTTTGGTTAATCCCCGGTCGTCGCTCCGTAAATGCAGCCATTACCGCCTCAAAATACGGTCATTGCGACCTTCAATCACGATCCACATCACAATGAGGAGTCTTTTTCGTTCTTGAAGTAGGGTTTATATCTTCTAACTGCCTCACAACATCTCTCATAGTTGGCCTTTTCTTCGGTTCCCTTTCGGTGCATCTTAAGGCCATGAAAAATACATCATATACTTGCTCCATGACCTTACTGTCCATAAACTCCTCTATCAATGCTGCATCAACAACCTTATCAATCTGTTCTGAACAACTCCATACTGACCGGGCCCATCCAACCAAATCCATTCCGTCTGGAAAAGATGGATCAACGGCTTTGTTTCTGGTTAACAACTCGAGCAAAACAACTCCATAGCTGTACACATCTGACTCCTTGCTCCATGTAGTCGCAAAGGCGTTTTCTGTTACATGAAACATTTTAGGATTAGTTATCCATGCAGGGGAATCTTCAAACTATATAGAAACTTTAAAAATCTGCAAGGGCCAAGTCCCAAACCAATGAGCCTATACAGTCCGCCTAGCGAAGGCAAAACCTCACCCAACCCGGAAAACCAACCTGATGAATAGAATGCTGGTGAACTTTGGGAATCCAACTCGAGGTGAACCCCAAAAACAATACAGTCTCAACCAAGTCCAACCCCAAGATGACTGGTGGCCTAATAATGACTCCACTAGATTGACGACCTGACAATGAATTAGCTTAGTAATGATCTGAATGAGATCGACATGACATTTAACATAAAAACTTTGGCTCAGAACATAATAAATAGACATAATGACTGCCACTTAACCAATTACAAGCTCAATATAACCCGACTTGCCTTGACTATCCTGAAATAGACCCTAGTGACCCAATTGTGAGCTCTAGATCCGCCACTGCTTAGAAATGAAAAAGAAATAATGTAGTCTAAAGGAACTAGATCAGTTACTTAGAATACCTGGTGCAATGTAACCTATTGTTCCAGGAATGGCAATCGACCGTGTTGAAGAAGATGGTTGATCCATAAGCTTAGCTATACCAAAATCAGAGATGTGAGGCTCCATTTCAGAGTCCAGGAGTATATTCTCAGGCTTAATGTCACGGTGCAGGATAACAGGATCACAGTCGAAATGAAGATATGCTAATCCTTGGGCAGTTCCTAGAGCAATCTTGTACCTTACATCCCATTTTAAAGTCATAGGAGGACTCGTCCTATGAAGACAATACCCAAGGCTTCCGTTCTCCATGTATTCATACATTATTAGGCCATAATTATTCCTCAACCAAAAATCCTTAATTTTCACCAAGTTCCTGTGCTTAATAGTTCCGAGTGTCTGAATCTCTCGAACCATGCTCTTATTTGCACCGTTCTGCCCGCCAAATATAAGCTTTTTAACCGCGTACACTTCTTCTGGGCCCAAAGAAGCCTTGTAGACGATTCCATGAGCTCCTTTCCCGATGACATACATGTCATCAAGATTCTCAGTAGATTCCATTATCCTGCTAAACTTCATTGAAGAACCGTCTTTACCAGAGTCTTCAATATCTGTTATGGACCGTCTTTTGAACCTGACATACGCATAACATAGAGACAGAGCCAAAATAACTGTCACAAGAGTTGCTCCAATGACGATAACCGCAATTTCAAATCTTCGAAGATGGTTCACATGCTTATTTTTTGTAGTACTACAAATTCCGATATAGTATATGTTTTTTTCACAAGTAGAGTTACCAGAGAGATTGCAGTCGAAGCAAAGTTTCGAATTCCCGACAAAGGATGACGGTGACTTGTTAACCAACTTCATCAAAGTTGAGGGTATAGGACCAGAAAAGAGATTATTTGAGACATTGAGCTCTACTAAAGCAAGCATATTTTCAAGACCGTCCAAGGTTCCGGTCAAGCAGTTGTGAGATACATCCAGAAACTGTAGATTAACCATAGTTGACAAATCAGGCAGTTGACCGGTCAAACCGTTGTTACTAAGATTCACAGCATACATGATCGATGAACTGGCCGCAGAAATTGTCCCTCCTAATAAGTTGCCCCCAAGTTGAAGATTTTGTAGACTTTTAACTTCAAACAAATACATCGGAACTCCTCCGGTTAGACGATTCTCCCTCAAATCCAAGACAGATAATGAAGTCAAGCTTCTTAGGCTTAGGGGAATCGTTCCACTTAAAGAATTGAAAGACAAGTCTAAATTAATCAACTTATGCAAATAACTAAGCTCCGGTGGAAGTGGTCCCTCTAAACGATTTTGTGACAGAAAAAGAGCTTGAAGTTCAGTAAGGTTTCCAAGCTCCGGAGGTATGAAACCCGAAAGCTCATTCATGGTTAGATTAATCCAAGTAAGACTACGACAATTCCCAAGGCTTGAAGGCACTTTCCCATGAATTTGGTTTCCACTCAAGTCAATCAAATAGAGGCTATGACTCTCCTGAAATACAGGAAGTACCCCTGTGAGGTTATTATGTTCCACTCTTAACCTTGTCAAGCTAGAGCAACTTCCAACACTAGGCGGTAAGATTCCGCTTAGCATATTATAACCGAGGTCTAGTACTTGTAATCTTTTACTAGAGCAAATGTAGGGAGGGATTTCACCAGTGAACTTATTGTTCGTGAAGTCCACCGCCTCCAAACTACTATTGACTCCTAAGTTCCGAGGGATCATCCCGGTGAACTGATTCTCAGAAATAGTAAGATTCCTCAGATTCCTGAGCTCGGTTACTTCTAAAGGCAACTCCCCGGAAAGTCTGTTATCGTAAATAAGAACTGCCTCAAGGGTTTTAATCTTCCAAATATCAAGTGGAACCTCTCCTACCAAGCTATTATTAAATAATTGAAGGAGGGTTAACTTTGTTAGTTTCCCCAGTTCACTCGGAATCTCGCCCTCAAGGTTATTATCACTCAGCTGGAGCTCAGTCAAAGACATGCAATTTCCAAGCTCTGGAGGTATTTTTCCCGAAAACCAGTTTTGCGAAAGGTAAAGCACCGACAGCTTTGTAAGCAACCCAAGAGAAGACGGGATCTTTCCTATCAAATTGTTACCCACAGCAGAGAAGCTTGTCAGGCTACTACAGTTACCAATACCTGATGAAAGACTCCCTTGGAATCGGTTGTACGACAAATCAACAGACTGCAGGTTCCTGCAATTACCAGAACCTAAAGGAATGCTACCTTCAAGCCTATTGAAATTCAAGTACAGCGCAGTTAAACTCGCAAGATTTGATATACTTTCGGGTAACTTACCAACAAGTTGATTCCCATCTAAATACAAAGTTTCAAGATATGAACAATTGCCAATAGAAGATGGTATAGTACCAGATAACTGGTTATGATTCACCTGAAAATCGACAAGATTAGTAGCATTTCCTATATTCCCCGGAATAGACCCGTTAAGAGTGTTAAGAGCAAGGTACACATACCCAATACCAGGGATCTGAAACAATGATTCAGGAATCTGACCAACCAATAAATTCCCAATTAAGTTAAAATACCACAAATTCTGCAAATTTCCGAACTTTTTCGAAATATTACCAGTGAAATTATTATAAGAAAAATCCAAATACTCAAGCAACCCACAATTGCAAATTTCAACAGGAATTGACCCAGAAAAGTTATTAGAATAAAGATCAATTGTGTGTAAATGACCAAATTGCCCAATCTCAGGCCCTAAATAACCAGAAATACCAACATTAGACAAGTTCAAAGAAACCAAATTTCTGTTATGATCACAAGTAACACCTTTCCATGCACAAGGGGCATTTTTGGAAGAATCCCACTTAATTTTTACAGAATTGGGAGCTTCCCATCTGCTAAAAAGGGTAATCAAAGCTTGCTCATTTGAGCTCAGAGATGATGCAGCATCACAGAATGCAGTAAAAATTAGCAGAATTGACAGTAACCAGATCATGAGTTTTCTTGTATATGACATCTAGTCAGCAGTGGAGCTAGGAGGGCTAGCAGTGAAAACTTCGAAATTTTACAACTTTTTGGAATTTTTTCGAGTTTACCTCATTCACGCTCCTGAAATTTTTCAACCCGCTATCTATAAATCCTGGTTCCGCCACTGCATCAAATTCATTCCAACAAAACTTTCAGGAATTTGAACAAACAAGAAGAATAAAGTATCAACTTTACCCAGAAATGGAGAAAAAGATTGTTACTTTAGCATAAATTTTGTAATTTTGTGCTAATTTTATGTTGGTTTGTTAGTTTAAACGTTACTTTGAGAACTGTGCTTATATATTCTTAAGAAATTCAACGTAATTTCGCATTATTTTCGCACATAATTGAAGACCCATGTCCAAATTTTTATTCTTTTTGCTCCCTTTTATTACACCATGTGTTTTATCTGCATTCATATGAAACATTTGTTATAGTGGAGTTGTAGGTAAAAGCAGTTGTGAGATGGAGACATCTGGCTTCTTTTTTATATTTTTCATGTGGTCTATCCGTCTCAATCATTTCTTTACGCTTTTTTCTACTTCCATGTTTTATTTGTTACTTTGTCATGCCTAAGAGGCTAAAGGGAGCAAATGTAAAGAAATGACCGATGCATAAGGAACACTATTTGTTTAATTTAATCCAGCTAAATGCGATAACTCCACATTAAATTATTTGATAAACTCTAGATGTGGAAGCGTAACTAACTAAATTCATGACGAAAAGTTGTCGTTACAAGCTGAAAACGGATAGTGTTCCTCTCATAATATGCAAGTGATACTATTTATGCGATACTCCATTCTTCCACCCAGAGGCGGTTTTAGGATTTGGATGGAAGGGGGTGCGTAAAAATTTTTAACAATTAAAATATCGAGTTAAATAAAAATTGTTCAATACAAGGATAGAATCCTGACCTCTAACAAAAAAATAGTCTTAATAACCACTAAACCCACATAACTTATGTGCTACTTTACTAAAAAATACTGTAATTATTTTTCGGAAAAGGGGTGCGGATGAACCCCCTGCACCCCCGCCAAAAACGCCATTGCTTCCACCCCACCCATACACCACCCACACACATTTACCCTTTCACTTACTTTATTGGAATAGAACATTATTTATCTTCAGCTTATATGAGTTATATCCATCACAAACAGGATACTTTCTTGTCATTATCATTACACACTGCTTATTTAGTTGTATATTACTCCGTATTGAATATTATTAGTTTATTACATGGCAAATTCTTATTTGTGACGGAAGGTATCCGTCACAAATGAGAAGACGGGTACCATTTTGTGAGATAAAATGCCCAAGAGGAGAGAGGAAAGCAAGTGGGGGTGCCCCCACCTTGTCCCCCTATTTGTTTTGTGAGTGGCATTATCCGTCTTCGGATCCGACCCGTCACAAGGGAGACGCTTTGTTATTACATACACTATAATACTATATGGTCATCAACCCATCATTATCACTCATATTAGCAAGTTGCACGGTTGAAGGAGGAACTGGACGGTGGTCCTACTTGGACCATTGGGTGGTTTAGGACTTTAGTTATAATAAGTCTTCGTTGTGACAAAAACTACATTTGAGAAATTTAAAATGTTTTAAGTAATAAACCATTCCGACAAAAACTCTCTTATACATTAGTCAGTTCATTTAAAACATTGAATTTATACTGTACTTTTAATCAAACAAAAAATGATGTAGCATTGAGATTGTGACTAGGGGTGTACGTTGGGTAGAGCCGACCTACCCAACCATGGCAGGTTGGATCAGGACGGGTCGAGGGTCTGCAACCCGGGGCATGACACGAGTAAAGGATCGGGTTGGGCCGTGCCAGAGTTCAACTGGTTTCGTCCAACCCGAGCCCAACATACTTAGCGGCGAAGGTGAAGACATGGCCGAGCCTATGAAATGTGAACACTGCCCAACCCAAGGTAATAACTAAAGGTGGCAATCGAGTCGGTTACGGGCCGTGTCAAAGCGGGTCGGGTCATATCGGGTTCGAGTTATGTCGGGTCAATAACGGGTTTGGGTCGGTTCGGTTCATGCCGGGTCATCTTCGGGTCGGGTCATCAACGGGTGGCAAGTCGGGTCAGGTCATTAGCGGGTCGGTGTCGGGTCAGGACGGTGTGTTTTTGGAAAAATAAAAAAAATAAAATAAAAAAAATTAGCTAACAAAACTAGCCTTAGCTGAACCTCACCGACCCGACCCGTCACAAGGGAGACGCTTTGAATGCAAGGCAAAGTCTCCTAAATTAGGAGTGTGCATGGTTAATTGAACCAAAACCCTAACTCACTCCACATTCATTCCCTCTCCTTCTCCCTCAACTCGCTCAATTTGAACCCAAAACCTCAACCAACTTCCGCCATTACCGACCTCGAATTGCTACCATTATTTTACTCAAACTCACCATTTTTCTTCTCTGTAAGTTCTATTTTCCTTAATTTCTTTTCGTTCTATTTTTATTTTTTATTTTTTTTTCTTTTCATTTGTTTGTTCGAATATTTAAACCATAGTTTTTTTGTTGGTTTTGTTCTTGATATTAATTTTCTAAACCCTAAATTGACTTTGAAGATGCTGAGGTTAACTGAGATTGAGGTAATGTTGGGGTTCAGTATCGCAAAAAAATGGTAAATTTGGGGTAAAGTTGAAAAGAAAGAGGGTAAAAGTTGGAGATAATCAGATTAGTCAAGATAGTTGTTCATCTTTTGTTGTTACCTTGTCAAAATCACAAGTTCTCATTTAAGACGGATACCGGTATCCGTTTAAGCGCAAGACAATACGGGTAAAGTTATATCCCACTTGTATAGCATATTGCAAGCAAAATTCAGATAAATATGGCGAAAATAGCAATTGGATGTGAACAAGTGGTGGGTTCACTAAGACTACAAGGGGGATATAGATATTTATAATAGGATAGGTAACTAATTGATGGCTGACCGTATGCCCGCCCCCAAATCCGGCCCTGACTACTGTTATTCGTTTCATATGTTCAGTCTCCAACCACGGTTGCTTCTTGCAAACTTTTAGTTGAAGATCTCTGAGTAAAAATGTTGCGAAGGAATATACGAATGAGGAGAGAGTATCTCTACCGAAAAAGCCTAGAAGGGAAAGAACGTTTGTTGTACGAAAAGAAACGCAAAATCAGAGAAGCCCTTGAAGGTTGGTTAATCATTCTCGATCTCTTTGTTATCTTTATTTAAATGGTTTTTACTGAAGTGGGGTGTGTTATGATTATAATTTCATTTGTTGTTACAGAGGGAAAACCAATTCCAACTGAATTGAGAAATGAAGAGGCTGCTCTTCGTCAAGAAATTGACCTCGAAGACGATCATACTGCCAGTATGTGTTCATCTTTTTCATAAATTTGCAGCTTCTAAAATGTCAGTATCAACTGCAAATTCTGCAGTATAGTTGATGTTGATGTTCTCTTCTGTAAGCCGGGGTTTTATATTTGCAATCGACTGTTCTTGGTCCTGACTCTATGTATGTGTATAGGTGAAGGTTCTTCAAAGCGCTCAAAGTTTCCCCCTTTTGTAGTTTTTACTTTTTAGGTATCCCTAAGCTCTGAATAGCACGCCCCGCCCCATTTTTATGATCACCATTTGACAAGAGATCATATTTAAGATTTAGTAATGAATATCGAATGAACATGTAGAGATACCACATTTCCCTTGCCATTATGTTACTCTCTATTAATAGTGTAAGTGGTATGTATATTGAGAGAGATTTGGTTATCTTAGAATTTTTTTTTTGTTAAAAAAATGAGTTCTGTAATTATGGATTTGTCCATATTTTTAGCTGTTGAATTGTGAGTGATTTAAATCCCTCGAGTTTGTAGAAAATGTTCTGGCAGCACTCTAGTACAGAATTGTTTGTGAAATAGTGCCAAGATTGATTTTTCTGGACTTGCCGTGAATGTTATTTATTTATTTATATTTTTTTTTTTCAATTTGTTATTCATAGACTTCTGTTTTTATCACTTCCATGTAATGATGTATTAACCGTTACGCAGTTCCCAGGTCGGTAATTGATGATGAGTACGCTAAGGCAGCTGAGCGAGAACCGAAGATTCTTATAACAACTGCAAGGGATCCGAGCCAACCGCTTGTGCAGTTTGCAAAGGTTATTGATGACTGTTTCTTATTTCTATCATTACTCATGTGACCCCTGCCTTTGTTCTTCCTTTTTTTATTTCTGGGTTTTGCTGTGCTATAATGTGCACTATTTTTTCAGGAGCTGAAGTTTATCTTTCCGAACGCAGAGCGAATGAATCGAGGTGGCCAGGTTTGTCCCTCAATTATGCTCACGTGTCTTTGTATTGTTCTTAGTACAGGTTGTCGGTTGTCTGTGAATCTACACTCTCTAATTCTCTGCAGCTATATACACGCATGCAAGCTACCTCTTTTTTTTTAAATGGAGATATCTAGTCAGTGTTATTCATCCATTATATCTAGCAGTTGCAAGTCGTTTTGGTGCATTATAGAAGTCATACAATTGACATCAAGTTGTATCTGAACAAAATCCAAGAATTAAGGAGGTGTATGGTAGACTCATCGCAAACTGGTAACTAATATGCTTGAAATTCTTGAGTTGTAAGAGCTTCAACTAGTAAGGCTTGATATATTGGAATGAAGAGGCTGATCCCCATCGATGGGACAAAGCAAAATAGAATTGATAAGGTGATAAAGGAGAATAAATAAATGGCTTTAACAAGGTAGAGAAGATGTCATCAGATTTGAATGTGTATATTCCAATATCTTCCTTTATTTTTAGCACTTGCCTGTTAATTTTATGATGTTTTGTACTTGCTTGTAAATTCTTCGGAATGGTCTCCCTCTTATATCCCTTTTTCGTAATCTTTGTTGTGGCATTGCTTTCTACTAATGTTGTGCGGCCTTAACTTTTTCCATCACCTATGAAGTTTTGATGGATTATTAGCTTCTAATACTTTCATATGTCTCGTAAGTTCAATTATCTAGCTGTCCATTTGTATATTGGCGTCATCCCCCTGTGTATTTTTGGCGCATAGGTCGCACCCTTTGTTTCCTTCAAATGATGTTCTTTCTTACATATCATAGATCAATATACTTTAATAAATATGCCCTCTTTTTGCTTCTGCAGATTATAAATGAAATTATAGAATCTTGCCGTGCTCGAGATTTTACAGATGTAATATTGGTTCATGAACATCGTGGTGTGCCTGACGGACTTATTATCAGCCATTTACCTTTTGGTCCAACTGCCTACTTTGGATTATACAATGTGGTGAGTGTTCTTGATGCCACTTTAGAACTTGAAGCTGCTTTCCACAGATATGCACCATAGTGGAAAACTTCATATAATTGACAATGACTGCAGGTTACAAGGCATGACATCAAAGACAAAAAATCAATTGGCACAATGCCCGGTGTTTATCCGCATCTGATTATGAACAATCTCACTACCAAGGTATGATTTAGTTTAGCGTGATAGAAGTGAATATCTTTGCCGTACTTTGCAACCTTTTAGAAGTTGTCAAGGCTCCTCTTATGTTTACTACTCCTAATTATGATAGGTTACAACGTTAGGATTTATACTTTATCTTTGTTTTTAATAGAAAAACTCAGATGAACATATTGAGCCGTGGTGTCTTTATTTCCTTTATTCAAATCTTGCACTCTTTAAGATTGCCTTTTCACACATTAGTAGGGGATTTAATTTCTCACTTTTATTTCTAGAAAGTGGCCGAAGTTGCCAAACACAAAATAGAATGTTGTTGTGACTCAACCTTTTACCAGCTTCTCTTGGGAAAATTGTTGACAGCTATGCAGAGATCTCAATATGTGAGACATGACTAGATTTGCTTAGAGCTATTGATGTGTGAGTATACAACTTAAACCTTACTCCAATGTCGGAAGAATTCTCGCCTAAAGGTGGTATAAAGAGGAGTCAGCCTTACGCCTATGTTAGAAAACATACAGAGGTTGTCTCCGATTGAATTACATTGATTATTGCATCGTGATTGCATTGTCCCACTACTGCTTCACAGTACAAGAAAAACAGCCAGTTTAATAGTTAGTTTGCTGTATTCCATTCGCCAACACAAAACATTTCTCATTCAATCTGTTGCTTGGTCTCACAGAGTCATAGGTGACTTCTAAGGTACACCCTTTCTATCACTCAATGAGGCCCATTAGACTTTTTTATGCGAGGAAGAAAAAAAAAACATTGGAGTGTCATTGAGTGAAATAAAGGGAGTACCTGGTTGCAGTCTCAAGCAATGTTTTTTTTTTGGGTTTTTCTCTCTCGTGTTTTTTTTTTGAACTGTACATGGTACGACCACTGGTACCCCATCATTTTTAAAAACATCATTGGTAGTTGGTACCCCTAAACTTAGTAAATAGTTATTAAAATATCCAAACTACTAAAAGTCGAGTTTTTTAATAGTTAAATTTTGTAAAGATAATGTTTACAATTGAGTATACGATATTTATGTTAATGGTATGACAAATTATTGCCAAAAGATCAACAAAAGTGCATAAACTAAACATTTAAAAGAGACAAATTAGAGCATTTTTTATTTCAAGAGATTTTCGTTAAATTTAGGGGTACCAGACTACTAGTGATGTCTTTGAGGAATTCAAAAAAACAAGAGTGCCCTGTAGAAAAACTTTAAAAAAAAAAAAAATCAGTCTATTGATTCATGGTTGTGGTTTCCTGCACATGCATGCAGGTTAATACACTGGTTGTTTTCCAGTCACAAAGCTATCAGTTGTTTTAGCTAATGTAATAAATTCTTCGATTATTCTTAGATTTCATGCAATAAAAAATCAAACACTGAGCAGTGTTCTTTGGTGTTTTAATCTTTTTAGCTGGGAGAGAGGACAGCAACCATCCTGAAGCATTTATTTCCTGTTCCTAAGGCAGATTCAAAGCGAATTATCACATTTGCCAATCAGTCTGATTATATCTCATTTAGGTGAGTTCATAAGTGCTTAAATTTGTAATTTGCCATATTTTGTAGTGATTGCTTTGATAACAGCAACTGTGGATATAGGTTTAATTTGGTAAAAGATGCTTGACTAGTATATGTTTCTATGTTCCTTTTCGTTTCCAAAGAAAAATCGGATATGAAATTCGAAGTTGGTTAAGGTAGTCTGATAGTTGCTGATGAATCATATGACTCAAGTTTTTCATTTGAATTTTCAAAATGTTGCCTGATTATTCGAGCGCTGATTGCAAAACTTAAATGGCTAGTTTGAATGTGGAATATGAAGGGCATGTAGAGAAGTGAGAAGAGAGGGGACAATTTTTATCTTTTGGATAGTTAGTTAGGTTGGAGGGAAATGGATTTTTCTATGTTCCTCCCTCGAAGCTAAGTTTAAATCATTTTAAGAAATGAAAGAGTAAAGGAAGTAATTAGTCAAGTCCAGGTAAAATTGAACAATGAAGTAGAACTTATAAGTGGTTTAAAATTTCCTGACTGTGGTTTCCTGGCTTACCATACAGTTCTTCAAGGGGTTTTTAAGGGCACGTACTAGTTGTAACAAAGTTAGCAATGTCGAGAGAATAAATTATGGCTGATTTGTTTTGCTTTATGCCTAAGCTAATTATTCATATGTTCTAATCAGCCGAAACATGTGCATTCTCTAATTATGAAGCAACATGCCTACCAAAAGTATTCATTGAAACTATCGGTTTCCAGGAGTTAATGTTTCCTTACTGAAAACAGACATAGAGGCTAATTATGACTGTGGAAGTTAGTTACATACTACTTACATATGGACGCCAGTAGTGAAATTTTCATTCGATAAAGATACATTTTCATTCGTGCCGTTTTGTGAAATGTCAACGTGTAACCATCTTCATCTTCACTGGGTTGATAGTGATATTTACCGTCTTTGCTACTGATTTAGGACACTGAATCACTGAACTGTAAGGATTATTTCCCTACTAACCTGTTGTATACTGGATTGCTCAAATACATCCATAGATAGCTGAATAGCTCCATTGATTTGAAGGAATGTGTAACGCAACTATGCATTTTTATAAGGCTGTTATGATAAGAGTTTGCTCTTTGTGGGGAGCTGGTTTCTTTGAAGCAGGGTGGGAGTTTGGTCTTACGTTTTTAAGAATCGTAGGATTGTGCATTTATACTGTGGTAGGCTGGTAGCTGATCAACTCAAAAATATATGTTCCGGTAATTACAATTTACCATGCAAGAGACCCAGTACTCTAATGTCCTAAATTAGCGTGTTTATCCTGGTGATTTACCTTTATTAAAGATAAACTTCATACTTCAAGAGATCCTGGTGGGACATTGGCACTGGAATAATTTGCTCTATCACTGATTGTAGAGAAGAATTCACAAAGTTTTGT
Organism: Silene noctiflora; assembly: GCA_009801015.1. Classification (NCBI taxonomy): domain Eukaryota; kingdom Viridiplantae; phylum Streptophyta; class Magnoliopsida; order Caryophyllales; family Caryophyllaceae; genus Silene; species Silene noctiflora. The sequence continues at coordinate 378,797 of VHZZ01000043.1, read as the reverse complement.
AATTCTAACTCATCTTGTTACCTCTATCCCACCCTATTCTGGAAATATTAACCTCAGTAGTCATCTAAGTGATATTATATGCTTGTTCGTAGCCACTGAATAATTGCAAATGCTGCAGGCACCATGTTTATGAAAAGCAAGGAGGTCCAAAATCCCTTGAGCTGAAGGAGATCGGTCCTCGTTTCGAGATGTTCCTATATCAGGTTAGCTCATTCATTATTGTTGTTCAGCAAGGATGGTTATTGTTCTGCTTCTCTGTGTAATGTTAGGGAATAAATATAGCATTTCTGATTTCCTGTTGCATTGATAAGCACCATGCCACTCGAGTGTTTTTGTGGCTCAACCATGCAACTGGAATCTTCAGAACAAACTTCTGAACTTCGTCATTACTAAAACTTAAAAAGTAGATCCAACAAAACAGGTCTATATGATGTCCAATTACCCGATCCTGGATCCTGTATGTAATTAACAACAATGAAACCGAATTAGACATTGAAGATGAACCCAAGGTCATCGGATCCGGACTGTGATCATGTCAGCTGTGCTTTTACTCATAATTCAGTGCTCGCTCGTACAGGTTACATAGTATTTAATTCTGGTGTCTTACAGATAAAGCTAGGGACTGTGGAACAGAAAGAGGCCCAGAATGAATGGGTTCTAAGACCTTACATGAATACGACGAAGAAGAGAAAGTTCCTTGGGGATTGAATGATGGAGCTCTTAATTTCTCTTGAATTTTCTCCTTTTTAGGGCTTTTGCGATTTATTCCTAATCGCAAATTTTGGAATCATGCCTTCAGATTAAATGTTTCGACTCTTAGGTAATGGCGATACATGTCCTTTGAACATCTAAGAGTTTTTGGATTTGTTGAACATGGCCACCCATGTCCGTTTTATCCCATACACTTTGATTTTGTTTTCTTCTAACTGACTTTTAGTTGCATGGAATCTCCATATATTATCTGTTTATCCAAGCTTGATGAAAAAGTCGAGAGGCAAGACGGGTTACATTAGCGATGTCTTTTGAGTCAGATACGGATCGAATCCTATGGAATTCAGATTCATACTTGTGTTCCATGTCTGATATGGACCCATCTTTCCAGATTAAGATCAATATAGCTAGCTATTAGGTTCAAATCTGATTCATGAGCATTTGACTTTTAGGTCTGTTTGGTAATGTATTTCAGGTACCTAATTTGGACAAAATAGCTAATTTGACTAAAATTTCAGGTGCTTTATTTTTTTGTAAGTGTTTGGTAAGTAGTTTATTTAACCAGTAGACTACCTGAAAAGAAATGTTACATAGAGTAGCATTTGAGATTACAGGTACCTGATTTGATTTGACTTTCTTTTTTTATCCCTTAAATCTACACTATTAAATACTCCCTTTATTATCCACTATTTGTCGTTTTAGCAGAAAAAAACACAAATATTAAGAAAATGGATTAAATGTAATTATAACATTAACTAGGCAATAAATAAAGTATTGGAATGAGCACAATACTTAGTTCTTTAAAAAAGTTGATACACACACGAGGTGTATGAAAATTTCCACACACAACCAATTAGAACGTGACACGTGACAATTTTTAACTTAACCCGAGGTGGTTAGCTTAGGGTTAGGTTAGTAATTTTACATGTGTAGTTAAGTTGTTACTTATTCTAGTTAATTACATTAARGAAGTGTTAAAACTCCAAAATGTTGTTGATAAGTCTCGATCCCATGACCTCTTGGTTACCATGCACTTGTCATTACCATTGTAACACATCCATATTTTTGCTACTTTTGTATCACTTTTGTTATATGTATATTAAAATCGGAGTTAAAATACTATGTACCTATAATAACTATTAAATATACTTCTTGCTTATATTCAATGTAATGTACGTGCTGCGTTAGTTAGATGTACTTAAAAATGAATAAAATATTTTATTTACTTATGGTGATTATTATTTGTATCTATAGTTACATTTAATGTATACCCGACCGATATACATAATCTGTACATGATGAGTTAGTGAAATAAAGTTTAGAAAAAAAAATATAGGTCCATATAATACTTATTATAGATATTTTAGTGTGTATAGGATATAAATAAAATATATATTATAAAACATTTAATAATACTTATAGGTACATATCACGTTTATTTTAACTAATTATCAACTACGGTTGAGTAAAACATCAAGTATATTTTATTTATATGGGACATATATTAAATGTAGACCCTGTCAAACGGGTTAGGTCCCGGATTGGGTCAGAATACGGGTCAGGTCAGATACGGTTTGGGTTATACGGGTTACGAGTCGAGTTAGGGTCAGAATACGGGTCAAGAAATAATCTCTAACGCCTTTTTTAACGATTTTTTTAATCAAAATATTTTTAAAAAAATGAAAACATCTAAAATTAAAATTTTTATCATATTCAATGTTTACATTTTTTATATTGACATAATTATTAAAAAAAGTTTTTTAATAATTATTTTATTATTAAATATTATAAAACTTATATAAAATTGATTTCTTAGCTGTGTTTGTAATTTTAAGTAATAAAAAAGTAATTTTTAACAGTTTTTTCAAATATAATATAGAAATATTAATATTTTAATAAAATTTTATTTTAGTGTAATATTTCGTGTTTATTCAAACATATAACTCTAATACATTTACATAATAAACTAATATAAAATATAAGTTGATAAAAATTAAGCAAGATAAATATTTAACAAATATTTGATATTTATTTAAATATATAAGCATGACAAAATTGTATAACTAACAAGTAACTCAATAAATAGTGAAAATATTTGTATCGAAATTTGATGTAGTAAATATGATAGTAATCACACATTTGAGTGGTAAAAGTAACAATAATAACAGTCAGAATAGTGAAAGTCATAGTAGCAAGAATGAGAGTAGTGAAATTAACAGTATTAAACGTGAGAGTAGTGAAAAAAATAAATAATGATGGCGGGAGTAGTGAAAGTAACAGTAGTGAGAACAAATGTTATAAAAGTAATAACAGTACGAACAACAGATAAAGTATGAAAAATTAGCTAATTATTCGGTTTAAGGAAAATATTTTATTTATTTAAATATATAARGTTGATAAAGTTAATGATAATATTGAATTTAACTATAAAAATAACGGAAATAGTTAAAGATACAATAGTAATCGAAGTAGTAGTGAACGTAATAGTATTAACAAGGGGATGTCGTGGAATTAATAATATCAACATTGGGAGAATAAGTGAATGTCTCTCATAATTTGTTGAAATTTTTTACATCTCATCGTACTTTCAAGATATATCATAGAACAATATATTATAAATCGTAAATGTATGTGTTAAAAAAGTCTAACGCAATTATATTTCATAAAAAGTAAATTTTAAATGATAAATGATAAAAAAGTCTAACGCAATTATATCTCATAATTCCGCTTATGATAAATAATAACCATAAGTAAATAAAATATTTTGTTTCATTTTTTTCAAATACATTTAACTAACTCATAAAAAAATTACATTTAATATAAACTAAAAGTATATATTTAATAGTTATTATAGGTAAATATTATTTTAACTCAGATTTTACACATACATATAACAAAAGGTCTATAAATTTATCAAAGAGATTATTGTGTTACATTGGTAATAGTAAGTGTACTTTTTGCAAGAGGTCATGAGTTCGAGACTCATCAGGAACATTTTTGAGTTTTAATTTGAAGATTGACCATATGACACATCTTAACTTACATGTTAACCACTCATCTAAAATTACTAACCTAACCCTACACTAACCAATATATATTAACTCTAGTTTGCCACATGGCGCATTGTCATTGGTCGTGTATGAGATTTTCATACACCTCGTGTATGAGTAGCCTTTTTCGTTCTTTAACCAATGAAAAAACGTTGGTATGTAATGAAATTAATGACTCATTATTAATTTGTAATTCCACTAAAAAAAATTATAGAAAATGCAAAACGACATATAAAGAGGAAATTTATCAATCACCTAAAACGACATATAAAGAATAAGAGGGAGTAATTATCATATCATTTTACCTAATTTCACCAAAATCATTTACCTTTTCAATTAATTTGTCAAACACTTTTTTATATAATCATTACCTTGTGAGCTTTTAATTTTGAACTACCTTATCAGTTACTTTTTTAAGTTTCAGCTACCATTTCAGTTAATTTTATCAGAGCCTTAGACAGATATTAATCACAAGAAAAGATAAAATCAAATTTATCTACACTTCAATTCGAGCCGTTCGGGAGGTCATATCAGACCGTTTTTTTTTGCCGTTTTTCTTCCACGTGTTCGGGAATACATCTGAAGTTACCCTATTAAATTTGAGCCCAAAATACCAAGTATTAATCCATTTTTACATGATTATCCGAATTCCACTCAAGGCTGGTTTATCGCATACTGGCACCCCCAAATGTTCTCTGTTGCTCCTCAAAATTTGTGTGACCGCTTCACCTGATATGAGTAACCCTCTATGCTATTTCAGGACATTTTTTCTCCGGGACCATCTTACCCCGAAAACCGTGTATTTTACACTTCAATTTGAGCTATTCAGGAGGTCGTATCAGACCATGTATCTTTTTCTCCCGATTTTCCTTCCACGTGTCCGGGATAATATAAGGAGTTACCATATTAAGTTTGAGCCCCAAATACCAAGTATTAATCCGTTTTTCCATGATTATTCGAACTTCACTCAAGGTTGGTTTATTGAATACCGGCACCCTCAATTATTCTTCATTGTTTCTCAAAATTTGCGTGCCTGATTTATCTTGCATGAGTAACCTTCTCTGCTATTTCTGGACATTTTTGCTCCAGTACCCTGTAATCCCGAAAACCGTATATTTTACAGTTCTATTTAAGCTATTCGGGAGGTCGTATCGCAACATGTTTCATTTTCTTCCGGTTTTTCTTCCACGTGTCCGTAATTACATCAGGAGTTACCTTATAAAGTTTGAGCCACAAATACCAAGTATTTATCCATTATTTCATGTTTATTCGAATTTCACTATAGTTGGTATATCGCTTACCGGCACTCCCAAATGTTTTCTGTTGCTCCTCAAAATTTGAGAGGTCGCTTTATCTTTCATGAATAACCCTATGTGCAATTTCTGGACATTTTTGCTCCGGGACCGTGTAATCTCGAAAACTGTGTATTTTACACTTCAATTAAGCTGTTCATGACTCATGAGGTTGTATTGGACCATTTTTCTTTTTCTCTCGATTTTTCTTCCCCGTGTGCCGGGATTACATAAGGAGTTATCATATTAAGTTTGAGCCCTAAATGCCATGTAGTAATCCATTTTTTAATGTTTATTCGAATTTTTGTCACGCTACTTTATCGCATACAGGCACCTCCAAATGTTCTCTGTTGCTTCTCAAAATTTGTGTGGCCGCTTTATCTGGCATGAGTAACCTTTTGTGCGATTTTTGGACCTTTTTTCTTCGGGACCTTGTTACCTTGAAAACCGTGTATTTTACACTTCAATTTGAGTTATTCGGGAGGTCGTATTGCACCACCTTTTTTTTTTTTTTTTTTTTTTTTTTTCCGGTTTTTCTTCCACGTGTCCGGGATTACTTCAAAAATTACCCAATTAAGTTTAAGCCGCAAATACCGGTATTAATCCATTTTTTCATGATTATTCGAATTTCACAATAGGGTGGTTTATCACATAACGGCACCCTCAAATGTTCTCTGTTGCTCCTCAAAATTTGTGTGGCCGATTTATCTGGCATGAGTAAGCCTCTGTGCGATTTTCGGACATTTTTGCTCCGGGACCCTGTAATCCCGAAAACCGTGTATTTTACACTTCAATTTGAGCTGTTCGGGAGGATGTATCGGACCATGTTTCTTTTTCTCACGGTTTTTCATCCACGTGTCCGGGATTACTTCAGGAGTCACACTATTAAGTTTGAGCCCCAAATACCATGTATTAATCCGTTTTTTCATGATTATTCGAATTTCACTCATGTTAGTTTATCGCATACCGACACACTCAAATCTTCTCTGTTGCTCCTCAAAATTTGTGTGGCCGATTTATCTGGCATGAGTAAACCTCTATGCGATTTTTGGACATTTTTGCTCCGGGACCCTGTAATCCCGAAAACCGTGTATTTTACACTTCAATTTAAGCTGTTCGGGAGGTCGTATCAGACCATGTTTCTTTTTCTTCCGGTTTTTCTTCCACATGTCCGGAATTACATAAGAAGTTACCCTCTTAAGTTTGAGCCTCAAATACCAAGTATTAGTCCATTTTTTCAAGTTTATTCGAATTTCACTAAGGCTGGTTCATCGCTTACCGGCATCACCAAATGTTATCTTTTGCTCGTTAGAATTGGTGAGGCTGCTTTATCTAGCATGAGTAACCCTCTGTGCGATTTCTGGACATTTTTGCTCCGGGACCTTGTAATCTCGAAAACAGTGTATTTTACACTTCAATTTGAGCTGTTCGGGAGGTCGTATCATACCTTTTTTTTTCTCCCGGTTTTTCTTCCACGAGTCCTGTATTATATCATAAGTTATCCTATTATGTTTGATCCCAAAATACCAAGTAGTAATCCATTTTTCCATAATTATTCGAATTTCTGTCACGCTGGTTTATCGTATACCGACACCCCTAAATGTTCTCTGTTGGTTGTCAAAATTTGTGTGGCCGCTTTCTCTGGCATGAGTAACCCTCTGTGCGATTTATGGAAATTATTTCTCCGGGACCTTGTTACCCCAAAAACCATGTATTTTCACACTTCAATTTGAGCTATTCGGGAGGTCGTATTGGACCATGTTTCTCTTTTTTTCCGGTTTTTCTTCCACGTGTCCGGGATTACTTGAAAAGTTATCCAACGAAGTTTAAGCTGCAAATACCAAGTATTAATCCATTTTTTCATGATTATTCGAATTTCACTAAAGGTTGGTTTATCGCATAACGACACCCTTAAATGTTTTCTGTTGCTCCGTAATATTTGTGTGGCCGATTTATTTAGCATGGGTAACTCTCTTTGCGATTTCTAGATATTTTTCCTCTGGGACCCTGTAATTTTGAAAGCCGTGTATTTTACACTTCAATTTAAGTTGTTCGGGAGGTCGTATCGAACCACGTGTTTTTTTCTCACGGTTTTTCTTCCAAGTGTCCGTGATTATTTCTGGAGTTACATACCCAACTAAGTTTGATCCCCAAATACCAAATTGATCCATTTTTTCAAGATTATTCGAATTTCACTCAAATCCGGTTTATTGCATACCGGCACCCTGAATTGTTCTCTGTTGCTCCTCCAAATTTGTGTAACCGCTTTATCTAGCATAAGTAACCCTCTGTGTGATTTATGGACATTTTTCTCCGGGACCCCGTAATCCCGAAAACAGTGTATTTTACAATTCAATTTGAGATGTTCAGGAGGTCATATCGGACCATGTCTCTTTTTCTCCCGATTTTTCTTCCAAGTGTGCGAGATTACTTCAGGAGTTACCTTATTAAGTTTGAGTTCTCAATACCAAGTGTTAATCCATTTTTTTTAGGATTATTCAAGTTTCACTCAAGGCTAGTTTATCGCATATAGGCACCTCCAAACATTCTCTGTTGCTCCTTTAAATTTGTGTGACCGTTTAACTCGCTTGAGTAACACTCTGTGCGATTTCGGGACATTTTTGTTCCGGGACCTTGTAATCCCGAAAACCGTGTATTTTATACTTTTATTTGAACTATTCAAGGGGTCGTATCGTATCGGACCATGTTTTTTTTGTCTCGAGTTTTCTTCCACGTGTCCGGGATTACATCAAGATTTACTCTATTAAGTTTGAGGCTCAAATACTAAGTATTAATCCATTTTTACATGATTATCCGAATTTCACCGAAGGCTGTTTTATCGCATACTGGCACCCTCAAATGTTCTCTGTTGCTACTCAAAATTTGAGTGGCCGATTTATCTAGCTTGAGTAACCTTCTGTGCGATTTCTGGACATTTTTGCTCCGGGACCCTGTAATCCCGTAAACCGTGTATTTTATACTTCAATTTGAGCTGTTTGGGAGGTCATATCTGACCATGTTTTTTATCTCACGATTTTTCTTCCACATCTCCGGGATTACTTCAGGAGTTATCCTACTAAGTTTGAGTCCCAAATCTCAAGTATTAATCCATTTTTTCAGGATTATCCAAATTTCACCCAATGCTGCTTTATCGCATACCGACACTCTCAAATGTTTTCTGTTGCTCCTCAAAATTTGCGTGGCTGATTTATCAAGCATGAGTAACCCACTATGCGATTTCTAGACATTTTTGCTCTGGGACCCTGTAATCCCGAAAACCGTGTATTTTACACTTCAATTTGAGCTGTTTGGGAGGTCATATCTGACCATGTTTCTTTTGTCCCAGTTTTTATTCCACGCGCCAGTCGCCACGAATTATTTCAGGAGTTACCCTATTAAGTTTGAGCCCCAAATACTAAGCATTAATCCATTTTTTTACGATTATCCGAATTTCACTTAAAGCTGGTTTACCGCATATAGACGTCCTCAAATGTTTTTAGTTGCTCCTCAAAATTTGTGTAGCCGCTTTATCTGGCATGAGTAACCTTGTGTGCGATTTCTGGATATTTTTGCTCCGAGACCCTTGATGTGGTCATTATTGACGCACTTTTAACACTTTAACCAACCTCATTTTGCATGCCAATATAGCTAATTAATTATCCTCTTTTTTTTATAGTCATTTTCTTCCTATTTGCCATTCCCTCTCTTTTATGGTCGCTTGTAGGAAAAGAGATAATTGGAGCTGTTTTAGCATGATTTTGGGCTTAAATAAGGTAAAATCGACTCACTTGATAATTGACAAAGTACAAGGACCCTTAGATCAATAAAGCAAGATTTGGGATGATTTGGATGCTAACCCCCACGAGTTATGGGGCAACGATGACGATAAGGGAGCCATTACGAGAAGAAATCGTTCAAACCTATACTAAGAAGTGTTTCTTTGGCTATGAAAATATGAGAGATGGAACGACATCGAAAAATCAAGTGGTCTAGGCTTTTGAATCACTCGATTCGGACTCCGAATGAACAATGACGTCAATTTTATGATCAAAGCCAATCCGCAAGCGCTGAGCCTGGAACTGAGCCTCAGCTCGCTCAACCTAAACCTCAGCTCACTCGAGCTCATGATCAGGATTCCCTCTAAATCCTAGAGCTCGCTCGAGCTCATTCTTGGCTTGAGCAAGGCGACAAGTTCTCGCCTTTCCGACACTTTACTTAACCCTCTAATTAAACCCTAATCTTGTGACCAGTTTTAGTTGATCCAAAATCTAATAAAGATTGAATCAATTAATTTTGTATCTGATGAGTTTGAAGGTTTGTTACTCATTGTCATCTGTAGTTATGATTTCACGATTCTAAACATCAAATACCTTTTTCATGCGACTTTGATGTTACTACTTACTATACATAATAAAAAATTCATTCTTAGTATGATCAATTAACATAATAATATTTCTGCCTATAAAAAAAATTACAAAGCGTGGTGTATTTTATAAAAGAAAAAGGAAAGAACTATAATAAAAACCTTTCCGAGGATCTAATCAACCCGAAGTTCCCAAAACCATAGCAAATTTGGTAGGAACAAGCTCCTCCATAATTGCTATTAACTGAACTCAAGGTTAGACCCCTATGCATTTTTACCATTACAGGTTAATTTTGAACTAGAATCCAAGTTAAAAAAAAAACAAGTACCCTAACTTACATCTAACTATAGTTAAATGAAGTAAATTTAAAAACAAATAAAAAAACGAGTAAAATTAAAATGACTGTGTACACTCGACCTCCTTTCACGTCTTTATGTATTATTCCACACGGCCAAAGGGGGAACTCCTCCTGTTAGACCACCAACAACCGCCATGTTGGCAGTTCTCGAGGCAATTGTCGGGATAGCCGTTGGGACCCAATTAGTACAAGATGACCCTTGATCATAATACCCAACTGCGGCCCTAACGTTGTTACTGCTATTACTGTTACTATTACTATTATTAGCTTGTTGGGAAAGGAAAGAATAGTAATTCTCATTACTATTCCCATAAGGCAACCCATACCCGCCTGAATCTGACCCGGAACCCATAAGATTATCCATCTGAAAGAAATTATGTGTACCATGACCCATCTGAACCTGCTGGCTCAAATCCGAATACTGATTCGACCCAATTGAGTCGGGATCCTGCTCTTGCTTACACCAAACCCTTTCCTGTAGTTGTCCAGCATTGTTACCATAAGGATGATACTGCATTGTCTGCATTGTAACAGAATGTGCCTGCTGGAATGCAATTCCGGGCCAGGAACTGTAATTGGGAATTCCGATTTCAGTAGCTGTAATTGCAGGCCTTAGAATTTGGGAATTGTTATTAGAATCTGTGGAATTGAATCCCTCAACTTCTTTCAGTCTCTTTGCAGCACCTCCAATAGGGAGATTAGTGCTCTCTAGGATCGATTTGACGTCGTATCGATTAATCTCGAAGTTGGTCACTGCGTTCAGTCCCCTGAATTTTATTGCAGCAATGTCATATGCCTCTGCTGCTTCCTCTTGTGTACCTATACAAATAACAGTACTTGTATTTCAGCATGTTATTCATTCGGGTCAAATACAGCTACATCAATTGGATCCTATGTCGACGATAAAATTCCGATTCAAACCCAATGTTTAATGGTACGTGACACGTGTATACACTAATTATAGAATAAGACGGTCTTATACAATGACAAACCATTTTTGAAAACCAAAATGAATATTTATTTATTGCTAATGAATGAGTTACTCAATATCTTTTTATTATACTATAAAACCGTCTCACACAATCGCAATAATAATTACTCGTTACTTACTGAAGGTGCCCAGGTAGAGGTCTTTGTTGCCTGCAACTCTACCAATCCTAGCCTGCCAACGACCATGCTGATGATGCCTGTTTAATTATTAACAACTAGTTTAGATCCCGCGCAATGAATGCGCGGTATTTATTGAGTTTTTATTTTTATATTACTTAATCATGTTAGATTAACACTTAATTAATTTTTTCATATTTTACATCATTATATTTTGATATAAGAAAAAAAAAAAAAAATTGTAAAATTATTCAATAAAACTGTGTAAAATTGAGCTGTACAATAACAATGGTATCTTCATTTTTCTTGTTATTGTAATTTGTTTTGAGAAAAAAAAAAA